>QRFJ01000003.1:5714572-5812159 GCA_006176705.1 Cocos nucifera | reverse complement strand
GGTCAGACTTTCTTGGAGGAGCTTGGCCGAGATAGTAGAGATCTGAGATTCAACTAAGGAGCTGAAGATAGTCGCATGATGTTAAGGGGACCTAATGCAGGACTATATTTCTTAGCATAGGAAGTGGATCTGCTCAATATCCTCGTATAGTCTCTCGGTGAAGATTGAACGTTTCGCATCAATTTCTAGCCTGGCTGCAGGAGATATAGAACATTGCTCGCCCCCCGATGAGCAACCTCGGCTACAGAGATAAGATCTCCCCCAAGCGTCTAGGCCAACCTCAACACCAGGAGATAAGATCTTCTCCGAGGCAACCTCGGCGGTAGGAGATAAGATCTCCTCCGAGCGTCCGCATCAACCCTCGGCGTAGGAGATAAGATCTCCTCCGGGGCAACCTCGGCTACGAAAAATAATACTCTCTCCCGAGCATCTGGGCCAACCTCGACTGTAGGAGATAAGATCTCCTCCGAGGCAACCTCGATTAGGAGATAAGATCTCCCCCAAGCGCCCGCCAACCTCGGCTGCAGGAAGATAAGATCTCCCCAAGCCGCCCGCATCAACCTCGATTGCAGAAGATAAGATCTCCCCCGAGCAACCTCGATTGTAAGAGATAAGATCTCCCCCGAGCATTCGGGCCAACCTCGACTGGAGATAAATCTTCCCGATAGTAGATAGAGGAGATAAGATCTCTCCCGACTTCAACTTCAACCTTGGCTATAGATGAGATCTCCCCCTAGCTTCAGCGTCAACCTCAATAGAAGATAAGATCTTCTTCAACCTTGATTGAAGATAAAATCTCTCTCGAGCTCCAATCCTTCAACAGAAGATAAGATCTCCTTCAACCTCGGCTAGAGATAAGATCTTCTTCAACCTTGACTGGAGATAAGATCTCCCCCGGAATGTTGGGGCGTTCTCTTCGACTGTGAAGATAAGACTCTCCTCAATGTGCAGGAGATAAATCTCCTTCTGCGTCCGCATCACCTCGCTGCAGGAGATAAGATCTTCTCCCGACAACCTCTAGCTGCAGGGAGATAAGATCTCCTTCGAGCGTCTGCATCAACCTCGCTTGCAGGAGGATAATCTCTCCCCGAACGCAAACCAGGAGAGATAGATCTCCTCCCTCCGGGCAACCTCTCAGAGATAAGATCTCTCCGAGTGGCAAACTGACGCAGAGATAAGATCTCCACAAGGTGCAGGAGATAAGATCTCCTCCGATCGTTCGGACCAACCTTGACTGCAGGAGATAAGATCTCCCCCGAGGCAACCTCGATCGAAGGAGATAAGATCTCCCCCAAGCCAACCCCGGCTGCAGGAGATGAGATCTCCCCTGAGGGTCCGAGCCAACCTCGGCTGCAGGGGATAATATCGCCCCCAAGGAGCTCAACCTCCGATCTCGACCACCGAAGACGAGATCAACTTCAACCTCGGCTGAAAAAGAGATCTTTCCGAGCTTTAACTTCAACAGGTGCAGAGCCCAAAAAGGACCTCAGCAGTTGTCTATTTTGGTACTCCCTTCCTTCAAATTTTAAACTCGAGAGTGGAGAGACTATTATTGGGGATAAACCCCGCTCCCACCAAAGTCCAGTCTGATGCTCGGGCTGGTGCAACCGATAATCACGGAAGGGTTTCAATGGATAAGTCTTAACCAAATTTCTTCAACCGATCGAACTCTTTAGAGGCCAAACTCATTCGATCGAATTCCTCAATGATCGTGCCTCGGTCGAACTCCCCAGTGGCCGAACTTCTCAACGGTCGAACTCCTCAGTAGCCAAACTTTAGTCGGACGCCTCCCAGACATCCCCTCGATCGGACTTCCTCAAGAGCCGGACTCCTTCCAGGCATCCCCTCGGTTGGACTTTTTCAAGAGTCGGACTCCTCCCAGACACCTCCTTCGACTGAATTTTTGGGTCCCTCCTTCAGACGGACACCTACGGAAGCCGAGCTCCTTTCGGGCTCCTTCAGCTATTATTCCTCCCGGACGATCCTCTCCAACCATATTTTCTTCGAAAGTCCAAACTCCTCCGAAATGGGTATACGTCAAAGCTCTTCAACCCTCTATTCGGCCCGAGTGACTCAGTATCGGATGGCTGCGGTCGTCACCATCAGTCCGCTGCAGGCGACAGCAATCCGCTATCAGGCAGCGATGGCTGTCACCATCAATCTGTTGCAGGCGGTGCTGCAGATGGTGCCTTCCCCCGGGACTGACTCCATCGGACCTCGAGCGATCCGCCACCTGACAGCTGCGGCCATCATCATCATCATCAATCCGCTACAAGCTCCGCCTATAAAAAGGATCTCCATATATGTTTTCTCTATGCTCTAAGCTCTCCTCTCCTTCTCTAAGCTCAGCGGACCTCATTTTCGAGCACTCCATTTCTGTTGGCCAGAGCTGACTTGATCATCGGAGGGTCTTGCCGAAGCCACCCCCCATCAGTTCCAGACGAAACTTTGTTTTGCAGGTCTCTGACGGTGATATCGTCCACCTCCGCTCCAGCTGGGTCCGACGATGATCAGTTTCTGCACCAACAGTGCTAAACCACCAGCAAAAAGGATTCACAAGCGGATCAGATCAAGGGTCCGTTAAAAGATATATCTAAAATTTATTAAATTTTATTGGTGCTGAATCTGATTGATGTCGGATCGAACTGAAGTGGAGGAGGACGAGGTCACCATCGGTGACCTGCAAAATAAAATTTCATCCGAAGTTGGTGGTGGTGGCTCTGACAGAATTCTCCGATGGTTAAGTCAGCTCTTCTGGCCAATAGAAATGGAGTGCTCAGGAATGAGTTCGGCAGAGTTTAGAAGAGGAGAGAGCTTAGAGCTTAGAGAAAGCGTATCTGAGGGGTCCCTTTTTTTAGGCGGAGTTTGTAGTGGATTGATGGTGACAGCTGTAGTTGCCTAACAGTGTATCTCTCGAGGTCTGATGGAGTCAGCCATGGAGGGAGGCGCCGTCTGCAGCACCACCTGCAATAGATTGATGGTGACAGCCATCACCATCCGGTAGCGAATCGCTGTCGTCTGTAGCGGACTGATGACGATCGTTCGTCGAGATTTAATAGCCGTAGCTCTGAGAAAGCAGATATTGGTTGGTGGACTTCGGCATATATCGATTCCAGAGGAGTTCAGACTTCTGAAGGGGACACGTCTTATGAGATTATCCGAGAGCATTTCGCTGGAGGAATTCGATTGAGGAAGAAGTTTGAGAGGAGTTCGGCTGAATGAAAAGCTCGGAAGGAGTTTGGCTCCCATAGGCGTCCGACTAGAGGGGCGCGGAGAAAGTTCGGCTCTTATGGGAGTCCGACTGAAGAAATACAGAGAAGTTCGACTCTCGTGGGAGTCCGACTGGAGCTCGACCGCTGAGAAGTTCGACAGGTTGAAAAAGTTCGGCTAAGATCCGGTCGCTAGGAAGTTCGGAAGAAGCTCGACCGTTGAGAAATTCGACCGGCTGAAGAAGTTCGGTTAAGACTCGATCGTTGGGAAGTTGACTAGGACTCGACCGCTGGAAAGTTTGATTGGTTGAAGAAGTTCGTCTAGGACTCGATCGCTGGGACTCTTTCGTGATCATCGATTGCATTAGACTGGGCATTGGATTGAACTTCGATAGAAACGAAGTTTATCCCAATAAATCTAAATTCGATTTACTTATTAAATATATCAAAAATATAAATTTATATCTAATTATTTTTATTAAATATAATATTAAATTAAATTAAATAAATTAAACCGTTAAGTCCTACCATCCCGATCCTCCGCTTGCCATGGCATGCCCTCGGAGGCTCGCACGCTTACCTATTGTTTCAGGCTCGGTTAAAATACGCAAGCTCGCACCCAACTCGGTTAGTTACACCAGTCATCCACCGCGTATGTCTGCGTGCCCTCGGGCCCACGCGGCATTTAATCGTCTCGCTTTCCGCTGGGATCTTGGTAGCCTCCCACTCGGGACTCATGGCTTTCGTTAGATATGCTACCATTTCTCCTGGCACCATAAATTGTTCCAGCTACGAAAAGTCCTTTCTCCGTCTCCTAGTCTGCATGACGACAAGCTGTAATGATGGCTATAAATACTTTTTCCCCCGATCTCTCCTTTTTCTTGCCAATCTCTATGGATTTAGCCTCCTATCATTGCACGGAGGTACTGCTTTCAACTGAAGGAGGTGGCCAGCACTTACGCCAAATTATCGGTTCTAACGTACCATCCTCGAGAGCAATTGTCAAGTGCTAGGTCTATGTAATTCAAACGATAAGAAAGAATAGATGGCAAATGGAGTTTTGGAAGCCCCTCTCGGTGGGTCCGGGGTGAGCAGACTTCTTCAAATGGGCTTCTTCCAGAAGTTCTCATCAGTTGACCATAATGTGTCACCCAAGCGTGATATTTATCAATTAATTAAGTTTATGACATCACCATGTTCCATCAAGCGAACAACTGAAGCACACTTTACAAATTGAATGAAAAAAAATAAAATAAAATAAAATACTGGGCAATTGATTTCAATCATACATTATAAACAAAAGAATGTGTCTACTTATTGGCATCCATGATCTTTTTTTCCCAAACTAAAATACATGCTTACACATGATTTTGATTAGTTTATCAACAAGTTAATCACGTATAAGATCATATGTTTTCCACGGTGGGCTTTAGTTCCATGATTTGATGATACATTAAATAAAACCACCGAATCTAAAAGAGATGGTCTGCCAAAAAAGGAAAATGTATCTATACGTAATTTTTCTAAAATTTTTCATAAAGATCTATTACTATTGGAATTAAAAAAAAAAAAACAAAGATAGTCTGCGCCAAAAAATTCAGTAAAGAATATCCCACGTATGTGATGAGGAGATAGGTCCCACAGGGCCATCGTAATGTCATATCAAGTTGTCTGCCTTTTGATTCAACATGTCACTCTTTTGATTATTCTTCCATTTATGTCCTTGTAGTTTAGAGTATTTAATTGTGAATGAGAAAATAATAGGCCCTGACTTCAGTTACGGACCCGGATTAAGAATAGTCTTTGGATCCATGAGCCCGGGATTGTTCATAGCTTACGTTAAATCTTTTCTTTTAAAGGCACTACGAGCTTAAGAGCAGACCGTGAGAAGTTATCCATATCCACATGTTGGCATGCCAAGTAGGCACTCAACCAATCTCCGAGCAAGTTGCATAATTTCCTACCAAAAAAAAAAAAACAAGTTGCATAATCCAACCGTGCTCTTCATCTCTGATATTAGTACGGATCTTCTGAGGTACATGTTCTGTAACGCAGATGGCTGTACAGCCATCAACATCATCCGATCAAGGAGATTGATGTGCCGTGTTAGATAGCTGTCCATCTCCATGATAGAATGGCATTGCAGCTATTGAGGACTCTAACAGTCTTTTGCAGTACAAGACACTTGCCGTGAAGGATCTTAACTCATTCCCATCGAGGACTCTACAATCTTTTGCAGTACAAGACACTAAGGATCTTAACTCATACTTATCCACACCCTCATTGGCATACGGAGCCTACATGAGTTGCGTGCTAGCTAGAGCTAGTGGAAATTGGCATTAGCAGAATTGTCGTGCTAGGCCTTTTTGAACCTCTAAAATTATTTGATTCTGTCATAATTATCACATAATCTCATAGCCGAAAATATTCCAGGCCAAATTCAACAAGTGACATACTCGCAGGAAGCACTAATAACTAATCATATCTTAAGCTCATAGAAGTTAGACAAATCCGGGCACAGAAAACTCGAAAATTCTTGAATGACGTCCAAAGGCCTGCATAAAGATGGACGCATGGATTTTTCTTTGCGAAAGTTTAGTAGACAATAATGAGCTCACAATAAAGGGTGGGCCCAAAAAAATAAAAAATGTAGACAGGTCACTCTGAACCAGCCATCCGCTTCTCGTGCAACAGCTATGTACTCACCTTGCCTTCTTTGCTGGCTCATATCCAGCGAAAACCTGGGGGCAATGGCACAACACCCTTAAGGTTTGATGAATAAAAAAATTATTTAAAAATCTATATTTTTTAGATAAATATTTTTTAAATAATATTTAGATAGAATTAATTTATTTATTTTTTTTAGAGATATGACTTCAAAATATGTTATCCATGTTTTTTTATATTACTATTTTTATATATAAATTACTATAATTTATCTATATTTTTCATAATATTCTTTATGATGTTAGGTTTGAAAAAAATGGATAATTGAGTTATTAGATACCGAATGATAGAGATATTGAAAATGAAAATGAGATATCTTAGGAATAAAAGTAAATAAAAAGATGGTGAAATAATTTAGCCATCCCCTCAATGAATAAGATTTATCCTCATTTTATGAGTAAATGCTATCGATAGAAAAGTAACTTATCTATCTCGACAAATGTAAGAATATGGATAAATTAGTCGATAAAAAAATTGATTAACTTTTTAATAATATTTATCTATCAAAGAAGAGACCTAAAGAGGCTTGTGGGATCCTCTTTACAAAGAAAGGAGAAGGACACCATTTGCATCGAAACTAGCCGGCCTTGCAGAGCGGTCATCATCCTTGTATGCATCAAAAGAGGGTTGTCATGACAGCAGCCAGCCCACCAGGCAAAGCCCCCACCATGACCGTCTCCCAAGGTTCCAAGTCTGGGTTAAGAAGATTCTGTGCAGCCTGTCGAACGAGTTAAAACCAAGAGTTAATTTACGTGCAAATTTTGTAGAAAAACTGTACAGATGGTGGACCCAGCAGAAAACTATATCATGCAATTACTTTTATTGTTTCACATTGACCAGATCGCTTTCTCCGCATTAGAAAGTTATCCGTGATAAAGGGAGAGAAGAAATGTTGTAGGTTGATTTAGATCACAGTTTCTGGCACCAATAAATATTTATTACTTAAAATGCATTCTAGTTATAAAGACTTCGTTGTTAATGTAATCATACTTCAAGAAAGCTGCTACTACCATCCCCACCAGCACAAATTCCACACGATAATAATTTGCCAGCCAGCTGTATCAGGAGGAACTGGCTATGGTAGTTTTGGTTTCTGAAAAATCCTAAAAATTTAGCACCTGTTTGGTCCTGTTGTTGTTTTTGTGTTTTTGTTTCCCTACAGATTAATGAAATACCACATGGAGATTGAAGTTAGAGATAGCATTTCTACCATTCCTTGTTCTTATTTTCACTTCCTCTAAAAGCAATAAATCTATGCTGCCAAAAGCTCTAAAGGTTTTACAAACAATTTAAAAAGCAACAAAGTTGTATCATGCGTATTCGTTCAGACTAGTTCAATTTTCTTCTTAGATTTTTGAAAACAAAGACAGAAAACAAAAGCACAGGCCCATTTTCTAATCCATCAGCTGCAGAAGTTATTGTGCAATCAAGCAAAGGGAGCCGAGAGAGGAAGGAAAGCATTATCAATCTAAGCAAAAAGAATGCATATACAGAAGCTTTCATGTCACGCATGTATTCATGTTGTTCATTAATTTTGTTATGGAATTTCTTTTGTCCTACAATTTTTGAATATTTGGTTCTTTTGATCTATCTTTCTTAGGTTTTTATAAGTTCTCTGCCTTTCTACCCACCTAAAAAGAGGGGAAGTGGAAAATACTAATTAGCAGCAGAAACTTCAAAATATAATGGACAAATATATAGAACATATAGGGATATGCGCCATATAATAATTACATGCTGCATTCAGATATCATGGAAATTCATAGTGAAAGAGTCCAATTTTATTCGAACAAGCAAGATAGGCTAATACCCGGATATGTATCCACAAACTCTATAAATAATACATGGGATCAGCAAAAGCCAAATTGCAGAAGTTGCAACAAAAGGAAATGGCATATTCAGGCTAAGGATTTCTGGTTGTTTGGAATTTTTATTTTCTGGGAATTTAGTTATATGAATCCTACACAAAATGAATCATGCATATATGAACTGTCAAGAATATAATAGATAAAACGAAACTGTAGACCTGTTCAAGCTGAAAATAAATTGGCATATGAGGGTTTAGGATTTCTGATTGTTTTTGAATAGTTCTTCTGTGAAGTTTAATTCTAGGAATCCTACAGCAAATCTATCATCTAGGCATGTCATAGTTGAAAATCTGAAAACCCGGACTACAGTCATCGGAAGGCTTCATTTAAGTTTCGACTTACGAAAGGAGTCATTAACCTTAATGATAAAATTTATAGCATATGTAAAGAAAATGGCTACCTTTTTAGCTTTCGCATAAAGACCCATGGCAGTGACACAGAATGGGACATCCTGGCAAAGCATTGCACCAGTCCCTCGAAAGAAACCTTCGAGACCATCTTGGCATATGGCACCCACAATTGCCTCCCTACACAAGATGCCAGCCTGTAACAGCTATTCCCAGGATTGTGCTGCAGAAGGATGACAATGATTGCACCTACATGAGAATATACGTCTCTCATTTACAGAATCTGCATAGTATGATACTACTTTATCCCAAATTCTAAGTTGTCCCCGTTTCCTTTGATGAAACGAACAAGAGTCTTCAATTTTACCCGGTGTTATTAAAAGTGTGCCTGAAGCACGATGCAAAAGGAGCTAGACGCAAGAACCATCGCATCTGTATCCCCTAGATGAGGCAACAGCCCTCAGGCGCACGCCTCTACATGCGCCTGAGGTGTCTCAAATGCACACCTCTGTTCAAAGATGCAATGAAGTTAATTATAGTATTAATTTTTAGTTTCTCAGGAATAGAAAAGATCAGTCATAGTATATAGGAAAGATCAATTATAGTACACAGGAAAGATTAGTTATAGTACATAGAAAATTAGTTTGATTGTGTATGAATATGAGAAAGATATTGGAGAGAAATAAGAAGAAAATAATGAAGCGGGTTTGCTTGATGATGATAAGAAGTAGGATTAACCAATTAAGAATTTAGTATGCACATATTTGATTGTTTTTTGGGTTAGAGCTAGTTTTTACATGCTGAACTTTTTTGTCAATAGCTAGATTTTTTTTTATTTTTAGTATTTATTTTTTAATAACATGATGCTAGTTTTTACTTGCTAGAATTTTTGCCTATAACCAGTTCTCTATTTTTCTATTTTTAGCACCTGACTTCTTTCAAGCGCATGCCTACACTTTGCACCTAGTGCCTAGGCTCTAGGGATCCCTAGCACCTAATTGTGCCTAGGGCCTTTAACTCTATTTTTCTATTTTTAGTGCCTGCGCTTTGCACCTAGTGCCTAGTTGCGCCTAGGGCCTTTAACAACACTAGTTTTACCAAATCATGCCGCAATAAACCCCTTGATCATGTCCTATATATGGTGCATTATGATGGGAAAGGTAGTTACAATGGACATAGAGAATCTGATTGTGATGCAATTTTGCTTTTTTTTTAAAAAAAAAAAAAAAAACTGTGGACCCAAAACGACCAGATGAAGATCAAAAACAATTAACATGTTTAAAGATATTTACATTTTACAACAGGTCATGGATGGAACTCTGACTTTTCATAAGAACCGCAGTAAATATGATATGTAAACAAACACATACAAATCCACATGCTTTAATTTCACTTAAATATCTGGAAGTGTTGGGACAACATTTATTAATACTTGCTTGCTTGCTTCAAAAATACCAGTCCTCAATCCATGGCTGTCAGTGTAAACAGAGATGAGTGCTACAGTAGCTCCAAGCTGTGATAGTGGGAAAAGAGTGTTAACCTTGAAAATTGCCCAAGAATTGCTAGGATGAAACCTCTGTGTAAACCCTGAGGCCCGATATGCGGAAGTTTTGATACAAGTTCTGGGAACGAAAAAGTTGATGCTTGCACTCGCGTCTGATAAACCACAAATTTGTTACAATGGGAACAGCTAACCAATAAAATTAGACATATTAAAGTGAAATGAAGCAATACACCACCAGAACAGCACCAGCATATATTCAAAAGATATAATTCCTTTTCTACCTAATACCGTGTGGTAGAAATTTCTGCTAATACTTTTATCTTTTCCTGCTCAAGAAAGTTACTTGAATTTTGAAGAAGCTATATTTATCATGAGATCAATATTTCGACATGTAAGTTCAAAAGGCTTTTCTTTCTTGTATTATAAGATGGTAAAATAGGGCACAAACAAAAGAAAACACTATCTTTTTCCACCAATTAGGTAAATCATGTGAATCGCATTTTTTTTTTTAATAATCACCATCCAATCAAAACAAGCAATCACAACATGATTTTTTGGCATTGAACACATGTGAGTAAAGAAATAAAAAAACTGAATAATATGCAAAGCATTTTAAGTTTTCCTGCATGCTATATTATTATTGTACTTCTGCACTTTATACTTTCAAAACTTCACAAATGAAAAGACAAAAACACATTCTTTATTCACATGTGCATGTAGGTGAAAACCATGTATATGCAGCATCCAACACAAAAGCCTTCTCTTGAAGTGCACTCGCATCAAATAAATGAGTCTTGCATATTAAGGGTGTTTTGGTGTGATTTGCCTTGAAAGTGGACAATTTTTACCCACGTGTTTGTAGTTTTAGCCCAATGAAAAAATTTAAATCTGTCATACTTGATTTTTCATATAAGCAAAATATAGGTTTTTCAGCATGGTTCAGAATAGGGACAAGAACCTTGCTTTCTTCATTTCTGGAGACACACACACACACAAACACAAAAAAAGTTGGGAATGGTTACTGTTTCTCTTTTGTTTAGTATAACTAAAGATTCAAGGTAAAACAAATCTGAGGAGGAATTCTGTCCTTTCTTGGATAAGATAAGTAGGGTAACATTGCATGTAAGCTCAACTTGCCTTCAGATAATGCTCATTAGGAATGAAGGAACAGCATGTTGACAGGATAATGAAACCACCATAATGCTTCAGTGCGACATGATAAACACATATCAACACATTTGATATATTCTGCTGTTGTCTATGATACCCCAAAAGCACCATGCAACATAACCATAAAAAATAAAAATAATGCGAAACTCATGTTCAACACCTCCCTATTGGTCATTTAGATCAATTGATAATGCAACATGTTTTTCACCAAGACATGGATCAGTTCATTTAGTCATTAAAATCACCCAAACAATCAGAAGTTCTATCACGTGTGTGTGTGTGTGTTGGTTGGTTGAGAGGGCACTTGATTGTATCAATGGGATGCATCACAGAAGTAGAAAGTGCACAAGCAAGACCTCCTGCCAAAGCAGACTTTGGAACATTTTCAGTAGATATATCGACAGCTGGAGAAACAGCTACAAGTGTAACAGATTCATACCAGATACTCCTGTACATAATATCTAAGATGAGCCTCAAGTTAAAAAATTAAACAACCGTCAAATGATTATTCCCTTGAAAGATGTAACAGATAATAATAAGGTTGTGATTCCAACATCACATAAATATAACGTTTATACCAATAGTAATGGAAGGATGGATGTATGTACCAATAATTATAAAAAGAAATGAAACCAAGCAACTCCTTCAACTTGAGAATTTTCGCAAAACATATAATAACATAAAAATATTCCCAGAGATATCTAAAAAGATCAATATGTGATACATTTTGTCCAAAAAAGTAAGAAGATGCAAAAGGCAAAAGGAAGTAACCAGGAATGCACATCCTCTAATTAGAGTATTTTCACATATAAGCATTTAGTTCCTGATGAATGTTTTATTTGCAGCTTTTTATCATTCTTCTTGCAAAACCATCACCAAATTTAATTCAATCCAGAAAGTACCTTTTATGAGACATTTCTATCTACCAACATGAAGCAAACCTACAAATTCTTACATGTTAGTGACCATAAAGCAAACAGCTAATAACAGGTTCACAAGCATTTTTCTTAGCCTTCCAGCAGAACCGTCCACTATGTGAATACATAACTCTTAGAAAACAGGTCAGAGATTTTAGTCTTATTTAGCAACATATGCAAAAAACAGAACCATCCCATTGCAGTGATTCATGCTTCAGTATATGTGAAATCCAGTACTTGGTATTTACAAACTTTCACAATGCCAGGACTTGCTGTATCCACAGGAAGAAATGTCCTGGGCACAACAATAAAAATGAATTCCGTAGCAGGTGGCAAGTACATGAAACTATGGATATCTGACAAGAATTACAAGTGAATCTGGAGGCTGAAGCCTTGGGCCTTAAAGATATTATTAGTTTGAACATGAAATCTAAGTCATTAAATACTGAGACAGATTGAAAAAACATTGAAAAACAACTGAGATTGTTGGCTTCTATACTTTTCCAAGAAGTTTTTTAAGTTCGGGAACAATAATATGACAAAATCAGTGCTCTAGAAGCAATAATTATGGTCCATAAAATGTTCATTTACTATATAGAAAATTTCTCTATAATAGCCTAGTTTCACCGTACCGAGGATCATCTTCAAGTCTCTCTGAAGGAAGCAGCAGCATAGAATTGTGGAAATGACTGTATGAAATAGATCCTTCAGTATCTGCATTCAGATAACGCATCATAGCAACAGCATTTTCATCAGCAGGAAGGCCAGAACTTTCAAGTGTCAAGATTTGATTTTTTTGAAGTGTTCCAGACTTGCTCCAACAGAGGGTTGTGTAAACTCTAAGAATTGTCAGCTCCTTCTGCCCCATCAAGGACAAAAACTGTTTCCACCCCATTGACGTCGAAAATGTGTTGCTTCTAGTGTGGTGCTAAAAATCCCAAGCATACCTTCTTGGCAGCCTTCTCTTCCTCATTGCAATTTCAAGGTATTCAAGGGTTACCTGACCATCACCATCTCTATCCAACTCAAAACAAATCATTTTCTTGTAGAATTTATAATCTTGCAGTCATGAGACCAAGTGCTTCTTCGATTCCACTACATATTCAAATTATTAAGTTCACAGACTAGCAAAGGGTGTAGAGAAGTATGCACAGGTTCTCATTGAAAAATCAGTGACAGCAAAATCTTGATTGTAGCAAAGTTAAACAAGGACCTTTTTCTAATCACAATGCTAACATTAGCATGTCATTAAAATTAAAACAAAGGAACTTTTTATCTGATATCCTCTTCAACTTTATGAAGTCTGCAGAATACATAAGGTGTAGAAATTTGCAATTTGTTGACAATTAACAATGTTTCTGTTTTCATATTTTTGTGCAAGGAAGAATCTTAAGAGGTCTGATTAATGACCAGATGGATGGAAGCGAAAGGATAAACATATCCGATTTGAGGTTAAGGGTCAGTTTTACCTGAACACTTCAAATTTTGGCTTTCTTGATGTGTCCAGACACTTAGACACCTAGAAACCTCATGACACTGCTTAACGCTTCATATTAAACAAATCATAGTATCATCATATTTTACATATTAACTTTTAGTACACATACCTTGAAAGTCAAGTCTAATATAACATTAGCAAACATTTAGTCAACTCTATAAAAATATTATGCAGTTGGTCTCCCAAATTATTCATTATTTACATACACATATACATGTTTACAAGCACATTATACGATATGGATAAGTCCCAGTGTCCAATTTTCTTAAGGTTCCTGTGTCCAACTCTATTGGATACCTGGACGGTTGGCATACATATGTCCAGGCAACATTGGTGACTTTTATTCATATATAATTCTGGTCAATCTTCCCTCTTATTACATGTTTTTGCATTTCAGGCTAGAGAACAATTTAAAGAATTTTTGAGAAAAGATTTAGAGAAAGAGAAGGGCTTGATGGCATGGGCAGATATCACCTCTTGAAGTAGGTTAAACCATTAAAGCATCTTCAAGACATAAAAAAAGGGCAGGCCCTGGCATCAGAAATGCTACAAACATTAACCTAACCATGTTAGATAATTGGCTTTGACCTTTGAACAGTAATTGTATGGACAAGATACCTTAAGCTCATGGGGAATTTTGGACCCCTTTAAATCTTTTAGAATGTATATTAGATTCAATGTGGTACAGGTTTAAAAAGAATTTAATGTGGTCCCACAATGCTCAAGCTTTTTTTTGTTTTCCTTGGACTCTCTTGAATGCTATCAAGAAAAAATATTATGGTTAGGGACTAGTTCAAGGTAAGAGAGACTTCTAGACTAGCAATCTCAAGGACCATTTCCAAAGATGAGAAAGAGGTATAAGATTATGGAAGTAAGTGCTAGGGAAACATTTCCATGACTTCCATTTACTATTTTCTCATTGATAGGAATATATGCCCTACCATCCAGGATTTGGTTTCGAAATCTATAATTTCATTGCAAAATGCAGGTACTAGTTTTCTTATCATTACAAAATCTTTGCCTCAAATACCTTTTAAAGCGGCAGGTAGCATCTAAACAGTGCAATTCTTGTCTGCTAGAGAATGAGAGCATGCTGATTATTTCTCTTTTTCTGAAGGAAGCTAGCAGACTTTCTGGCTCTTATTGAATAGTTCTTAGCCTTCTTAAATCACTGGTTATCTCCATAAGATCTGGGTTCAAGTGTTAAAACAGAAAAATAATGGATTACAAATATACTAATGTTTGGTGAAGACATGATACACGATGTGACAACAAGATTTTTAAAGGCAAGGCCTTACATATCATGGATCTTATAGTGGATATCAAGTCAATGAAGAATAGTTAGGGGCTTAGGGCACTCGTTCTTCTCTTGTGCTCTAGGAAGGTGAGGCTGTAACTGGTAGCAGTATTTACCATGCAAATTTTGGATACTTTGTGCTGTTGCATGGTTTGTTTTTTCTTTTTCTTTTTTCTTTTTTTTATTTGTCTCATCGGTTTTCTTCTTAAAAGTACTAGTCGTGGTTTTGGCACAACCATAGCCTAAAATAAATGATATTAGGTACTTGGATATGTTTCATTACATTGCATGGATCCTTCAAAATTCAAACTGCTTGGAAAATCCATTTTGATAGGTGTAGGCATGGGATACACAGGTGTCCATGTCCGACATATCCTCATGATTAACGTCTTGAGCATCAAATTCCAACATGACTAAGAAAACTTGTTCGAATTCATTTCTTTTCAAGACATGCAATATCAACAGATAAATTTACTACGTGTGCATGTTTTGGCAAAACATCTTCCAAAGTCCAAACTTCTTTTAAGGCCAAGAAATTTGCTTTAGTTCTACCTTTCTGATTTGTAATGCTATTAAAATGATAAATAAATAGCACATCTTTTCCTGCAAAACCAACTTATCAACTTGTACTTTATAACCTTAAGCTTCCCAAATTATACACGTCATATACATGTGGAATTTCAACACTCATGTCCATCCTCATGAAACCTCCCTGCATAAAATGCCTAAAACTTAAGCTGGATACGAACATTTTCTCCATGAAACCTTCACATGTCCTTTGTTCCGATTGGGGCTCTTGATCATTGGTTTAGTAGCTAATATTATCTTGGCACTTGTCCAAGTTTTATTGAGGTTTCTCGCAATGCATGAACACTTGTCTATATCATATAATCATTAAAACAACATCTAATTCTACGTAATACAACATTAAGCAGACTAGGAAAAAGCTGTGACACCATGAAATTGACGCTAACAGATATACGTCAAAACTCAACACTAGAAGTTAGATTATGATGGAAAAAGTGAATTGATCAGATTATGAAAGAAATAGTGACTAAGTATATACCTCCAGCCTCCGTGTACCTGAAGAAGTCCTGAACTGAGAATAGTTTCTTCTTGTCTGGATGATCTGTTGACGATTTCCCCAACTGAGCAATGAACTCAATAAACTCGGTCAAGGAAACAGATGAGAGCGTGGACTTCAGGTGCTCGGCATTTGACAATGGAATGTAAAGCAATCCATTTGCCAAATTCTGTGGCAAACTACTCTCAGTTTCTTCCCTATCACCATTGGTGGCACGGTCCTCAATCTCATCATTTCTTGGAGGTGTGTCCCCTGTGAAACTCCCTGGTGCCCCTCTTCACACGATCGTAACTCAGGAGGGCAAGGATTTGAAATCGGTGGCTGCTCGCATATGTTCAAACTTTTTCCCTCGCAATGTAGATTAAACATATGAAGATTATGGACCAAGTTATCAAACACAAAGCCGAGAAGCAATTCGTGCGACAAGATCTCTCCATCCTTCGGGGCTAAACTCTTAGACTTTCTCCGAAAACTGGCATTCCCGCCGGAAGAATTAGGGAAGAGCGCTTCAAGAAAGGACTTGATCGGGATCTCGATGGCCACGGAGTATTTCTTCATCTCCTCCACCACAGCGACGGCGACCACCGCATCCCGGCCAGCGTATTTCTTAACTGATCCCTGAAAAAGCTCCGGGAAGTCGCTTTCTTGGCCTTCTTTCTTCCTGAATTCAGCCAATGGGACTCGAGATCCTCGGCGGCGCGTACGAACCTGGATTCGAGAACGGATAAGGCATCTCTGGTGGCGATCCCATGATTATCCGGAGGTACGGTCGATGGAATGGAAACCCAAGAGCTATCTCCAAGCGGAGTGGGGGATTCCAACCCTGCAGAGGAGGGGCGAGGAGAACGCCGCCCGGTCAGAAAGGACGGCCCGATACGGATGATAAAGGGTTAATAAAATTAGTATTTATATACCATACGATCCGGGTCCCGGCAATCCGGGATATAAATGAAATATTAAACCAAATATACATAATATCTATTCTTATTGTGAAGCGAACAAGAATATTAATTATATTTCTATTTTTATTCAGTGGACTCTGATACGATGCTACGGGGCAATTTAATAGGACGTTCAATCGAAGGGGAAATTTTCTAGGATTGTCATTCAATTAGCTATGTTTCTTAATACATAGTATTAGATAATTAAAAATAATATATATAAAAAATAAATATGATTGATATGAATATATTGAGATGGATATATAATAATATAAAAAATAAAAAATAATAATAATTTTCTAAAAAGTGGGAAGGAGCATACATTAAGGCTAAATTAAGAGAACAATGATTTAGATAGTTTAGAATATAAAATATAGATAAAAAGAGGTGTGAATTGATTTATATAGAAAGAATAAAGAGGACAAAGATAAATATAAAAAATCATACGAGATAAAATGATAAAAAAAAACTTGATATCTCGATATTTATCAAAAAATATGGTCTTAAAAAATAAAATAAAATAAATAAATTTTCACAACCAATCTCAGCTAGTTTGAAATCAAGAACTAGTTAGCTGAATTGTATTATTTGCGAAAGATGTATAATATACTATCTAGATTGGCATGCATACGATACACAAGTAGCTGGATAAGAGCTCGAGGTATAGACATTAAACATGTCTAGAGATTGATTCGGCTAAAGATCACTGGCTCAACTAATTTTATAATTTAAAATTTTAAAAAAATAAATAAAATATATAATATAATAAATATTATAATTTTTTTACATTAAATATCATCATCATTTTTTAATTAAAAAATAATAAATAATAAATTAAGTATTTAGAGAAAGCTTGCAAAAATTTATGTTTCAATTTTGGAATATATAAAAGTTATTGATGTTTTATATATCTCTATATTTTTCAAAATATAGCCTTAAACCTAGTGGAATGGAGTAAAGGATTCATGCAATCAACACCAACTAGTTTGGGATTAAGATTTAGTTGAGTTTAGTTAATTTTAATAATGTTGTTTCTAAAATAGGGACTACATTATTTAGATTAGAATTGTATGTATTGTATATGTAACTAGATGAAGGCTTAAGGCATAGATATTAAACATGCATTGAGACTAGTCCAACCAAGAATTAGAATTATTGATTTGACTAATTTTATAATAAAATAAAAAAAATAAATTATTTAAATATATAATATAAAAATATAAATAAATATATACTACATACTACTGATGCTCTTTAATTAACTATAGAATAAATAAAAATAATCATAAATAATTTATCTTAAGGAAGTTTGTAAACAATTATGTACAAATATTGGATTTAAAGAAGTTGCTGGTCTTTTAAACATTTTGATAAAAAAATAACATAAAGAATAATATATATATATATATTATTAATATAAAATAAGTTTTTTTTATAAGGTAGTTCATTCATATAAGTTTTATGTGAATACAATCATAAAAATCAGAAAATAAAATACCCTGAAGTCATCTCAGGATGACATCCATCGTCGTCCAAAGTATGTTTTCAGAATACTTTGCTATAAAGAATGCCATCTAATCAACTGCTGAATTTGCTTCATGGAAGATATGCCCAATGATCAACACAATGCATCCTCCCAGCACCTTGAAGCATCATACAGGAGGGGGTGGGTGGGTTTACCATGGGTACAGCTCCACAACCACATGATTATTGTGGCTGAATCATCCTCCACAATAATCTGGGTTGCTCAAAGGTTTGCCTAGTAAAAATGATCCCTACTTAAGCCGCATGAAGCTCCGCCTTTGACACGAAGGGTTCCAAAAGGTGATGCCCCTCCTTCAGCCACCACAAACATCGAGCCAGGCTCCCAAATGATAAAACTAGCCCCACCATATCTGCCTTTAATACTTCCATCGAAGTTAACTTTCAAGTATGATAGAGGAGGGGGCTTCCAAGAGATAAATATCCGATAAGTTTCTACACAAGCAGGGTGAAAACTCTAGATCTCCGAAGATTTGACCATCACTTTGATAATCTCAGCCGTCATGATCAAGGCTCTCTTAAAAATAATTATCACTGAAAGATGTCCGGAGTCAAAGTCCATACTATTTATAGCTAACCAAATACGAAGAGCCAAGTAGGCCGCACGGATCCTTATCCCCCTGATTTGGTTGCCACCGATGCTGTGATGTAGTAACTACAAGAAGATCTGGGTCGTGTCCTCCATCTAAGCAATCTATTGATCCAACCCAACCAAGGATCTGACCGCAAACACCCTCGAGCACTTAAAGAAAGTATACTCCAACATCTCCTCCGCATCTTCACAGCAAGAATAAGCTGACTAGATGTCCATGCCTCGACCTCAAATCAAAATATGAATATCATAATATATATTAAATATTTTTATTTAATTATAAATAATAAATATCATTAACTTAAGAGCTATTTACACATATTCTTTTTATCATGGGTCAATTTTTGAAAAAAATTTAATATTTTATTTTGGATCTGAATCCATTAAAATTTATAAATATTCATTCTAAATCCAATCTGATAATACATTTTACCTAAACTGGACGTGGAAGTAGAATAATGGATAGGCTCGGATATAATCCAACCCATATCCATCACCGGATGGTCGTGGAGCAAACGGTGGGAGTCCTGGCTTTTCGTGGTTTAATAAAGAGACTTCAAAAGGGACCGTGATGAGACCTATTTATTAGAATGATTGGGCCCACTTGCGTTTGTTTTCTCTCTGTGGCGTGTTTGTGGGCCCTACAGCTACCCTGGTCTCTGCATCCACTCTCGTTTGTGAGATTATTACATGGACCAGGACGAACCGGAGAGCATATGCACGATGGATAGCGCACAATCAAAAATACAAAGAATAACGTGGCGTGCCACGATGGAATTTGGAGTGATCCATTTGCATCTGGTCCAAGTAATAATTAGATCCTGTTTCGTGTCCAAGATCGGACAACGCTGAGGTTGAGGCCAGCTTTTAGAGAAGACGCAGAAGCAAGGACGTATATATAGAAACTCATACTCATACACAACCGTTAATAAATAAACTTTATCTTGTCCTTCATGAATACTTTTTATTCTCTGGTAATAAAGATCTTGGAACGTATTAATTGGACAAGAGATGATAATAAATAGTAGACTAAAGGCACCATATGCATCCAGCACGCTAATCATGCCTTCTTTTTTTCTTTTCTTTTCCTTTTTTTTTTTTTTTTGGCTCTAATTGGTTCCTATAGTTTAGCTTGAGCTGCAATGGATAATAAAAGCAATGGTGTTCCAGAGCATTATTTCTCTTACAATCTAATGATACATGGATAACAAATTCCACCCCGCAATGGAAGATCTTTTGGATATGTACTCCAAAGGACAATGCTGTGTTATGATGGGGAACAAAAACATGAACAAAAATATATCATAAATTGTCCACGGGAGGATGCATGCTGGACACCAATTGATAGTGTCATCATGCTTAGTGATTCATAGATCATAATTGTTAATGGGAGCAGGATATCCTAGACCATTTTTTTGGCATGTATTTTTAATCAATAAATCAAATATTAACTTCATATCAACCTCTTTAAAATAGATTAGCATGGTTAAATGCATTCTCTATAGTCAAAAATTATTAGCATATTCTCAATGATTCAGGGCAATAAAATAGTATCCAATTATAGTAGTTTGAGAGCTCAAGACATTGTATTATATGTGAAGTTTAGTCCCACATGAAATAATTAATGGGAGATGGAAAGGGGGATATAATTGATTGGGCCCAAAACTTAATGGTTGAAACATCAGTCAATTTGAATTCCAATATATATATATTAAATCTCTTTAGTTTAGACTTAACATCAACTTAATGGCAGTATTTAATAATAGATCCTGATTTTTATAATACTACCTATTTTGACCCCGCATGTTGCGTGTGGATTCTAGAATAGATCAATTTTTAAAAAATTATTTATTGATAATCAAATAATATCTATTTAAATTCTCAACTATATATATAAATAAACGTCAATTATAATATTATAATAATATTATATTTTAATAATATAATTTCATTGTGGGATTTAATATAGTCTTTTAACGATCTAAGACCTGATTTTAATGCTTTAAAGATTGCTAGATAGAAAAATTTAGATATATGGTATAAGAAAAATTGATTTATACTCAAATGACATTCATCGATGAGAATTGACAGCATACGAGGATAGTTTCAAATATTAAAATTTTTTTCTGAATTTCTACTTTCATATATATATATATATGTATGTATGTATGTATGTATGTATGCATGTATATTAGATTCTTTTCCAATAAGTGATTGCAGTTTTCTAATCAAGTACAACAAAACCAAAATATTTAATTATTGAATGTTTGAGTGCTTGATTTTTTCTTTTTTATGCAGGATCCACCGAGTATACACAAGTCTTGCAGTTAGATGCACCTAAGCCTGATTTTTCCAAGTCAACCTAGGTGGTTATACGATTAAACTTGTGGACCATATGATGCTAAGAGAATGGCATGCCAAAAATTGTTTATCAAAGTAATTATACTATATAACTTTCTCTCCTACACTCTCTCGTGATCCGGTGGCATGTTAGGGAACAGCAACATCAGGGGCTGAGATGGGCCATCACGTTCCCGATTCATGTATCTTGGGTCAACTCCGTAATAAAAAAGCCAACTTAGTCCAGTGGTTTGATCAAGTCTATGGTCTAATGTATATTCATACTGTGAGAATTTATGAAGATATGTATGTAATTCTATATCGGTTATTTATTAAAATTTTTTTAAATATTTATATATGATCAAGATATTTAAATAATATTTTTTGATGAGATTTTTTTGGAATGAAATCTTAGATTATTACATGTTATCAAAGCCGATCGGATCTTTAGTTTGTTGAAATAATATTTTTTAACTAATTTTTGGAGATAAGATCATGTGTTATTGTAAATAGTATCAAAGTCGATCCGATCTATAATTTATATATATATAAATTAAAGAATACTATAATTCTAGTTTATTGGGGCTAACTATAAGTTAATCACGGAATTTATAAATGAATGCGGATGGATTTAGATATTTAGCATAATAAAAATATTTTATCTCACATCAATTTTTTTACTAAAAAAACTTTAAATATTTTTTATAAAATTAAAAAAAATAAAATATTTTTAATTTTTTTTTTTGTTGTTACGTATGCATCCATTTCAGACATAAGTCTTCCTGCATTCGTATATTCAATATCTCGAGACTATAAGATATTCTATAGTTGCACTTATGTTTCGCACATCAATTATCAAACCATATTTTGCTTACATTTCGTTTTTCCCAATTGGATTTCTCGGGCCCGTCTCAGGATCCTCAGACATCCAAATTAGGTACAACTTATTTAAGGCCGTACTCAACCTTTAGTCAACTTCAGTACAGGTCCATACGACGTTCTGAAAGTGGACCGGTTCAATGGCCGTTTCCAAAGACCAGTTCTTTCAGTGACCCGCAGTTTTCTCGTAGGGCGTTTTTATACTTTCATCGCGTCCGTTTCCATCTTCCAAGCGGCCACTGGGGGTGGCAATTAGATAGGATTGAGAAACAAATTTTTATAGGCTGGATTAAAAAAATCATCAATTTAAATTTAATTTATTTATAAAATAGATAAAAATTTTAAATTTGAATCTGATTTATTTATGAAATAAATAATTCAATTCGATTCATTTATTTGTTAAATTAATTAAATTAAATTTTTAATTAATTAAATATGTTAAATAAATTAAATTAAATAAGTTAGAAATAGATTAAATAAATTTTTAGATAGATTAAATTAGTTTTAAATAGATTAGATGGATCAAATAGCTAAAATTTAAATTTAATTTAAATATTAAATGAATTAGATAAATAAATTTATTTATGAT
This sequence comes from Cocos nucifera, assembly GCA_006176705.1. Taxonomy (NCBI): domain Eukaryota; kingdom Viridiplantae; phylum Streptophyta; class Magnoliopsida; order Arecales; family Arecaceae; genus Cocos; species Cocos nucifera. The sequence continues at coordinate 5,789,655 of QRFJ01000003.1, read as the reverse complement.
TTAAAATTATTTGATATTTAATATAAATTTAAAGTTATTTACGAATTGAAGATGAATAGATTAATAATTCGAATCATATTTTATCAGTCTTATCGGCCAGATGACAGCACGGGCCCAGCACAGCTCATACACTTTGTCACCACTGCTTCATTACATCATGACGTGGACCACTTAAAAAGCGCCACGATGTTAGAATTTTATATCGACTTCAACATGATCTTACCTAAAGCGTATCAAAACGCCAAAATCTTTGATAAATATAGCACAATTTTTAATAAATGAACTCATCAATGAGGTCTCTTAGAGAGAAATAAAGGAGTGCGCCTTTTTAAAAGCAGTTGGACAAAACAAATTGGAAGAAAGGAAAAGTCTTCTCCCTAATCCTTTAACTCATCTTTTTGACGTGAGGAAAAGTTATGTCAAGAAAAGTACACCAGTTCCTAACCCTGATCCCCACGCTAACGCTAATGGGACCCACCAAGTCGACGGCGTTGAACGACCCCATGTCCCGTGGTCCCACCAATGACGGCACCCATGTCCGGGAATCAATGGTTTCACGGATCCGGCGCCCTGGTCAGCGTTAACAGCTGAATGGTATTAAGAGGCCCCACAACTAAACCAAATCTTGCTCTTGCCACGTAGCTTCCAGCTATGCAGGGAATGCAATTCGTAAAATCATGGGGCCTCTTATAATGCGTGATAAAGTAATGGCATAGTTTTCGGAGCATCATGACCCCAATCCATGGTAAGAATTTATTAATGCTACGCAGCCCAAGCACGACACCAACAACCACTCTCTTCCAGTGATTAGCTGGTTTGTATCTATTAAGATCATTAAAATGCTCTTGCCACGTGGGTGCCACCTGCGAAGGCAATCTTCGGTCATCTCATTGGGCCTCGTAGGGTGTGCGATGAGTGGTAATATAGTTTTTTCCTACAAAAGTAGTAGTGTAGTTTTCGGAGCAATCATTAAGCCCATAGACCAATCCTGTGATCCGGTGAGAATAAACGCGATCACCGCGAACGCCCCTTCAAACGACTTTACTGCCTTTAAAGGCTCGGTCAGCCGGTCTCTAAAAATGGCGCGGTTATTCTATCCGGGGGCTTGGGATGGTGGTTGTAGCTTGGGAGACGGATGAGACGACTGGGTGCTTAAAATGGAAGGGGTGCAGCTCCGTTCTGTTGGCGAACGGACGGCCTTCTCTTGGGCGCTGGGTCCCACCTCCAAGCTACCTCCTACGGTGGGCCCCGGTGCGAAGACAGAGCCGGCACCTGTGGCTGTTCTTCTCCTGCCTGGTGCTGCCCCAGCCTGCGCGCTCACCACCTCCACCGCCCCCCGCCCGCCCATCCTTTTCCCCCTACCCCAAATTTCTTCGCGGGCCCCGGGTCATATACCTCTTCCACTCCGAGAAAAGGAAGGAAGATTGCATTTATCTCTTGGTCTTGGTCTGATCAGACCCGCAGAATCCATTTAGTCGTCCCCGTCTCGCTGTTTGTTTGGGTTGTTTTAGAGAGAGAGAGAGAGAGGAGCTGAACTCGCCGGAGGTCCAGCGATCTCGCCGCGACTACCACCGCCAGGTACTAGCTTTTGGTCTCGAGAAGGTTTCTGTCGTCCTTTCTTTTTTCTGGGTCCTTTTTTTTTCTTTGCAAAGGTTTCTTGATTTCTAGGTTATGGTTCTTGATCTTAGATATAAGTTGGTTTTATGTTTTTTTTTGGGATTTTTTTCGTTTCTGATGTATAGGCGAATTTGGGTATGAGAAAAGTTGAGATTTTGATGTTATTTGTTTGTTGTTTATTGAATCAAGGTTTAAGAATAGGAGTGGTGTAATAATAATCATAATAATAGAAAAAGATGGAGGAGGAGGAGGATAGGAGGAAGAAGATGGGGAGGAAGCGGAAGTGGTGTGTTTCCATCAAGAAAATTTTCACCGCTGAATCCAAGGTGAAGAAAGACCGAATTAGAACTTTTGATTTCTTCTTCTTTTAGCTTTCCAACGTCTCAAGCTAGATGTTATTTAATCAAAATGCCTTCTTTCTTCTTTTAATCAGAAGTTCAAACGGAAGAGGAATTGGATATGTGGGAAATTCGCGGATTCTGATCGGTTCGACTCTGGGTCTGCTCGGGAGGCACCTCCACCACCTCCTCCACCACCCGTGGAGAATGGACAGAACAACCATGCCTACTCCGTGGCGCTGGCATCTGCTGTTGCTGCGGAGGCTGCCGCCGTGGCAGCTCAGGCTGCTGCTGAGGTTGCTCGCCTTACTGCGTCATCAAGCATTGAGGGTAGATCGAGGGAAGGGATTGCGGCGATTAAGATTCAGACTGCTTTCCGAGGATACGTGGTATGAGAACTAATATACTCAGAGAGAGAATTTTTTTGATTTAATGCTTCCTCCGTATTTATTGCATTAAAAGGCATAATTTTTTGCTTCTATTTATGCTATGGAATCTTTCATTTAAAATTTTCTTAATTGGAAGTGAAAATTGTGTTTAACGTAATCCAGACATAACAATTATAATTTTTTCCCCTTCACTTGGTTAGCCTTTAAATTTGGAAAAAGAAAAGGAAAAGAATTCCCATCCTTCCTCAATAGAAGATTGGAAAAGAAGGCCTTACGTTTATGGCAGTAAAACCTGGGGTTTGCCTGGTTATCATTTGTTTGTTTATTGGAAAAATCACAAAACTCCCGCATGATCTTCTTAAAGTGGTTGTTTTTTTCAGAAAAAACATGCAAGGCTTTTGCTTTGTGCATCTATTAGAGACTATAATTTTGGAGGGTAAATTTCTAGAAAAAAGGTTTGAGGCTTTCTAATAATTAGAGACTTTGCCGTCTTGTAGGAAGTGTACACTGTTTTGTTATGAACTTGTATAGTAAGCTTTGGGCAACTGTTGATTTATTTCCCACTATGCTTTTAGAAGAAACAGGTGAAACTAGTTTATGACCAGTTCAAGGGCATACTTTGTGTTGCTTAAAAAAAGTACTTTATTACTTTTAAAACGGAATAAAAGTACTTTCTAAAAAAATAATATCTGGTAACATTATATGAGAAGGGCTTTTTGAAGAAAAATAGTCACGAAAGTGCTCTTAGGAGAAGCTAAAAAACCTAGCTTCTGTCTTTTTTTGTGTGTGTAAGAAGAACTTTAAAAAAAGCAGAAACAATATCAAACATGCCCCAGGTTGTTGCTTGAAGACAAAACTAAATGGTTATATCACCTACTATGGTTAAATTTTATGAAAGTGTACGCTTTAAAGCTAAAAATTTAGTTGCCCAATAATGACATAACATTTTGTCACCTAGAAAGGAGTAAAGCAGGCATAATGAAAAAAAATCTTATGTTGAGCATCCTGTCTTCACACAAAGGTTCTCTATGCTGACGTGATGGTGGTGTGACATGTCATGATTTGACCAGGCACACACGAATCATGCCAATACCCATGAATTGTACTATATCTTTGTGCCATGTGGCACAGGGAATCTTTTTTGCAACTGATTAGTTACCGATAGCATTACACTTATTTTTTACTTATGACATTATTCTTACTTTCTTATGTTAATTTTCTATAGCTGATCTTATGTTTTTTGTTTTTTTTTTTCCTTTTTTGGAACCTTTTACTAAGGCAAGGAGAAGATTGCGAGCCTTGAGAGGATTCGTTAGATTGAAGTCATTGGTTGAAGGAAATGGTGTCAAGCGTCAAGCTGCAAACACTTTGCGTTGCATGCAGACATGGGCAGGAGTGCAATCACAGATCCGTTCAAGGAGAATCAGAATGATGGAGGACAATCAGGCTCTTCAGAGGCAACTGCAGCTCAAACGTGAAAGGGAACTTGAAAGATCAAAGGTATATTCCATGAAACCATGTAAGGGGATTTGCTTGACTTCTGCTAGATGTACTACAGTATTTTGATCAGAATATATGGATGATAATTGGGCTATTGCAATACCAATAACTATAAGATGTGCATGATGGAATTTTTATTGATTTTTGAAATAAATTTGGCAAAATGAGGAAAAAATTGAGGATGAATCGAGAAATAAGGACATGTTACTATTGTGGCTGATGAAAGTAGAATGAAATTAACTGACCCAAGTTGGCTATTTGCAACGAAAGCTAAGAAATGCCTCCTCAAAAAGGATATTATCTCACAAGAGGGAAATCTAAAATGGCCAGATTGTAAGTGGTGAGCTAGATTTGGATATGCCCATCTTGATGGAATTTATGCTATGGCAAGGAAGTCCTATCACTTTTCATGGTCTGTGAATATATGTTGCATTCTTATACGTATAGTTGTTGGAGATGACAAATCTCCAAATTTTGGAGATAACAGTATGGAGGATACGCTTCCATATATGTGTATGTACTGTCTATTATGATGCATGAGCATTTTTGTGTAATGTTTTCAACCAAATTTTTGTATCACCCTAGGGTCGAAACCAACTTTCTGCATGACACTAGAGGAAACTAGTAAAAGCAGAAATAAACATTTGTCTGGTTCGATTGAAAGAAACTATTCTATATGTTCTTTTTAACTAACTTCAAGTCAGATGTGTTCTCCAAGCCATTAAGAGATATTTTTTTTATAATTTAATCTGAAGCACAAAGCATGCTTCCCTATTGATCCGTCTCGCTGATTAGATGACAGTTATTATTGATAATCACCTTTGCTTGAAAACTCATTTAGGGTGCTACTGCATATGCCACAGAGATGCAGCTGTATTTCTATCATGTGTTTCAGACATATCTGAGACACATGCTTGCCTTATGATCTTTCTGTATCTTCTAATTCATTGTAAAGAAAGAAAGTGGGTTTTAAATTTGTGAACAATTTGCTAATGAAGGAAATTATTTTGTCACATTTTCTGAAACCATTATCATAACCATAATCGGCAGGTCTCATCCTTGTGTTGCCAGCATTGTAACTCTGTTACCGCTTAGATTGATTGTTTGAATTTAGCTTAAGCAATTTTGCCATTCTACTAATTTTTTTAAATTTTGTATTCAAAATTAGAAAAATTGAGATCTAATATCATCTGGCTTTTGTGTTCTGAAAGAACAGAAAAGAATATGACTTATTAACACATGGTTCCACTCTCTGGTAGCACACCTCTTTTGCATGATATAGCTTAATACCTGCTACCTTACATCTATATTTTTTAGGGTTCAAGACATTTCTCTAGCAGCTTTCTTATATTGCTCGACTTAGATTGCTTATTTTTCCCACAACACTAACAGATTGGTTTTAGGCATCTTTGGGATACTAATCTTAGTATTTTGTGACAGTTGGGAGAGGAATGGGATGACAGTCTTCAGTCCAAAGAGCAAATTGAAGCAACTTTATTCAACAAGCAAGAAGCTGCTATCAGAAGAGAAAGGGCGCTTGCTTATGCATATTCTCATCAGGTACCTATTCTTTGGTTCCTTACACTTTGTTTCTCATCAGACATCCTATTTTGCCCCTCGGCATGTTTGCTTTGGTGTCACTTCTCATATTTGTTACTTGGATTAAGTTAGCTTTGCAAGTTAAAGTAGTTTTTGAGGTATGGAACGTCTAAGTATTTTAATTCTCAAATTTGGCCTAGAACAGTGGAAGAGCTCATCACGATCAGTGACTCCAACATTCACAGACCCCCACAATCCACACTGGGGTTGGAGCTGGTTGGAGCGCTGGATGGCAGCAAGGCCATGGGAGAACCGCAGCATGTCAGAAAAAGATCTGAATGACCATGCCTCGGTGAAGAGTGCCTGTCGCAGCATCACAGGAGATACAAACAATGCCTATGCTCGTCGAAACAGCATCTTGGAGCGAACCCCGCCCCCACTGCAGAAACCAAGCCGCTCCAGCCGCCAGTCACCCTCAACTCCTGCATCCAAGGCATCATCAGTGGCAGGGAAGGTGAAATCAGTGAGCCCAAAAAATGGTTGGGGCCGCATGGAGGATGATTCGAGGAGCACGCGCAGTTTGCACTCAGAGCGGGCACCCAGAAGGCACGGTGTTCCGGGTTCATCAATAAGGGACGACGAGAGCCTCGTAAGTACTCCAGCCATGCCTAGCTACATGGCATCCACAGAATCTGCAAGGGCAAAATCCCGTTTCCAGAGCCCATCAACATCGTGTGATGGTGTTGAGACACCGGAGAAGGGATCCGTGAGATCGGCAATGAAGCGCTTGTCTTTTGCAGAGACAGGTAAGTACAGCGTGTCGTCCCCAGGAGGTGTGAGACGCCACTCTGGTCCTCCAAAGGTGGATATTGCCCCATTGAAGGAGGTAGGTGTTGGCTTCGAGCAGGATATGAGCAATGGAGCAAGCACTTAGCCTGTTCAACCAGCACTTATACAGAAGGGAATGGAGGAGACTACTGGTACGGCCAGTTTACTCATTACACTATTGATTTAATTAGTGTGCGAATGTTCTTGGGTGGGAGCCTACTTTGAATGGGTTGGGTTCATGGGTTTGTAGATATGAACTTTGCTTCCAGCCTTTCTTTCTTTGGGTTTGTTTTGTGTGTGTTTCTAGACGGTGATTGGCTTTTGATCACAGGATGTGCATGATCGTGGGGTGCCTTGTCTGTCATTGGTTGTTGAACAATAGAGATAAGTGCCTTAAATTTACGGACGAGATGTTTGTTATTATATGTATCCATTTTTCCCAATGGTTTGTAAGAGATGGCAGTATGAAGCAACAATCTTAAGTTAATTACCGTGCGAACAAGACTTGGCCAGGTAAAATCCTTAATGCATGCATTCATCAACGTTATGGGATGATCCAGGCCTGAATGTGCCCTCAGTAAAGATGCTTCTTGATGTAGCTAAATTGGCTTTGTTTGACATCTTGTAGCTGTTGGAGGATGTGGCTAAAATGGCTTTGTTGTTTGACATCTTGTGGCTGTTGGAGGCCGAGTATAAAATATTGTCGGTGTGCGACGATACGAGAGATTAATAGTAATTAGCTAGTCATGGATCGGGGCAGCAGCATCGTCTTCCTCGAGTGTCTAGAAGGGAAAGGGGCACATAGAGTTGTAACATTTGGATATTTGTGGATCTACTCCAAAGCTATCTTAATTATAAAATTTCTGTGAATTTGACCGTCTCAAGTACAATAAAATCACATAAAACTCGAGCTTCAACCAGAATCTGAAATTTGGTGATGGTAATTTCTATATATTATAATACTAAGTTTGTATGAGCTATGCCTGATACCATGCTTTTTATGATCCTTCTTTCTACGTGCGTTACTCATACCAGACGCGAATGGAAACACTTCAATGAGGCTATAAATTCTCTTCCCAATTCCACTGCCAATAGTGTCCTGTCTTCATTGGTTTGTTGCTCCCTTCTCTCTTGCTGTCTGTAACTGCCATTTCTCTCGTTACTTACCTACTGCTAAACGTATCAGGATTTCTTTATCCCTTCTTTTGCAGCCTAGCCTTTACTTTCTCATCTATTGTTCAAAGTGTAATCTAGCCTACCTGACCAAACTGCTACAAACCACCACCTGCTGGCTGGTGATCAAGATTGCTCGTGACAGTTTTTGTATGTCGTGGAGCATAAAACACTGGAGATCTTAGAAACGATGGCTGAAGAGGAGACTTCATCATAACCTTTTCATGATCATCTTCAGGAAGTATCAGTTCTCGGTGAATTGCAGAATGGAAAAGAATATCATAGAGCTGCAATATGGATCACTATTTCAGCTTTTATTTCATGTTGATAAGCTGTGATGGTAATAGATTTTGCATGTTCCTCAGTAGTTTATTCTGAATGCTATATGTAACATTTTGGCTGAGAGTCCCTTCGTGCTGAATCAAAAACATTCACATCAGGGCATCGCTGCAGCAACTTCATTAGGGGAATATTCGAAATTTTTAATGGAATACCCACCAAAATGTTTGCTTAAGAGATGAACATTAAAATAAGGGTTTTGCTAATGAGTGCCCTGAGGGCACTCGTTAAGAAACATTTAATGCTTCTCGGAAATAGCAAAATATATGAATCAAGAGATATTAAAGACAAAAATTATTATAAAAGATATAATGGATATAATTATTTTTTTAAAAAATAATTTTTATTTTTAATATCATCTTGATTCATGTATTGTACTATTTTCAAGGAGCATTAAATGCTTCTTAACGAGTGCCCTAGTAAAATGCTTAAAATAATTAATTAGTGTAAATTACAATGCATGCTGAAAAAATATGCGAGGTATTGGGGGAAAAATGGCTCCTACCGAAATTCAGCAGAAAGTCCGACTTCAATACAATGCCATCTGAAACTGCGATGATCATATCCGAGCTTCAATCAAGCCAACCTCCTGATCCAGACTAGTCCATGAAGATCAACCTCCTAGTACAATTAAGTTCAGAATTTTGATCAAGAGTAGTTCACCCTAGAGATCACGACTGCTCCCATCAATATCCGATTTCGTATAATAGTCGAACTCCTCCACTTTAGTTCTCCAGCCTCACCTTGATAATTATAAATTTTATCAAGATTATATAGTGGACTTCAGCCAGACGAACTTGAACAATGAAAGAAGTTTGCCCTTTGACTAATTTTGATCTCCAGCCCAAAATAGATAGTAACTGTCCCGCGAATATGAAACTCTAGCACCGTCCGACTTTGAGTGCCGACTGAACTCCTTTATTTCACTCTGTAAATAGTAAATCTTGCCAATGCTATATCAAGGATCCTGACTGGACGAGCTGTGTCAGCAAAAGGACCTCACCACCAATATGAGCTCGATCTCTAATCAAGGATGGCTTGGCAATGGTCCCACTTGAAGAACCTGCTACTCCTTCTCGACCTTAAGCCCTCCAGACCAGAGTGCTCGCCATGACCTTGAAAGCGACCGAGCTTTCGAAAGCTGTCAAGGTAGCTCTATCGAGATTCAAACTCAGAACCTAATTTATGAGCCCATTATCCACAACTTAAAAACTGGCCTTCAAGCTCAATTAGTCTGAACCCAAGCTCCAATAGCACAATCTTAGCATAAACACCTTACTATAAAGCTCAAAAGCCGTCGACCTTCTATCCAAACTCCAACGAATATTATCCAACCATTAGCAAGTCACGACAAATGATAGTCCACTCTTTGTAACAAACTCCGAGTGGTCCAAATGATCTTCTGATATTATGTTATGACCATCACTATCATTCTGTTATAGACTCTGCCTATAAAAAATATCCTCCAGATATGATTTTTTCTCCAAGCACTCTTCTCATTTTTAATATCACGTGTATTTTATTTTTGTTAATCAGAAAACTAACTTGACTGTCGAAAAATCTACGCCGAAGCCAACTCCAACCAAAGCTTTGTCTTACGATTTTTCTGGCAAAATCATCATCTCCACCTCTAACGCGCTCTGACGGTCGTTCATTTTTTGCACCAACACGAGGAAAAATGCAACAAGCAAATAATGTTAATATTAAATATGGCAAGACAGAGAAATACAAATGGTTTGGGATTTTTGTCTTTTTTTTTCCTCCCCTTTCTTTCCTTTTCTTTTTTTTTTTCAGCTTTGTATGTATACTTGTGTCACGGCGGTGGGTGTTAAACGCCAAATACTTCTTGAAAATTTTGATAATTTAGGAAAAATTCATAAAGTTACTCACGCCAATAATTCATAAATATTTGAAAAAATTTTCAGCAACATGGAAAAATTGTACTTCTGCTTTGTTGCAGCCAAAAAATAAAAAGAAAAAAAAATGCTCTATAGGAAAAAACTCATTCAAGACATCCAAATTCTGATCTTGATTCATGGTGACGAAGCGACTTACCTTTAAGTCATCACAGAAATCTGAGATGTTGATGAGGATAGGCCTATTGTTTATCGTAGTGAACAGCCAGGGATCTGAGAGTAATTTTATGCTCTCAACATTTCCTAATAACTACCAAAATCCATTAGGAATTAGCTCAGATGAGTCACGAACTGCACTCCAAACTGCTGAAATGTTCCTTTCCTCTCTTTAGGTGCTCCAATTCTCTTGAAAGTTGTATTTTTTGCCAATACAAGCTGACATCATATGGAATCTGGATGGATAGTTAATTGCCCTGCTGCTTGAGCTAAGAATGCTTTTCTCTTAGTCCTAAGATCATGGATTCCAAGCCCTCTTTGGATTTAGGTTAATTTTGTGAACTTTTGTGTTAAAAATGCTCCTGTTCGTTATTTTTTCCTAGCCTCAACACTTTTTAATTACTTCTCTGAGACAAATGAAAAGAAGAGAAATAATCCATGGATGTGTTCCAGGTCATATCATGAACAGCACTGGTCAGATTGGCAATGGATATGCCCGTCCTTGGTTGCCACTTGCCACACCTCTCACGTTGCTATAAGATTAATATTTATATTGACACGAGTTATTTATAGATTATAATTATCAGATTAATTTTATAATTATAAAAATTAGATTAATTATTAAATTTTATATATAAAAATATTTAGTTTTTTTAAAATAGAATTATTTTTTATTACTATGGTGTAATTATATTTTTTTAAAATAAAATTATTTTTTATTACTATGGTATAATTATATTTTCTTAGAATAGGATTGTTTTCTATTACTATGATCTAATTATATCTATATATTGACTCCAACTTGAAGAAGAAAATATCAATCGAAAAAATTTATTGTTACCATTATTTGACATGGTATCAGAGCAATTCCAATTCTAAAAGAACTGCTCAACGCGAATCGAATCTCGCAATCCTCTTTGCCATCCTTTCTTCTTCAGTTGAATCTAAATGGCTGATTTCAATTTTATTATCCCAGCTTCATCGAATAACTCAATACCACCAATTATTATCCACCAAGACAATTCTGCTTTTCCTATCATATTAGATAAGATAAATTATCAATTATGATTTCAGCTTATGGAAATGTGTATTGGTGCTCGCAACAAAGCTGGATATCTCATCGGAGAAATGAAAAAACCCGCATCCAAAGATCCCAACTACGGAACATGGATTACCGAAAATCACAGAGTGAAAAGATGGCTTATTGACTCAATGAGCCCAACACTGATGCAATGATTTATCCGTCTTTCCACAGCTAAGAAGATATGGGAGGCTATATCAAAAACCTTCTATGATGGATCGGATGAAATCCGTCTCTTTGAATTGAATTAGAAATCTTTCTCTACCATGCAAAATGGTAGACCATTGTCAACATACTATAATGAGCTTGTTGCTATTTTTTAGAAAATTAATCAAAGGACTATCTCCTAGGAAGGAACAGTTGAAGGAGTGATCCAATTGCATTCCGTGATGGCTAGGCTTCGAGTTCATATCTTTCTAAGTGGATTTGACTCTGAGTTTGATCAGGTTCATAGAAAAATCTTACGAAAAGAATCAAAACTTAATTTGGAGAGTACATATGCATATGTGAGGAGAGAATATCAACAAAGATAGACAATGGGAGGCTCACGGCCAATCTCTGAAAGCTCGGCTATGCTAGCCAACCAAACTCGACAAGGATCATCATCTAGCTCGCCAAAGAATCAGAATAATCGATCAACTGAAAAGTCTAACAATCTTGTATGTAGTCATTGCGGTAAAATAGGCCATTCGAAACAGCGATACTATGAAATTATTGGCTACCCTGAGTGGTGGGACTTCTCGAAAAAGCCAAAAAAAAGATTGCAGGAAAGGCTATGATGACTTCCATGGAGGAAGCCCGATCAAATGTAAAGAAAAAATCGCAGCCCACAGCAAACGTTGCTCACCCAGGTATTGGTGGTAAGACAAATGTATTCTCTACAACTTCTAAGAATAGTACTTGGATTATTGATATAGGTGCATCCGATCATATGACTAGAGACTCTAGTCAATTACAATCCATTCGTCCATCTCCCCAAACTATTATATCTACAGCTATTGATAGTACCTCTCCTATTACTGGAGAAGGATTTATCACATTGTCCAGTACTCTTACACTAAATACAGTTTTAGTTGTTCCATCTCTTGAATATAATCTTTTATCTGTTAATCAAATAACCTCTTCTTTTGCTTGTACTGTAACTTTCTAGCCCTCTTTTTGTATCTTTCAGGATATTCTGATCAGGAAGATTCTTAGTTATGATGTTAAATGGGCAAACTCTATTATTTAGAACTAATAGAGAATGGAGCGGAGAAATTCAGTCATGCAAATCATACTAGTAGTAAAGAAAAAGATCGAGCAACTATATGGTTATGGCATCGAAGATTGGGATATCTTTCTTTCGGATATCTCAAAAAATTACAACCCCATCTTTTTTCAAATCTAAATGCTTCGGATTTTCATTGTGATATTTGTGAACTAGCAAAAAGCCATCGTATTTCTTATTTACCAAGTTTGAATAAATGTTCAGAACCTTTTATGGTTATATACTCTGATGTTTGAGGGCTTGCAAAAAAATTTTCAATTTCTAAAGCCTGTTATTTTGTTATATTTACTGATGAGTGCACTAGGATGACTTGGGTGTCTTTGTTTAAAAAAAAGAGTGATGTTTGTACAGCATTTCAAGAATTCCATAGTATGGTGGGTACTCAGTATCAAAAGCAGATTTGTGTTTGATAATCTGACAATGCAATGAAGTTTGTGGATGCTTCATTTGAAAAATTTCTAAGCCAACATGGGATTCGACATAATACTTCTTGTACCTATACTCCGCAACAGAATGGCTTGGCGGAGAGGAAGAATAGGTAGATAATGGAGATGGTCCGTGCCTCCCTCTTTGGCATGAACGTGCTTCGATTCTATTAAGGAGAAGCTGTGAAGTCTGCCATTTATCTCATCAATCGGATATCTTCTCAAGTGATAGATTTTCAAACCCCTCAACAAAAGATGCAATCTTTTTTTTCAATTCCACATCTCCCGAATCTTGAACCAAGAGTCTTTGGTTGTATGGTATATGTTCATATTCTCAAGATCTTATGAAATAAACTTGATCCATGTGCGTATTTGTTGGCTATTCAGATTTTCAGAAGGGATATTGATGCTATAATCCTCAAGCCCGGAAGTTACATGTAACGTTGGATACCTCTTTTCATGAATCCGAATCTTACTATTCAGGAGGAGTTTCCACACCCTCTCTTCAAGAGGAGAACTTTAGTAAAGAGAGCATATTACAAGAAGACAATAGAGGAGATGAGTTTTTTGAACTGAAAAAAGTAAATGAAAGGTTTAGGACAAGTAGCCCACAGAATTTTGATAGTACTTTTACAATTGAGAATAAGGAGGTAGTTCTTTTTGAAGATAAATCACAATCATTGATGGCTGCAGAGTTGCCCATGTTAACACCATTAACTAACGAATCAATCTAGAATGTCCAGAATTTTTCTCCTTGGGTAATCTCTAGTCCCATATCGAGTCCCATATCTGATGAGTCTCTTGAAATAGAGATAATAATTTTATTAACCATTATGAGTTACTGTTGGGGATAAACCCCGCTCCTATCGAAGTCCAGTTCGATGCTCAGCCTAATGCAACCGGTAGCCACGGAAGAGCTTCAGCAGACGGATTTTAGCTGAACTCCTTCAGTCGACCGAACTCCTCAACGATCGAACTCCTTCGTACTCCCAGCGGTCGGGCCTTAGTCGAACTTCTTCATCCGACCAAACTCCTCAGCGATCGAGCTCCTTTTGAACTCCCCAATGATCGAGCCTTAGCCACACTTCTCCAGTCAGATGCCTATGAGAGCCAAACTTCCTCCGCACTCCTCCGATCGAACTTCTTCCAAGCTTTTCCTCGGTCGAACTCCAAGAGTCCGAACTCCTCTGGAATTGATACATACCGAAGTCCATCGATCCTACTTTCTCAGAGTCACCGCTATTAAATCTGGATGAACGATCACCATTAGTCTGTCACAGACGATGCTACAGATGATGCCCCCCTCCATGACTGACTCTACCAGACCTCGAGTAGCCCACCACTATCGAACGGTATGGCTATCACTATCAATCTGATGATACCATCCTCTCTGCACCAAATTTTACGCAGCCTCGAGCGGCCCACCACCAGGCGGTATGGCCGTCACCATCAATCAAGCTTCATCTATAAAAGAAACCCTCCAGATATATTTTCTCTAAGCTCTAAGCTCTCCTCTCCTCCTCTAAACTCTATCGAACTCATTCCAGAGCACTCCATTTTTGTTGGCTAGAAGAGCTGATTTGATCATCGGAGGATTCTATCGGAGCCACGCCCACCGACTTCGGACGAAATTTTATTTTGTAGATCTCCGATGGTGACCTCATCCTTCTCCACTTCAATTGGATCTGACGACAACTAGATTCTACACCAACAGATTTGGCGCTAGAAGGAGGACCGCCTCTGTTCTTGAGGTATTCTTGAGGCCTCATTGTTCTTAAAGGAGTGCTCAGCGACGATCTCTCTCCAGAGATCTTTCTTTTTCCTCTTCAGAGTTCTTTTCTAAGAAAAAATACCTCCCATGAGAGCTTCGACTCGACGATCAACGACCTCCATGCCAGGTCCATCTGCTTCTATTTCAGCTCCGACAATCCAGGTTCTACCTAAAGTCATGGTAGATGTGGAGCAGGTCAACCTACTGGTCTAGTAGGTTTGTGGCCTCACCAAGATGATGCAGACCATGCGAAAGCTTTCGACGGTGACTTTGCCAGTAAATCCACCATCAGGATGCCAGGAACCAACCTTAAGAAAGAGCATTTGACCTAGCATACCAATCATCCTTAGGAAGAAGAAATAGAGAGCAAAAGTTTTTCCTTAGAAGGTTTCACATGAGGTAGAATGAAGTTCGACCGTGCTCATGACCTCCCCCAGTGCAAGCGAGGTCGAACTCCACCTCGAGCTCGTCATCAAAAAAGTTCTGACAAAGGTTTTATAGAAGGCGGAATAAAGTTCGACCGCGCTCATGACCTCCCCAGCACAAGCGAGGTCGAACTCTCCCTCGAGCTCGTCATCAAGGAAGCCCCGACAAAGGTTTCACAGGAGGGTGGAATAAAGTTTAACTGCACTCACGACCTCTCCAACGCAAGCGAGGCCGCCGAACTCTCCCTCGAGCTCATCATCAAGAAAGTTCCAACAAAGAATTCATAGAAGGATGGAATGAAGTTCGACTGTGCTCACGACCTCCCCAGCGCAAGCAAGGCCGAATTCTTTCTCTCGAGCTCGTCATCAAGAAAGCCCTAACAAAGGTTTCATAGGAGGCAGAATGAAGTTCAACATAAGCGAGGCCGTCGAACTCCCCCTCGAGCTCATCATCAAAGAAGTCCCGACAAAGGGGCATGAAGTTCTCCTGCAGGTTTCACAAGAGGACGGAATGAAGTTCGACCGCGCTCACGACCTTCCCAGCGCAAGCAAGGCCCAAACTTCTTGAGCTCGTCATCAAGAAAGTTTCGATAAAAGGGTGCGAAGAACTTCTCCCTCCAGAAGCTAGAACCACTATTGAGGAAGGAACGGTAAGGAGATGGGCCACCTCCCGGCATCATAGACGCTATCTATGGAGCTTGGTACTTCAACGGGCTATCATCTTTCAGCGTCAAAGCTAAGAGAAGCTTGCTTCAAATTGAGAAGACCAGCATGAGAAAGAGGAGGTCGTCCGGCTCGGGACTTACTGTCTGAGGGAACTCGAAAAAATAACACCCCTACGACCCTGAAATGGGGATGTGCTGCCAGTAAATTTTCTTCGATAAAATTTTTTCATTTTAATAATATTATTTTTGGATGCAAAAACTATGTGATGACAGAAAAGAAGCAGTCAATAATTGTCATGTTAGAAACAGAAGGAGAATTTCATCCTAACACAAGCAGATCAAAGACTTTCAATCTCGACTGCAGGAGATAAGATCTCCCCCAAGGGTCCGGGCCAATGTCGACTGTAGGAGATAAGATCTCCTTCGAATGTCCACATCAACCTCGACCGTAGGAGATAAAATCTCCTCTGAGAGTCTGGGTCGATCTCAACTATAGGAGATAAGATCTTCCTCGAACGTCCGCATCAACCTCGACCGCGGGAGATAAGATCTCCTCCGAGGGTCCGAGCCGATCTCAGCTGTAGAAGATAAGATCTCCTTCGAGTGTCCGCATCAACCTCGACCGCAGGAGATAAGATCTTTTTCGAGGCAACCTCGGCTGCAAGAGATAAGATCTCCCCAAGGCAACCTCGATCGTAGGAGATAAGATCTCCCCTGAGGGTCCGGGCCAACTTCGACTGTAGGAGAGAAGATCTCCTCCGAGCGTCCCGCAACAACCTCAACCACAGGAGATAAGATCTCCCTTGAGGCAACCTCGATCGTAGGAGATAAAATCTTTCTTGAGGATCCGGGCCAACTTCGACTATAGAAGATAAGATCTCTATTGAGCGTCCGCAATAATCTCGACTGTAGGAGATAAGATTTTCTTCAAGCCAACATCGGCTGTAGGAGATAAGATCTCTTCCGAGCGTCCAGGCCGACCTCGATCACAGAATATAAGATCTCTTCGAGCGCTCGGAACAACCTTGACCGCAGGAAACAAGATCTCCCCCAAGGGTCTGGAACAACCTCGACTATAAGAGATAAGATCTCCTCCGAGGCAACCTTGACCGCAGGAGATAAGATCTTTCCGAGGCAACCTCGATCGCAGGAGATAAGATCTTTTCCGAGCGCCCGCATCAATCTCGACCGCAGGAGATAAAATCTCTCCTGAGGCAACCTCGATCGTAGGAGATAAAATCTTTTTCGAGGCAATCTCGACCGCAGGAGATAAAGATCTTCCCTAAGGGTTCGGGCCAACCTCGACTGTAGGAGATAAGATCTTCCTCGAACGTCCGCAGCAATCTCGGCCGTAGGAGATAAGATCTCCTCTGAGGGTCTGGGCCAACCTCGACTACAGGAGATAAGATCTCCTCCGAGCGTTCGCAACAACTTCGGCTGCAGAAGATAAGATCTTCTCCAAGCCAACCTCGACTGTAGGAGATAAGATCTTCCCCGAGCGTCCGGGCCGACCTTGACCGTAGGAGAAGATCTCCTCCGAGCGCCCATAACAACCTCAGTCGCAGGAGATAAGATCTCCCCGAGCGTCCGTATCAATCTCGGCTGTAGGAGATAAGATCTCTTCTGAACATCTGCAATAACCTCGACCGTAGGAGATAAGATAAGATCTTCTCTGAGGATCCGGGCTGACCTCGGCAGCAGGAGATAAGATCTTCCCCGAGCGTCTGCATCAACCTCGACCGCAGGAGATAAGATCTCTTCCGAGTGTTCGGGCCAACCTCGACCGTAGGAGATAAGATCTTCCACGAGCGCCCATAATAACCTCGGCCATAGGAGATAAGATCTCCCCCGAGGATCTAGGCCGACCTCGACTGCAGGAGATAAGATCTCCTTCGAGCACTCGCATCAACCTTGGCTATAGGAGATAAGATCTCCTCCGAGGTAACCTCGACCGTAGGAGATAAGATCTCTTTCGAGGATCCAGATCGACCTCGACTGTAGGAGATAAGATCTCTTCTGAGTGTCCGCATCAACCTCGACCGTAGGAGATAAGATCTCCCCTGAGGCAACTTCAACCCGCAAGAGATAAGATCTCTCCTGAGGGTTCGGGCCAACCTCGACTGTAGGAGATAAGATCTCTCTCAAGCGTCCGCATCAACCTCGGCTGTAGGAGATAAGATCTCCTCCAAGGCAACCTCGACTGCAGGAGATAAGATCTCCCCCGAGTGTGGTGTCCGCAACAACCTCGATTGTAGGAGATAAGATCTCCTCCGAGGGTCCAGACCGACCTCACTGCAGGAGATAAGATCTTTTCCGAGCGTCCGCAACGACCTCGACGTAGGAGATAAGATCTCTCCGAGCGTTCGCAACAACCTCGGTCACAGGAGATAAGATCTCTCTCGAGGGTCTAGGCCAACCTCGGTCAAAGATAAGATCTCTTCTGAGCGACCACAACAACCTCGGCCAGAGATAAGATCTCTTCCGAGCATCTAAACCAACCTCGACCAGAGATAAGATCTCTCCCGAGCGACCGCGATAATCTCGGCTAGAGATAAGATCTCTTCCGAGCGATCGAGCCAACCTCGATCAGAGATAAGATCTCTTCCGAGCGACCGCGACAACCTCGGCTAGAGATAAGATCTCTCCTGAGCGATTGAGCAACGTCGGCTAGAGATAAGATCTCTTTCGAGCGACCGAGCCAACATCGACTGTAGGAGATAAGATCTTCTCCGAGCGCCCGCATCAACCTTGGCTACAGGAGAGGAGATCTCTCCCGAACTTTAACTTCAACATCAACTTTAGCTGAAGATGAGATCTCCTCCGAGCTTCAACCTGAACCAGCACGAAGCCCAGAAGAGGACTTTGGCAGTCGTCTTTTCTGCACTTCCTTTCTTCGAGTTTCGAACTCGAAAGTGGGGGGGACTATTATTGGGGATAAATCTCGCTCCTGTCGAAGTCCAGTTTGATGCTTAGCCTAATGCAATCGATAACCATGGAAGAGCTTCAGCGGATGAGTCTTAGTCGAACTCCTTCAGTCGGTCGAACTCCTCAGCGGTCGAGCTCCTTCATACTTTCAGTGGTCGGGCCTTAGCCGAACTCCTTCATCCAGTCGAACTCCTCAATGGCCGAGCTCCTTCCGAACTCTCCAGCGATCGAGCCTTAGCTGCACTCCTCCAACCGAACTTCTTCCGAGCTTTCCCTCGACCGAATTCCAGGAGTCTGAACTCCTTCGAAATTGATACATACCGAAGTCCATCAATCTTGCTTTTTCAGATCCACGACTATTAAATCTGGACGAACGGTTACCATCAGTCTGCCACAGACGATGCTACAGACGGTGCTTTCCTCCGTGACTGACTCTGTCAGATCTCGAGCAGCCTACCACTATCGGACGGTATGACTGTCATTATCGATCTGACGATACCATCCTCTCCATACCAAATCCTGCGCAGCCTCGAGCGGCCCACCACCAGGCGGTATGGCCGTCACCATCAATCAAGCTTCGTCTATAAAAGAGACCCTCCAGATATGTTTTCTCTAAGCTCTAAGTTCTAAGCTCTCCTCTCCTCCTCTAAACTCTACCGAACTCATTCCAGAATACTTCATTTCTGTTGGCCAGAAGAGCTGACTTGATCGTCGGAGGGTCCTGCCGGAGCCACTCCCACCGACTTCGGACGAAACTTTATTTTGCAAGTCTCCAGCAGTGACCTCATTCTCCTCTACTCCAGCTGGATCCGACGATAACCAGATTCTGCACTAACAGTTACTATTAACCATGATGCTTCTTCATTGCTTGAAATAGAGATAATAATTTTATTTCTTTTGGAAAATTGGCATCTTGCTTGACTTCACCACAATATTGATACTATAAATTGAAATTGTCAAGTCTTATCTTACAAGACAAGCTTCAAGTCCAAGTGCTTTAACTTGTTATAGTCACTTGGACCTTGTATCTCTCATATTGCTTTTATTTAGTTCCAATGCAAGAACATGAGATTTTGCAAGAAAAAAAGGTAGCAAGGTGTAATAGTTATCTTCATTTGTTTATGTAGATAAATACAAATATCTCTAGGCATAGAATTTCTTTTATTTGTGGTATCCAGATTTGTCTTCAGTTGATCTAGTTTGCATGGATTAGCCAGCAATTTGATCATCCATTGAATATGAATTTCAAAAGCAACAGGTCTCACTTCTCTAAAAAGATATACTAGCCTCTAATGTAAACTCTTTCAAAGGTTGTCTTGGAAATATAGAATGCATTTGGACTTGGTGGATTTTGTTATTATTTCATCCTTCGAATTTTGAATTCAGAGGATCCGGTCAATTCATCTTTAAAGCTCTATAGCATGTATGAGACAACATATGCCTTGCTTCTACAACATTAGACAAATTATCTAATCTAATAATAGTTGATATGGTCTTGATTTTTATAGTCTTGAGGTTTCACGTAGATGTTTGTTTAGTACTACATTAGCTATATATTAGATAGATTTTAAATATTTATATAAGATATGTTGTTGCAAGGCTTCAAGAGTTGATATAGGATTGCACTGGAGAGCTAATCGAGGCCAAGTCGATGTAGATCGTGGGTTGACTTGTAAAGAAATCTCAAGAACCGATGGGATATTCTTCGGTTTAGGATCCTCCGATACTTAAGTTAGTTGGGGCCTTGAAAATAGATAGTGAAAATAGAGAAGTATAAGGTAGAGAAAATAAATGTGAGTGGATGGAATAGGAGTTCGATTTTCCTTCAATGGGAAAGTCAAAAGAGAATTTTGATGAGATTTGACTATGTTCCACTTACTTCTAGAAGGGTATCTTATCCTTTTTATTTATAAAGAAGATTTGCTTAGGCCGTGAGGCCGTTTGAGGAGTTTGTTAGATTATTAGTTTGTTATAACGGAATGATCAACTATGTGACGATCATGAGCCATTTGTCCATGTAGAAACTAGCTATAGCATAGCTAGAAGATAGCTATAGTTTAGTTGGATGATAGTCTTGATATAGTCGAAGAGTAACTGATCTCTCTTTGCTGGGAGTTGAATATCATATCAGTTGGATGATTTTTAATCGACCTCATATGAAACAGTGCTAATAATAGAAATGTCGATCAGAACCCGACCTCGACTTAAGATGTTGATAGATAGGACGGTGTAGACTCGATCTTATCGTAAGCTATGCTAAGAGAAAGATCTTTAAGTGATCTTGGTTTAAAATATTACTGGTCAAGTTGGTACTAACTCGACTTTAACATGAAACTACTTACAGGCATATCAGTCGAAATCAGATTTTGGAATAGAGCACTGATGGGCAAGATGGCATTATCTCGATCTCAATCTGAAGTATGATCCTGATTCTAGCCTTAGCAGTATTTAAGCCATTAAATTATCAGCATCATATATATATATATATGTAAGAAGCTATAAACCGACATCTTGCTGATGTGGGTCAGTTGTAGTATCAAATTAGCTACAGTATTAGATCAATGTTTAATCAATTTGGACATGAAACTAGTTGCATTATTGTATCATTAGAATACCATCATATCAATGACGTTATCATGTGACTAAAAATAATTTATTATATTAATAAAATTAAAAAATTTAAATAATATTTTTTATTAATTTTTTAATTAAGATTAGAGATTATTATAAATTTATTTTATGAAACTTTTATTTTTGAATCTAGAGTTAACATAAAGTTTCTTCCCATACGTGACACAAGATACATGGTGCATGTAATTATTGCTAAGCCA
This sequence comes from Cocos nucifera, assembly GCA_006176705.1. Taxonomy (NCBI): domain Eukaryota; kingdom Viridiplantae; phylum Streptophyta; class Magnoliopsida; order Arecales; family Arecaceae; genus Cocos; species Cocos nucifera. The sequence goes on along the minus strand of QRFJ01000003.1, from coordinate 5,768,470 downwards.
CGAACACGCGTCAGGCAGACTTGAAGAACCGTTAAGGGCACCGAGAGGCCTTCGACAACAATATCATCCCCCTCAGGTAAAGGATATCAAAAACTCTACATTTGTTAGTACTGGATCGGGATGCACTAAATTTGGAAAAATAATTAATTGTCTGGTTTATCTGGTAAAAATTCCGGAAAAAATAATCATTCCGTTTAAATGGTTCCGATGGAGCAGGCAAACGATCATTGACCCCACCTCGTTCTCATTCGCTGTTTCTCATTTTAAACCAAACATCCCGACGGCATCGACTTCCGGCTCTCTCTTCCTCACCCCCGCTTCTCCCGCGAATTTGGATCCACGTCCGGGCCTCTTCGCGTGGCTTCAAATATGGCCGCAAATCCCTCCTCCTCTTCCGGAGGCGTCACTGGTGCTGCCCTGACCGACCCCTACCCCCTTCAAAAAAAAGCCATCTTTCCTCACCTTTCCTTCTTTTGGTCCGCCCGCTCGCGCCCAAAGACCTCTCCGTTGAGCGGCCGGCCGGCCTTCCTCCCCAGCTTCGGGAATCCGATAGGCCCGAAAGGCCTTTCGACTCTTTTGGGGGACTTTTCCTGTCTGGGTTTGATCCCTCTTGGGGTTATGTGTTGAAAATTTTGTAGTTTAGAGAGTTCTCTGTTTTCAGGCTATTCATTTTTTTTTCCCTCTCTTTTGAAATCTGGTTGGATCTTTTTGGGATCTGGTTCTGATGAATTCTCGCACCGGATGTTGAAAGTTTGCATTTTTTTTTTTGAGGATTTCGGAGACTTGGGCGGCTCCACTTGATCCCTGTTTTTTGTTGGGGGGCGGGGGATTGATCTTTTTTAGTGAAATCAAAAATTGGATCTATTTGATTCTCCTGTAGCTGTCAAGGTCTTTTAGCTCGTTCGATGAAATTTTGGACCTTGGTTTGGGATTTCCACCTATTTGATGACCACTTGCAGGTTTGGTGGTTGTGTTTGATATCTGGTAGGAATTTCTGAATCTGGTTATCTGAGCAGTGTTACGAGAGATGAGCTGCTTCCCTTGTTTTTCATTTGGCGATCAGAAGACGAAGCAGGGCTCAAGGAAGGAGGCGGCTTCGTCAGCGTCGAGTTCTGTTGAGGGCAGCAACTCGACTAAAAAGCCTGGTGAGATGCTCTTTCCTTATCTTTGATCAAAACATAATCCCTTTGATGTTAATTTCTCGAATTTATTCTGTATTCTAACATAAGATTGATAAACGGAGATATTGGGTTTGTATATTAAAGCACCAACAGAAGTCCTCCACTATAACAACTCATCTGAGATTGGTCTCTTTGGGTTTATATATTAATTTTATGCTATTATTACTCCAATTTCATGTGATCCATGTTTACTTGTCATTCGTTAATTTACCTTTCACCACCTTTTCATCCTATAAGTGGAGCAATAGAGCAAATTATAAACAATGAAACATTCTAAAAAACAAAAATTTTAGTCCATTTAATGTATGAGGTTAAATGAGCAGTCACCGAGATACCTTTCTTCTGTGCGTTGACAATGTGGAAGGAAATGTACCGAATGACAAGTTTTGGAAAAGAAGGTAACTGTGAGGCGGCTTCAAACATTCATATATGACCCCTTCAACTTTGTTAGTGGAAAGTTTGAATTAATTGCGACTCACAAGGGTGCAGACTCAAGCTCTCACTTGGTTAGGATTAGGCATTTCTGCCATGAAGTTTTCCACAAGCATTAGAAGCAAATGTTGTCAAATGAATAAGTCATACTCGATTTGTCATGCTCCTAGGTTAGTTTGGCCTTCAAACTTCCCAGACTTTCAACTGCAATTAAATGACACAAAGCCTGCCAATATAGCTATCTAGGCAATCAAGTATCTACATCCATGGTGACACAAATATCAGGTTTCTTTTCCTTTTATTAATCATGTCCATGTTCTTGTTCTGAGGGGTTTATATTTGCAAGAAATCCGGATCAAACCTTGGAAGTTTTAGAAGTGTTTTTGGCTGCCAGAAATGGTTTTACACGTGTAAGATACATACTGCTCAAAATTTTCTGCAATAGATGTTTATCTAAGTGATTCCAAGCAGATACTTGGATGAGGCTGGGGCAAAAAATCCAGAGCTAAATGAGTTAAGGTGACTGCATCCTCTTAACTTTTCCTGCAACAAAAAACACTGTCATGCTAATCACATGATCACTGGGTACTCTAGAAGGAGTGCAGCCTAAACTCACCATCCTACATCGACTACTATCCTTCTATTCATCTTCTGTTTGTACATATTGGTGTTTAATGTAAATGGTATTTTATTTTTGGGGATAGAGCATTTTTTTTTCCTTTTAGAAAGAAAAAGGATTGCTACATGGTTGTCTTTTGAAAATTACCCTTGAAAATTATATGGTCTACTGTCCAGTTTCAATAGATATCTTGATGGAAAGATGATGAACCTTGTAGTGCATTGACTTTCAAGCAAAATTGGGATGACAACAAGTAGGATAGGGACCTTAATCTAGACCCTGTTTCTTTCTTTCTCATGAGTTCACAGAGTGATAGTAGAACTTATGATGGTTATCTTCACAGTGAACCTTGGGCTTATGGTGGTGCTTTTAGCCTCAAAATTGTAGATTTATTTAGCATAGATTTTAAGTAAAGTACAGCTACTGCATGGCGAAGAATAAAACCATTCAAAATAAGACAGAAATTTAATCTATAATCCAATAGTGCTAGAGAAGGCAATGGGCATCCGAGCTAGGAATTTGATACTGCAATATATTTGTTAAGCATGATTGGTTATTATTACACATTTAAATCTAGTATTCATGCTTTCAAATCACTTCTGGAATACATGCTGAATTTTTACAGAAATTATTTTTAAGATGCAAATTTGCAATTCAGGTAGAGTTCAAGGCAGTACTGCCTCATGTATAATCATTTGGCTGTGACCCCAATCATAATTACTTCCAATCTGTTATGTTAAATGTCTGCAATTGTTACAAGCAGATATAGACTAAGATTACATCACTTGCAGCTCTTTAGGTGCCTTAGTTTCATGATTCTAAGCTTCACCGCAGTACTGCCTCTTTGATTTGCATTCATTCTGCTGTCACTGTCATTGTTGTTGTTGAATTTGTCCTTGTAAAAATATGGATTTTTGTCTTGTATAACAAGTGATGGACCTAATATTTTAGATCTTTGATGTTAAAATATGAAATGTTAAACATTTCTGAGCAGCTCTTTATAATATTTGATGACTGCCTGACACCTAATCTGCAGCTGGAGGAAAGCATGACCATGACAAAATTTTATTAGCCATTTTATTTAGAGAGCTATTTCATACATAATGCAACTTCTACCCCAGTTTAATTTCAGACTTATGGCCTGGCCCTATCATGATGAACACGTTTTGAAATATGTGGGCATTATTGACAAAACTGGGCTGCTACTGGAAGTTGGAACAGCGGTATCTTTATGTTTCTTGTTCCTCTTTATCTTTTATCTTGGTCTCTCTATCCATTTTTTTTTTTTTTTTCCAGTTCTTCCTCATCTTTTCTCTTCTCAAACCCCTCCAGTTTATAGTAAAATTGTGCTCTGTCATGGTAAGAGCTATTGATCAAACAGTGGAAGTTAATGAATAAAAGCAATGAATGGCCTATAAACTGCAATGTGCATTGTAATGTACTTCTCATGAGTATAATGTAAGAGAGTAGGTTATCTGCAAAATCTATTAGCTTATGACTATTTTATGTGCACGTGTTTCTGTGTAATGGAAATATATGTAGATTATAGGCTCTTTGTTCTCAAGTGTTGTTAAGATCTGTGCAAGTAAATAAAAATTGGCATGTTTCAATAAAATGCTTGTTTAATTGCTTTTTCTAATGCTTGTTTTGGAAGAAAAACTAACAGATTTTAAAATCTCAAAAAATGATTTTATAAGACACAGGTCTGCTATTTGTTTCCCCATTACCCTATTCTATGCAAAATCTTATAAGTCAATCAACCCTATTTTTTCATCTATCTTTATTTCTGCGATTATTTATACTACTAGAGTATTATCTTAAGAAATTTGAACAACCTATCTGATTAGTTGCATATTTTCTCACAAAAAGGCAAAAAAAACCCTGGTCTTTAAAGATGAATGGTATTGTTTCATGTAGATTTAATGGTAAGGGTAATTATTTTAACTCGATTTAAAGCAATCTGCAAAACCAGAACCCAACATTAACTTATATAATCTTTTTTTTTCCTTATTATATAATAAACCATTTTCTACTTCTCATGAAAGTGTGGCTAGTGGTCTAACACTTCCCATGCAGCACTTCCTGCACAGCAGGCTCCAGCTGAAACAAGTCAGAAAGATGTTGGCAATGAAAATATTGCAGCACGAATATTCACATTCCGTGAGCTTGCTACAGCTACCAAGAATTTCAGATCTGAATGTCTTTTAGGTGAAGGAGGGTTTGGCAGAGTTTACAAGGGTTGTCTTGAAGGTGGTGAGGTAAATGAAACCTGTACTATGGTTTTTATACTTTTAAGGGACCTCATTTTGTCAGGAATGTAGATTTTCTACTAATGTCATTCTGTTCTGGTCAGATTGTGGCTGTTAAACAATTAGACAAGAATGGCTTGCAAGGCAGCAAAGAATTTACTGTTGAAGTTGGAATGCTCAGTCTTCTTCATCATCAAAGTCTGGTCAAACTTATTGGATATTGTGCAGATGGTGATCAAAGACTTTTGGTTTATGAGTATATGCCTTTGGGTTCTTTAGAAGACCATTTATTTGGTACAGTGGTTAAGTTCATTGAGTCATTTGCTTTCTTATTAGCCTGTGATGCATTTGCCAACCATGTATCTGACTAGACTAATTTTTTTTTTCTTTTGAAGTCTTTCTTCGCATGCACTAGCATTTAAAGTTGACCTGTTTCTAGGGTTTGATAATATAAACTTCCTTTTGACTTATTGATCAATTTTGAAGACAGTAATTTTGAATTTATTGCTTCATACTTGTGCTTCAGTTGGTGAGCAATGCATGGCTTTATTTTCACAGATTTACGGTCCAATCAGAAACCTTTAAGCTGGTATGCTAGAATGAAAATAGCTTATGGTGCTGCTCAAGGCCTGGAGTATTTGCATGATAAAGCCAACCCACCTGTAATCTACCGTGATCTCAAGCCATCTAATATTCTACTTGATGAAAATTTTACTCCAAAACTCTCTGACTTTGGGCTTGCAAAGCTTGGTTCTACTGGGGACAAAGTACATGTCTCCTCGATGGTGATGGGCACATATGGCTACTGTGCACCTGAATATGCAAGAACAGGCCATCTCACTTTGAAGTCAGATATGTACAGTTTTGGAGTTGTTCTACTTGAGCTAATCACAGGGAGAAGAGTCATGGACACTGCCAAGCCAATACAAGAACAGAATCTTGTCACTTGGGTATGAAACTGTGAACTATTTAGGAAACCATTATGACCATTTCCATATGTTGGTACCATTTCATCTAGTTCTCGTAATTCCTTTGTGTAATCCCTCATTTCTCATTTCAACAGGCAATGCCCTTGTTCAGGGAGCAGAAGAGGTTTCCGGAGCTAGTTGATCCAGTTCTTGAAAACGACTACCCACTGAAAGCTCTACACCAAGCAGTTGCTGTTGCTGCAATGTGTCTTCAGGAAGAGGCTTCCGTTCGTCCATTAATTGGTGATGTGTCTGTGACCATGAGCTTCCTTACAACTGCTGCAGCTGCTCCTGCAATGAGCCCCCCTCCAGTTGTACGGTCCCCCACAATAGAAGAGGAGTCAGAAGACGATGAGTCATCATCAGATGAGGAGAGTTCTGTGGAATCGTGAGCATGCAGCCGCAAAGCTTATCAAATGGGGCTCTTCAAATTTAAGGCACCAGCAGGGATCCCAACATGGAAGTAAGTCGTCATAAAATGCATTGACCAAGCTAGTTCCTGAACTGTATTGATAGCTCAAGTCCACCCAAAGGTTTCTCTTGCTTTAAGTGTGCGACGATTATGGTTGGGTTGAGATCAGCAGCATATCGAGTGAGATTTCAGGCCATGTATTGGAAAAGCAGGACTTCTTTGTGGATCCTGCTTCCGTGCTGTGCCACAAATGCATATCTTTTGCGAACCATAAGAACCAATGACAATTATGTGCATTGTGATCTGTAACTACGAGTTGTATTATATTGATTCAAGCTTGCTAATTCTCTATATGGTTGTTTGAGATACCACTCACTTGTGTCCTTCAGAAAGAAAAAAAAATCATGGATGGGTGACCTAAATATCTTCGTAAATGGAGGCATAGTAATATCCCTAAAGATCTTTGATAGGCTTTTGACAAGCTTGTTGCAGTTAGGGCTGAGCACAAGTCGGATTGAGAGAAAAATTTAATCCGATCGAACTCAATTGGATTGAAAAAAATCCAATCCGCTGTCGACCGTTTATCATATACAAATCGTTTGAAATCAAAGTTAACGATTTATAGTGGGTTCAGGTGGATTATGTCGGTTTGGATTTCAATATTGGTCTAATATTGATTTTAAGCATTACAAATCAATATACCATTAAATTTATATAGAAACTAAGATATAATAATTTCATAATATCTATAAGTCAATACATAACATGTCATAATTGTTAATTTTTAATTTTTAAACATTTAAGTATTGAAAATACTATTTCGATCGGTCGTGTTTGATTTCATATGGATTAAAAATGTAGAAACTAAATTCGACCATAATTAATCAAATTTTTATGGATCATAATCCAATTCAAATTTTTCAACCGACCAAAATCGATATTTATCGGATTGGGTGGGTTTCTTCGAATTTTAGTTTTTTGCTCAACCCTACTTGCAGCACCATCTTGGACATGATCGAGAGAAAAAAATACTGGGATATTTCTCAATAAATCAGCTATAGATACAGGCCATCCCAAAGACTACACTTAGCTTGCTAAATGTATGTCTACTATATATAATCAGTGGCAACTTTGAGTTTTTCCAAATATGGTGTAAGATCAGACTGTTAATATATAACTAGCAGGCACTAACATTCTCACCTCTTTACCCTTTTTTGCTCTCTCCTTATGGCTTGTAACTTTTTGTTGTATTATGTAATCTTAGGGTATTCTTTATAACTTCTCTATATTTTAAACAAACTAGATGGTTTTGTCTACTCTTATATAAAAATAAATTAATAAATAAAGTAATAGGTGCCCTATATACAGTAGAAGATATGGCTTATTCTCATAAAAGCTGATATTTCTAACGGAGCAAGCACCCCTAGCATTGCTGTAGAATTAGAGCTCTGGATCATAATTTGTTAGGAATGTTGCCCTTAAACTTATCTTTAGTATTCTTGTATGGCTACCTATTTTTTCTATCATGAATATACATAAGAATAGTATGTGGTAGAAATGTCAATTGTTGAGTTGATAAATTTGATATCATCATCATAATTTTAGCTAGACTTTTTTTTTCTGACCTAGTTCTTATTTGTTTTAAGAAAAATAATAAAATAGGTTAACAAACATAATCGATATCTACCAAGGAGTAAATTTAGCAATAGTTTCATAAGAAAATACTCTAACAACACAAAATTCTCATATACAAATATTAAATATCTTATTTATCATCTTTTCTATCTCTTTTTAGATGAAGAATTTACAAAGCTCTAGTTAAAAGCAAAACAAAAAAAATCTTATAATATTTTTATATCATATAAATAAGTTGTACAATATTTTTATGTCATATTTTAGCATTATACGATCAGATTATAAATTTTTGATTGAAAAAAAAAATAAAAAAAAATTATATATTTTAATATTTTATCACATTGAACTAGCTCAGCTTTTTTTTCTCTCTCTTTTAGAGAGAGGGACAAAGATATATGCCTATTATAATTATGCAACTCTAAACCTTGAAGGTATATTTTTAAAAAAATCAAATATAAAATCTTTAATTATTAAGCAGATGGAACCGGGTTTTATCCTTCTTGCAGAAGCAAGATTCTCCTTCTTTCACGTGAAACCACCATTGGATTACCCATTGCACAGATCTCCAAGCACTCCAAACTCCATTCGTCTATCTGCATGGATCTCCAAGAGAGCAGCTGATGATCCAATGGTGGATTCGCGAGGAAGGTGAATCGCTACTATCGCGCGAAAGATACGCACATCTCTGTCTCCAAGCAGAAAGATCACCGGTGGATGATACACCAAGGTTTGTGATCATTGCGTTACATTTATAAAGCCGCGAGGCCAGCCATTAGCCAAATCTCACTAGTTCTGCTACTGCGGACCCCGCGTACCAGAAACAATGAAGCGCCCGTGACGGTCACATGCGCTCAACCGATATAAACAGTTCTCGGCCCGCGTCGCTCCCTTGCGTCCCACCTCCCAAGCCCAAGAACGAGGTGAAGGGAAGGCGAGATCCCACCGCCTCTTTTCTCGCCATCGCCCCTGGCTTCGCCTTCCACCGCTCGGACTCCAAACCCTCTCTCCACCACCGCTTCCCCCATCCCGAGATGGATGGCTTCCTCGCCTACCGACTCCCGGAGGCGGCAGCGCTTCCCGACGGCTTCGTCGAGAGCTCCGGCGATTCGCTGGCGCCCCGTGCCCCAACCGCCGACGAGGACTACAAGGTGCCGCTGATCGATCCCGAACGCCCCAACGAGCCATGGAACGGGCAGCTGCCGCCCCTCGCCGTGGAGATATCCTGGTCCTCTAGCGTCGGAGCGGGGGCCGGGGAGAATCCCGGAACTTGTCGCGATTTCTTGCCGGAGATGGACATCCAAGAAGTTAGGTTTTTATCGACCCAACCGAGCGGCGGGCTTCTGGAGGCGTCAAAGAATGTGCAATCGCCCCAAGATGAGTCTTTCTTGAATTCTGCTCCCGATTTGGGCGACAAGAGTTATCAGTGTTCGGGTATGATGTTTAACCTGTTGAGAGTTCCGCAACCGTTCCTCTACTTGAGTCAAGAGCCCCTGTAACTGCCCTCCTTTCATACAAAGAAATTTGCCGAACTCTCAAGAAAGCCTTATTTTCACTGGAACAAGCAGTTTAACATAATTTTTGCTCTGTTCTTATGTTTTCTCAAAAAAGAAAATGCTCAAAGATTTGTGATTTAGAAATAGAGATTGAGGACATCAATAAGATCTGTAGAGCGTAAATTAGACTTACAAGAATTTAAAGATAGTAAAAGATTTGTGATTTCTAGAGTAGCCTGACTGAAACATTCAAAAAGTACTGATACGAGTTTTTTTCTCTTTTAATTTTGTAAGTGGTAATGTTTCATAACGGCACGCCCATACCTTGTTCATTGCTGTGGTTAAGAAACTAATCTGTCGGAGTTGATTGAATTTTCTTTAAGCACCAAATCTTGCTTTCAAGTCTTAAGTTATTTATCTGTCTCGACTAGAGGCGGGTTAATGCTGGAAAGTTCAGAGTTGTGGGCTTTATGTCTGAACAGATGTAGATTTAATATCTAAGGTAAAGATCTTGATGGTAACGTTACTTTGACAAAAAGGTTGCAGAAGAAGAAACAAGAACTGATGAAACCTTTTGACAAACCACCAAGTTGAACTGGCAACTTAATACAGAGGAGTAACACCATAAGTTTTATAATTCATTCATTCATATATATGAAGCCATTAAAATAATTCTCTATTGTTGGTGCAGAATCTGGTCGTCGTCGGATTCAGCTGGAGTGGAGGTGGATGAGATCGTCATTGGAGATCTGCAAAACAAAGTCCCGTTCAGAGCCGGTGGGGGTGGCTCCGGCAGGACCCTCCGATAAACAAGTTTGCTCTGGCCAACAAAAATGGAGTGCTCAGGAATAAATTTCGCAGAGCTTAGAGAAAGAGAGGAGAGGAGAGCTTAGAGCCTAGAGTTAGCATATTTGGAGGGTCCTTTTTATAGGCGGAGCTTGATGGTGACAGCTGCAGTTGTCTGATGGCGGGCTGCTCGAGGGTGCACCGAGTTTGATGCGAAGAGGATGGTATCGTCAGGCTGATAGTGACAGCTATACCGTCTGATAGTGGTGGGCTGCTCGAGGTCTGACGGAGTCAGTCACGGAGGAGGGCATCGTTTGTAGCGTCGCCTGTGGCAGACTGATGGTGACTGTTCGGCCAGATTTAATGACGGTAGCTTTGAGAAAGCGGACGTCGGTTGGTGGACCGTGACATATATCGATTCCAAAGAAGTTCGGGCTCCTGAAGGGGAAGCTTGGAAGGAGTTCGGCTTCCGTAGGCATCTGGCTGAAGGAGTGCGGCTAAGGCTTGGTCGCTGGGGAGTTCGGAAGGAGCTCGGCCGCTGAGGAGTCCGGACGGCCGAAAGGGATGTCTGGGAGGAGTTCGGTTCTTGAAGAAGTCCGGCCAAAGGGGAAGCTTGGAGGGAGTTCAGCTCCCGCAGACGTCTGACTGGAAGAGCGCGGAGGGAGTTCGGCTCTCGCGGGAGTTCGACTAAAGTTCGGCTACTGAGGAGTTCGGCTGGATGGAGTTCGACTGAGATCCGTCCGCTGAAACTCTTCTGTGGCTATCGGCCGCATTAGGCTGCGCATCGAACTGGATTTTGGTAGAAGTGGGGTTTATCCCCAATAATAGTCCCCCCACTTTCGAGTTCGAAATTCGAAGGAAGGTAGTGCAGAAAAGATGACTGTCGAAGTCCTCTTCTGGGCTCCGTGCTGGTTCAGGTCGAAGCTCGGGGGGGAGATCTCATCTCCAGCCAAAGTTGGTGTTGAAGTTGAAGCCCGGGGAAGATCTTATCTCTAGCCGAGGTTGAAGTAGATCTCGTCTCCTACGGTCGAGGTCGGAGGTTGAGCTCCTCGGGGGGGGGGCGATATTGTCTCCAGCAGCCGAGGCTGACTCGGGGATATCTCCTCTCCTGCAGCCGTGGTTAATACGGGCGCTCGGAAGAGATCTGATCTCTGGTCGAGGTTGACGCGGTCGCTCGAGAGAGATCTTATCTCTGGCCGAGGTTGTTTTCGATCTTATCTCTGGCCGAGGTTGTCTCGGTTGCTCGGAAAGAGATCTTATCTCTGGTCGAGATTATCTCGGGCGCTCGGAAGAGATCTTATCTCTAGCCGAGGTTATCGCGGTCGCTCGGAAGAGATCTTATCTCTGGTTGAGGTTGGCTCGGGCGCTCGGAAGAGATCTTATCTCTAGTCGAGGTTGCCTCGGAGGAGATCTTATCTTCTGCGGTCGAGGTTGATGTGGGCGCTCGGTGGAGATCTTATCTTCGGCAGCCGAGGTTGACGCGGACACTCGGGGAGATCTTATCTCCTGCGGTCGAGGACGGCCTAGACCCTCAAGGGAGATCTTATCTCCTGCGGTCGAGGTTGTCTTGGAGGAGATCTTATCTCCTGCGGTCGAGGTTGGCCCGGATCCTTAAGGGAGATCTTATCTCCAGCGGTCGAGGTTGCCTCGAGGGAGATCTTATCTCCTACGGCCGAGGTTGATGCGGACGCTCAGGGAAGATCTTATTTTCTGCAGCCGAAGTTGGCCTGGACCCTCAGGGGAGATCTTATCTCTTACAGTCGAGGTTGCCTCGGGGGAGATCTTATCTCCTGCGGTCGAGGTTGATGCGGACGCTTGGGGAAGATCTTATCTTCTACAACCGAGTTTGCCTTGGGGGAGATCTTATCTCCTGCAGCCGAGGTTGGCCCGGACCTTCAGGGGAGATCTTATCTCCTGCGGTCAAGGTTGCCTTGGGGAGATCTTATCTCCTGCGGCCGAAGTTGACGCGGGCGCTCGGGGAGATCTTATCTCCTGCAGCCGAGGTTGGTCCGGACCCTCAGGGGAGATCTTATCTCCTGCGGCTGAGGTTGCCTCGGGGGAGATCTTATCTCCTGCTGTCGAGGTTGATGTGGGCGCTCGGGGAGATCTTATCTCCTGCAGTCGAGGTCGCCTCGGGGGAGATCTTATCTTCTGCAGCTGAGGTTGGGCCGGACCCTCAGGGGAGATTTTATCTCCTGCGGCCGAGGTTGCCTCGGGGAGATCTTATCTCCTGCGGCCGAGGTTGATATGGACGCTCGAGAGATCTTATCTTTTGCAACCGAGGTTGCCTCGGAAAAAATTTTATCTTCTGCAGCCGAGATTGGCCCGGATCCTCAAGGGAGATCTTATCTCTTGCGGTCGAGATTGCCTCGGAGGAGATCTTATCTCTTGCGGTCGAGGTTGATGCGGACGCTCGGAGGAGATCTTATCTCCTACAGCCGAGGTCGGCCCGAACCCTCACGGGAGATCTTATCTCCTACGGCCGAGTTTGCTTCGGGGGAGATCTTATCTCCTGCAGTCGAGGTTGATGCGGGCGCTCGGGGGAGATTTATCTCCTGCAGCCGAGTTTACCTTGGGGGAGATTTTATCTCCTGCAGCCGAGGTTGGTCCGGATCCTCAGAAAAGATTTTATCTCCTGCGGTCGAGGTTGACGCGGGCGCTCGGAGGAGATCTTATCTTCTGCAGTCGAGGTCGGCTCGGACCCTTAGGGGAGATCTTATCTCCTGCGGTCGAGGTTGTCTCGGAGGAGATCTTATCTCCTGCTGTCGAGGTTGATGCGGACGCTCGGAGGAGATCTTATCTCCTGCAGCCTAGGTCGGCCCGGACCCTCAGGGAAGATCTTATCTCCTGCGGTCGAGGTTGCCTCGGAGGAGATCCTATCTCCTGCGGTCGAGGTTGATGCGGGAGCTCGGGGGAGATCTTATCTCCTGCGGCCGAGGTTGCTTCGAGGGAGATTTTATCTCCTGCGATCGAGGTTAAAGATCTTTGACTTGCTCGTGTTAGGACGAGGTTCTCCTCTTGTTCCTAACACGGCAACTATTGACTGCTTCTTCCCTGTCATCACATAGTTTTTGCACCCAGAAACAATATTATTAAAAAGGAAGAATTTTACCGAGGGAAAGTTACTGGCAGCACATCCCCATTTCAGGATCGTGGGGGCGTTGTTCCTTCGGGTTTCGTCGGGCAGTAAGTTCCGGGCCGGACGACCTCCTCTATTTTATGTTGGCCTTCTCAATTTGGAGCAAGCTTCTTTTGGCTTTATCGCTGAGAGATGACAGCCCGTCGAAGTACCAAGCCCCGGAGATAGCGTTTATGATGCCAGGAGGCGGCCGACCTCCTTGTCGTTCCTCCCCTCAATAGTGGTTCTAGCTTTTGGGGGGAGGACTTCTTTGCGCCCTTCCGTTGGGGCTTTCTTATGACGAGCTCAAGGAGTTCGGGCCTTGCTTGCGCTGGGGAGGTCGTAAGCGTGGTCGAACTTCATTCCGTCCTCTTGTGAAACCTACGGGAGAACTTCATGCCCCTTTGTCGGCGTGAGCGAGGCCAAACTTCATGCCCCTTTGTCGGGGCTTCCTTGATGGTAAGTTCGAGGGCGAGTTCGGCGGCCTTGCTCACGCCGAACTTCATTCTGCCCTCCTATGAAACCTTCGTCGGGAGAAACTTCATGCCTCTTTGTCGGGGCTTCCTTGATGACGAGCTCGAGGGGGAGTTCGGCCTTGCTTGCGCTGGGGAGATCGTGAACGCGGCTGAGCTTCATTCCGTCTTCTGTGAAATCTTCTGTGGAAGAACTTCATGCCCCTTTGTCGGGGCTTCCTTGATGGCGAGCTCGAGGGGGAGTTCAGCCTTCCTTGTGCTGGGGAGGTCGTGAACGCGGCCGAACTTCATTCCGCCTCTTGTGAAATCTTCTGCGGAAGAACTTCATGCCCCTTTGTCGGGGCTTCCTTGATGACGAGCTCAAGGGGGAGTTCGGCCTCGCTTGCGTTGGGGAGGTCGTGAATGCGGCCGAACTTCATTCCGCCTCCTGTGAAACCTTCTGCGGGAGAACTTCATACCCTTTTGTCGGGGCTTCCTTGATGACGAGCTCGAGGGGGAGTTCGGCTTCGCTTGCGCTGGGGAGGTCGTGAACGCGGCCGAACTTCATTCCGCCTCCTGTGAAACCTTCTACGGGAGAACTTTATGCCCCTTTGTCGGGGCTTTCTTGATGACGAGCTCGAGGGGGAGTTCGGCGGCCTCGCTTATGCCGAACTTCATGCCGCCCTCCTGTGAAATCTTCTGTGGGAGAACTTCATGTCCCTTTGTCGGGGCTTCCTTGATGACGAGCTCGAGGGGGAGTTTGGCCTCGCTTGCGCTGGGGAGGTCGTGAACGCGGCCGAACTTCATTCCGCCTCCTGTGAAACCTTCTACGGGAGAACTTCATGCCCTTTTGTCGGGGCTTTCTTGATGACGAGCTCGAGGGGGAGTTCGGCGGCCTCGCTTACGCCGAACTTCATGCCGCCCTCCCGTGAAACCTTCTACGGGAGAACTTCATGCCCCTTTGTCGGGGCTTCCTTGATGGCGAGCTCGAAGGGGAGTTCGGCCTCGCTTGCGCTGGAGAGGTCGTGAGCGCGGCTGAACTTTATTCCGCCTCCTGTGAAACCTTCTGCGGGAGAACTTCATGCCCCTTTGTCGGAGCTTCCTTGATGACGAGCTCGAGAGAGAGTTCGGCGGCCTCGCTCACGCTGAACTTCATTCCGCCCTCCTGTGAAGTCTTCTAGGGGAGAACTTCTGCTCTGTTTCTCCTCCCTAAGGGCGATTGGTATGCTAGGCCAAATGCTTTTCCTTAAGGCCGATTCCTGGCATCCTCATAGCGGGTTTGCTGGCAAAGTCTCTGCCAAAAGCTGTCGCACGGTCTGCATCATCTCGGCGAGGGCATGAACCTACTGGACCAGCAGGTTGAACTGTTCCATATCTACGGTGGCTTCAGGTGGAACCTGGGCTATGGGGGCTGAAACGGTAGCAGATGGAGCTGGCACGGAGGCCGTCGATCGTCGAGTCGAAGCTCTCCTGAGAGGCATTTTCTTTTCGGGAAAGAACTCTAGAGAGGAAGAAGAGAGATCTCTGGAGAGGGAAGAGAGAAATCATCGTCGAGCACTTCTTTAAGAACAAGGAAACCTCGGAGGTTCGGGCCCTTCTTCTAGCGCCAATCTGTTGGTACAGAATCTGATCGTCGCCGGACCCAGCTAGAGTGGAGGTGGACGAGGTCGCCGCCGGGGACCTGCAAAACAAAGTCCCGTCCGGAGCCGGTGGGAGGTGACTCTGGTAGGACCCTCCGACGATCAAGTCAGCTCTGGCCAACAGAAATGGAGTGCTCAGAAATGAGTTCCGCAGAGCTTAGAGAAGGAGAGGAGAGTTTAGAGCCTAGAGTTAGCGTATCTGGAGGGTTCTTTTTATAGGCGAAGCTTGATGGTGACAGCTGCAGCTGCCTGGTGGCGGGCCGCTTGAGACTGCACCAGGTTTGATGCGGAGAGGATGGTATTGTCAGGCCGATAGTGACAGCCATACTGTCTGATAGTGGTGGGCTGCTCGAGGTCTGGCGGAGTCAGTCACGGAGGAGGGCACCGCCTGTAGCGTCGCCTGTGGCAGACTGATGGTGACCGTTCGGCCAGATTTAATGGCGGTAGCTCTGAGAAAGCGGACGTCGGTTGGTGGACCTCGGCATATATCGATTCCAAAGGAGTTCGGACTTCTGAAGGGGAAGCTCGGAAGGAGTTTGGCTCCCGTAGGCGTCTGACTGGAGGAGTGCGGTAGGCTCGGTCGTTGGGGAGTTCGGAAGGAGCTCGGCCGCTGAGGAGTTCGGACGGCTGAAGGGAATGTCTGGGAGGAGTCCAGCTCCTGAAGAAGTCCGGCCGAAGGGGAAGCTTGGAGGGAGTTCAGCTTCCGCAGGCGTCTGGCTGGAAGAGCACGGAGGGAGTTCAGCTCTCGCGGAAGTTCGACTAAAGCTCGGCTGCTGAGGAGTTCGGTCGGATGGAGTTCGACTAAGATCCGTCCGCTGAAGCTCTTCCGTGACTACCGGCCGCATTAGGCTACGCATCGAACTGGACTTCGGCAAGAGCGGGATTTATCCCCAACATCTACTATAATTACCAACTCTCGAAACAACCCTGAGCCCCTCACTCATTCAGCTAAGGTCCGAGACTTGAGGTGTATCCTGAGTCAAGTAGAGACTTTTAGTCTTGCAGAAATTTTATCAAATTAATGACCTTGTTCTTAAATATTGTCCTTTTCAGATACAATTATTAGTTTAGGCCTCAAAAAATGTTTCTGACTTTCCATTGACCCTTTGCACTCACTGTGGTGCTAATACTGAATTACAAGAGTATTAAACCTTTTTTCAAGGGTTTGGTTATTCTCTCTACCAATTAGTTTGGCATGTTTGATTTTAGATCAAGTTCTGGCAGGATCCCACTCAAAAAATACATCAACTTCGGGTGACTCAATGCTTCCACTAATAAGATGTATATAGCCTTACCCCCATGTAGGGAGAGGCTGTTTCCACGGTTTGAACCCATGACACCCAGGTCATGATGAAGCAAATTTACCATTGTGCCAAGGCCCTCTCTCTCAATATTCCCACTCATCTTGCAATATGTTCATAATTTATTGTCATGTGAAAGAGCTTCTTTAGTTGTTAGTTCATTACTTTTTTTCCATCTATTTCTTGCTTAATCAGTATCTGAACTTTTTTTTTTTTTTTTTTTTGTGCACAATTTCTTAAATCTGAAAGCTGTTGTAGTGCAAGAAAGGCTCGAGTCACTTTGTCGGGAGCTACAATCTCAAAATAAAATGCTAATGGTACTCTCTTCAAATCTACTTATCTATTTTGGAATTATATATTTTTATTTATTTTCCTGTTATGTGTTTATGACCAAATATTTTAAAATACTGAATCAATAGCTAAGTCCTGCTCAATTGCATTTGGATAAAGCAGTAAGTGTTTACCCCATGATTATGGGTGTCAGAACATCAACTAAATCTTATTTTCATTATGTGTAAACTTGTGAAATTCAAGTTGGGACTCATTAAACACATTATAGGTCTTCAATTCAGCATGAGAATGACTACCAGTTGTATGTTTTAATACAAGGTTTTATGTGCCAATTTTGATAGCTGTACCAGTGTCCAACTACTACAATGGTGATATGGTGCAATTTTTGGTATTGATACTCGGTACAGAGGGTATGCATTGTATTAGTTCCTTACCAATATGGAATGGTACACCTAGTACAGACCGGTATTGTCTGGTACTCAAAACAATGGATCAGTATGCGTAGGTCATATTTGAGGGTGAGATAAGGGCTTTGGGAGCATGACTCAGAGACATCCATGAAGAAGTTTGGTACAAGGCTTGTATTTTGGAGAGGTGTTATTTCTTGGAGGTGAGCCTCAAGAGATCCTCTCAAATTGTTCATTGTCTTTTGTTCTTATGTGCACTTATAATCTGATGTCTGGTAAGTTGGAAAATTGCAATACGAGATTGGTAAAAGTGATAGGATAAGGGTTAGTTGGAGGTGCTACTTGTCAAGTAGCATAGGATGTGCAGTTTTGAAAGTTGCCTTGGATTGACAAGGCTAAGGATGACATATTGGGGTTTGCTAAGAAAATAGCTGTGAAGATCTAGTGAAAAAATGAGGACTAAAGAGGGTTTAAGAACTGCATTAAGGTATAAATTTTATGTAGGTAAGACGGAATGTATGCTTGGTGTTCCAAATGTGCACATGAAACATGGGTAAGATCATAATGAGACACATGTTTCACTCTATATAATGAGATGCATGTATCGCATGCATGCATTATATCTTTTACTTTCCTTTCCTCCTTTTCTTTTTTTTTTTTTTTTTTTTTTGATTCTTCACATTAAATTTTGGGCTGTGGAGCTGATTAGGTTTTGGCCATTGATGTGCTCCAGATTAGCACCTGCAAGGTGATAGATTTGAGGAGGGATGGGGCATGAGTTTCATAAACTCTTGACATAAACCTAAAGCTAATGTGGAAAAATTTCAATGCATTTCTGTGGTCAAAATAATTTTTACTCATGACCAAAAGATGAAATTGCACATTGTAGTTTAGCTATATATATCGTTGATAAAGAGGCTTTATATCAAAGGTTCAAGAACACCAGTTTTAATTTAGGGAATCAACTGTCGTAAAAACACCAAATAATTAAAGAGCCTTGGATCAACCTGCAACATGGGCAAATTTGCATGATTTGACTTTGTATTGACTGTTAACTAATTAATTATTGGTTGATTTATTTTTTGGAAAGATGAGAATTTCTCATCTGTAATTTTATTGAATATACAACTCAATTGTTTCAAAAGGAATGCTTGATCTTAACACTGCCAAATAAATCGAAAATGCCTATTTTGGGGCATGCAAATATCTTGTGTCAGATTTCTGTAAGGCTTCAACCAGATACCAGTGAGCCACATGATATGTTAGGTGGGGCCAAAGAAGGCAAGTGTTAATTGCACATGTGATGTTGGTGTTTTCATTTACAATAATACCTCTCTGGCTCTTTTGTCGAAAGGTTAGAGTCATGTTGAGTTTCAGTATTTCGTTTGTAGAGGTTGTGTATCTGTGCATCTGAGGAACCTATTGGTGGTTAAATGACAATGTAAGAGTTAAAATAGTGACTAAAATTGTTCACTTTTAGGTTTATATTTTTGTCCACTCTTGCAAAAGAGTGAAAACTGAAAAGCATATTATTTCAGAAACCAATGTTTAATTTGCATAAAGTGGAGTTAGCAAAGTAAGCTTTTGCATACAAAGGAATTGTGAAAGTGCACTATTGTGTCTGGACTTGTATTGTAATGATTACCTTACCAAGAATATGAACAACAATTTTTCTGCTAATTGAGAGTTTAATCAGTGGTGTCAAGAAGTTTTTGACCTGCAACATACATCAAGCTTGCGATTTCTCTTATCAAAATCTTGCTTATATTCTTTCGGCTTGGTCCTTTTATTGTTTTACTCGAGCTATGGATTGAGGTGGTTATATCCAATGCTGGAAACAAAATCAAGTCCGAAAACTATCATGACGACCCAGGAGAACAGTTTGCAACTTTGATATCATGTCTCTTTGGTAAGTATTTGAATGTTGCCAGAATGCAACAAGTCCCCTGAGGGTCTTATGGCTTAAACTGTACACTTACAATAGGCCATAGGCTCACATGGAATGAGTGTGTCATGCGTCAATATGTGGCATATGTGCATCTACACTGCAATCTTATAAAACCATATATCATACCATTTTAACATTCAGTTTTAAGTTCAAAATATGATTTTTCTAGTATCATGCAGATTTTCTTTGTACATCTAAAGTTTTCATTTCAACCTATGTTTACCCCTGTTGTGATATTGATTGTAAATCTGAGTATGTTAAGCTGTATAGTTAACATGCATTTTTGCAGGACGAGTGCCAGAGAGTATCAACAGAGGGACAGAATATGAGATCAGATCTGTCTATGACTTTTAAGGATACAGTTAAGGTATACATACTAAGATATAGTTCAAAGGGTTATAAAATATGCTTGTTCTTGTTATGGTTAGTTTTCCATTATATTGTCTGAAATAGCAGCAATCTAGTGATTCAAGTCTTTGCAAATACACCTTTTGTTGCAGTAATGTTAGGCAAGTAAGATAGTTTTTATTAAGTTGCGGTATATACCAGCAAAAGCAATGAAGGTAGTCTAGGTTATGCTTTAATGTGGTTATATGGCTTTTCTTGTCATCTATTAAAGTAATGTATTAATCAAATAAAACAACTACTTTATAACAATTGGCACAAGTGTAGATGGGGGAGGGAGGAATGAGGAAATCATGTTTAAGAAGGCAGCAGAGAGGAGAAAATGAGGGACAAGAACATGCATTAACTTCCAGAAACAATATGGCTTCATTTCTTTGTAATACATTCCCAGGACCTCCGAAACAGAGAAGTTTCTTCCACTCCTTGACACCATTTCATTTTCTGTAGCAGTCCTGTGGATCTTGCCCCTCCAGACATGATTGTTCCTTTTGTTTAGGAATCCAGTGCCATAGCATGTGGCCACTTATCTTTGTTCGAAGGAGATTGCTAGCCCTCAAGCATCTCTGCTCAATACTTATTTCTGGAAAGTTTCCCAAACAGGAACCTATCTGAAGGCCAAGTTTATCATGGAATTGTACATTCTTTGAACAAAAAGGTGTATATTTGGACTCCTTTTCAAGCAGTAGACAGCAGCTAGGCCCATCCACAGAATATCCGTGTGAAGTCAGGATATTATAAACAAAACCAGCTAGGTAAAAGCAAGGGATTTAGGTAAAACGTAAGGCAACTTTGATGCTTCTAACATTCAATTTATTCTATCTGCAGACATGATCGCGGATTAAATGTGAATTTTCCATGTTCTTATTGCCCACAAAACTTTTATCAGCATTTTTGTTGGAACCAGAAAAATATTATTTAGAAGTGAAACTGCAACAAGGGCTCATGACTAAACGTTTGGAGATTGCCAAAATATAAACAGCTTAACCCTGATTGTCAACAGAAGGTTGGAATGTAATTATAAGAAGGTAAAATTGAAGAAGATGGAGAACAACTAATAGACTGTTTACAATTAGATGAAGGACTCTGTTAATACTTCTTTACTGCAATTGTTTTATTGATATTTTGGAGCTTGGAAATTAGGAACATGAACTTGATCACGAAAGAGTGGGGAATGAAAGAATATTATTTATTTGTTCACAGTTCAGGACCGCATAAGAAATGGATGTTGGTCCTGCAAAAATGAGTGATATCTGGGAATGTGTTAAACAACATTTGATGTGGTGTTGTTTGTACACAACAACCCCTGCTCTTAAGATTCAACAATGAACTGTTGGATGTCTAGGGACTAAGTGGGCGATCATAAATGCTTGGTATAGCATGGTCCAGAACTGAAGTTGTTTTATGAAGAAGGTTGAAATTAGAGGATGGTTCCACATATGATGTGCATCTTGTTGAGGGAGCATCACAAAAGAAAATCTTTTGAAGAGATCCTCCAAAACAATCTTTATTTGATGCATTATTAGGCTACTTGTAAGAGAGATGATTTTTAATATCCATGATTTAGATGTTAGGAAGAAGTGGCCTTGTCATAAAACTTGGATGAGATATATTTTGGTCAGTTTGGAAGACCTTTATTGTGGATTCGTGTTATGTACCATTTCTGTTCTTCTTCCTTTATAGAGCCAACTGCCAGTCAACCGGACAGGTTGTATTGTTCTTGTGTGCAAGGAAAGATTACCTAAACAATCACTTGCTTAGTGAATGTCCAAACGCCTAGCCCTTTAGCCATATAAATCAAGATGATTCCATTTTAATAATTTCTGTTACTATTTTTCAAATCCAGCTACCTTGTATAGAAAGTCATTCAAAATTAATGATAAAGAAAATACATAAAGCTAAAAAGCTTCCCAATGTAAATGTACCAAGGTGATAAGGAGGATCCAATGTCACCTAACAAAGAGTTATATTTGAATTTGTTGAGATTCTGTTCATTATATTACACTAACTCTTGCAAGCTACATAGTTTCTGCTTTCCTAAACTATATGGAAATTTGTCTTTTCAGTTATATCATTTGCTTTCCTGGTCAAAATCAGGATTACTCTGGAACAAGCATTCTTATGCTTCAGTGGTTGTCTAACGGCATCATTCTTGGTTGCATAATTTTTTTTGTCAATTTAATACCCAAGTAACTGCACTAGCATGTGCATCATTTTCTTCTTGGCAATATCAGTACGTCTATGTTTTCCCTTTTATGGTATAATGCTTCTGTTTCTGTTCTGTACTAATTTGTTATTAATGGTCCTTTCAATGTTGTGATTCTAGGATGTAAACAGTAAGCTTGAAGAGCAGAAAGATGAATGTCTTTATCAACTAGGAGAGAATGAGATGTAAGACTTCAATGAGGAATTGAAAGTTATTGTTTTTCTTAGACTGCCTATATTAACAAAGATGTTGTTGCATGTTGAGACCTATACACTGGATTGTCTTTGCTTGAATGCATGGTGAATATTCTTTCTTTCTTTCTTTCTTTCTTTTTTGTTTTTTGAGGTGGGGTGGGGGGGAGGGGGTGTGGTGTGGGGGTTGGGGGGTCAAGCATGAATTCTACTTTCAAATCTTTATCATTATAAATTCAGTTAGTTTGTTCTACCGTCTATTATCGTGGATTACTATTTGGAATGATGAAGAAACCATAATAACAATTCTTTTAAAAATGTCAATTAATTATTTTCTGTATTAACGAGTTGTTTGATGTTATCTAGTAAATTATGGAAATTATGAAAACATCTGTTGGGCATAAGGTGGCCGGCAACCTTGGAGATTCACTTTTATTAACTATGAGTCTGGAGCTTGATACCCAGGACTTGGTCAGTATGTGGACCGAAAGGGATGAGCCAGTGGGCAGTCAATTGGATATATTAAGCCCATTGTCTGGGAGTAATTAGGTTTGCCCATCTGCTTTTAGTTCCCCCCCTAATGTCAAGGATTCAGGGCATGTGTTGCAGAGTAGTTTGTTCCTTAAGTTGTCTTTGACCAGGAATTTAAAACTTAATATATGTCTAACATATAAGCAGTCAGATTTTATTACAAATGATAAAAGAGAATTCTGATCGGTAGTTAGTTATACCAGTAGAAGGTTCGACTATGAAGCTGAAGTACAGCTGTTTGATCGAAGATGCAACCTGTGGTATGATCTGTGGTTGATCACCAACTATTCCCTTTCTTTCTCTCTTTTTATTTGGGAGCTTATTTGAGACCTAAGAAGAAGAGACAAGGACTGATTTGAATTGTCTTGAAAACTAGAATCTGAACCAGTAAATCTTTCTGGTTATGGTAAATTGTAATTGGCAAAGCATAAATGCAATTGAGTAGCAGTCACAAAAACAGCAAAGGTGAGGATCACCAATCCACTGTCAAACTGTAGTAACAAGTGAGATTCCATTAGTGGAAAAAGGTACATCACTATTCAATCCAAGGCCTCCCTAGTGAAAACCAGAAAAATTCATGACTGCTAGCAGCATATCATCTAACCCACAAATAAAATCATATTGTAAAACTATGATCTCGGCACCTTCTACTTAGTAGATTGGGGGCACTGACTCAAGGCTGCTAGTAATATGCATATTTCAATAACTCTTACATGTAGCTGTAACTAGTAAATTAGTTTAATTTTCGCCCTTAGACTAATTTGCACATGTAGATTGAGCTAGCTTAAGACCAGGCCAGATGCAATATAAGGTCATACAAAGTCTCCAAGCATATCTGTGCATGCTTGGGAGTGTTCTTGAATTATAATTTTTAAAAAGTTAGTGCATGGACATTTTAATATTGAACAATTTTTCCTGCATTCAAAAGAATTCATTATTGTGACTCATTTTGTGTGGGTCTTCCTTAGTCTTTAACCTGGAATGTGGTTTATGGTAACATTTGGATCAGCGTTCACTGAAATCAACAGGTTCCAGTAGTTCAGTTGAAATTGACCAAGCTTCATGACTTATACTATGCTTACTAATTATTTTGGTGCGTATTGTCATTTGGTGACCAATTCTTTATTTTTTTTGCTACCTTTATGTAAATTATTTTTATCTTTAATTGTTTTTTTTTATTGTGTTAAAAGAAGATGCTATATCATGAATGACAAATCTAACCTCTGAAGTATTTTATCTGGATTATATATTTTTTGGCATTTGTTATGAAAATTGGATGCACATGGGATTTTGGTTCTAAGAAGTTCAAGAGATCAGTAGCTTTCCCATAATGTAAGATACTTATTTTTGGGTCTTCAAGTGGTTTTTCAAAGGTCAATAGGAGAAAATGAGATTGTGCAGTAGATAAACTCCCATGAATATTAGATTCACAAGCCTTAAGTTTCTTTTGCTAGAACTTAGCTTGAATCTTGTATGCGTTTAGGTGAGATATTACTTAATTGTAGTCTTTTATTCATACTTCATAGGTCATAGATTATCTTTTGGTGTTTGATTGTTGACATGATGGTAGTTGTTTATGTCCTCGGCTTGTTCTTGTTTTTACTTATGTTTCCTGATATTTTCATTATACATTTGGCCCATGCTTGAAACCGCAGAAACCAAATTTCAACCGGCCCAACTCAGACCTAAACAAAGTTTCCCAACCTTGATCTGAAATGGTTCCTGATTCTCTCCCTTGCTGTTCATCATAACATGCTATTATTTAGACAGCATGACAGGTTGACACCTGGACAATTTGAATCGAAAATGACTGCTAGCATCATCAAATTAGTTATAAATTGAACGAATCTGCTTCTGCCCCTCTTTTGCTGCATTAATGATTGATTGTGACTCCATATTTGGTCAAACCCATTGATTCTAGACTTGCTTGTCTAGTTTATGCAGGTGTTGAAGATCTTGTACATTTTCAAGAGATATTGATGATCAAAAATGACTATCCAACTACTCTTCATTCATTAGAAGTTTCTTTGTTTCTTGATAAGAGGTCTGGATGATAAATTCCTTGCTTCCATCGTCTACTATCAGTCATCAATAGTAGCAATCTAATGAGACTATGAACATGATAGGGAATCTATTGGGTGGATGGCCCAGCAATGTTGCCGATGTTGCGATGGAGCACATGATACTTAAAATCCATCATCTAAGTAGAGTGCTAAGGACTATGACAGTATAACAGATGGAGTACTCAATAATGGGAATATGTCATGAACATATGCCAACATGGTTTTTTCATTCTAAAATTTTTACAAATTTCTTAGTGAATTTGCACGAATCTTCTTTCTTTTATTTAAGTTAAACTGATAATGTAAATGGATTGCTTTGTGATTAATAAAGTGCTTCTATACGGAAACTGCAGCTCTGTACTGAGTTATTCAAAACTTACAAGGGCCTGTTTAGTATTGTTGTTGATTTTGTGTTTTTGTTTCTCTACCAATTAGTGAAATACCACAACAGATTGATGTCCAAGATAGCATTTGCACAAAACTTATGGCATTCCTTGCTTTTGTTTTCACTCTTTTTTGAAAACAATAAATCTTTGCTGCCAAAATATCTGGAGTTTTTACAACTAATTTAGAGAAGGGTTTCATCATACTTGTGTTCTCTCCAGTCCATTTCTCCTTTGGTCTTTGAAAAACCAGAACCCAAAAGCATACCCATCAGGTCTAAAAAAACCATATCATTTTTGTAAAACAGGGATTTACCAATTTTTGTTAAAAACATTTTTGATTAGATGAGAAAGAAAACCCCATAAAACTATGTAATAAGAAATTTACCAACTCAATGACGGTCAAGTTAATATAGGCTGTATGATGTTCGAATCTTCCTCATCAATATATGGTCACTCAATGATATTATTCCCTAATTCTCTTAAGATCATACATTTGTCTTCATAAAAATTCTGGTTGTTGTCTTTTGTCATGTTGATTGGTTACTAAAACTAATCTAAGTAATTTTAGGTTTCGAACTTGATTTAATACTTTGATTTTAAGAGGGTCATAAATAGGGTGCTTCACTCCATCTATCTTGTTTAATAATGTGAATTAGTTGAAAAAACACGATGACGAGAATATTACTAAAACTTGCTTGTCTCATCTCAGACACTATTAAACTTTTTTACCAGATGATCTGCCATTTCTTTCAATGCCCATCCTTATCATGTTTCTCCATCAATCCTCGAAGCAATAGTAAATTCCAGTTTGCTTTTTTTAGTTATCTCCTAGTGTGTTAATTTAAGTGAGTTTTTTTATTAGGCTAAGAAAGAAGTTAGAACATCTTGCTGACTGCTATGCGCTTGCTGAACAACAATTTGCCCAAGAGGTATCCTTCACTATGCCAATCTAGCATTGCCCCAGTTTTATTGTTATACTTTTCCTGCAAGATTTAAATTCTGGGTTAGTTTTACCGCCTTTGGAATTGTTTGACTAACTACCCGCTCCAAAATATGAACCTGTAGATGAAGCAGAAAATTCTGGAACTTCAGCTTGTTGATCTGAAAATTCAACAACGACAAGAAGGGTCAACTCAGGATCAAACCCAGATGCAGTTATATGTTGAACAGGTTGAAGAAATATTGGCCACTGAGAAGAATCTGCATTTACAGCTAGCCGATGATGGAGATAAACTTCAGCAATTCCAAGTACTTTTTAATTCTATAAGCTTCTGATACTTTGAAATCATATGAATAAATTTCATTATTACTCTGCTGTCAGTTATTTAAAATTTTGATACTATTTCTGCAATGCAGATCTGCAGAAATTTTGATTCATGATGCTACCCCTAGAGCATTTTTTGAAACAAATGCAATTTAGATGCTTATGTATTGGAACTTGGCATGAATAACTCATGTGATGAAGATTTAATGAATTGAGAAATATGATGTTTTGTGCCTGTGTATCCTTGCATGATATGTTTACCATGTTGAAAACTGCCATTCATTGACAAAGAATGATACACAACTACCATGTGCATACTCAAGATATACACATATTACTTCAGGAAAAAGTAATTTTCAATATTATGATAGTTTATAATAACTGATCGGTCATGTTTTTTGCCTTAAGTTTGTTTCTTGCAAACACATCAAAGACTTTGAATTTTCTGAGATATGTTTTTCTGCTATACATGATTGGTAATGGACGCGAAACTATATTCATAGTTTTAGAACAGAAGGCTTTTTTTGGAGAATGAAAGAGATGACAATTAATTAACATATTTCACAGAAAAGAACAATCTACAAAGTTTAGGCCTGATGTACATTAGCACACTCCCCCACCCTGTGTGCTCAAAGTACCAAGATTGGCAATCATGCCAATTGACTTTAGCACGATAAGCAATTTTGAAGTAGATGATACTGTAGACCATGTTTAAAATACCAATACCAGTACTTGTTTAATACCTTGCTAGTATGGTATGGACTGGTTGATATGATACCAACACACAATGTGCTCTTGGTGCCACAACAACAAAATAGAGGTGAAAACCATGTGTCAATATGGTACCGGTGCTATCAAGACTGCTGGGACAGAGCAGCACGCACCAGGATTTAGAACCTTGCTTTAGACCTTAGATCTGACACGGTAGTGCATCTAGTAATTATATATGAAGTTGAAGTATAGTTGTTAGATAAAAGTATATTTCTATTTTACACAGTGTTTCAAATTATAATTCAGAAAGGTATATGAAGATACAAGCTTGTAGATTCATAAGTAAATACATGTGTTGATACTGATACTGTAGAGTTTTATGACCTTGGTCGAAGGTTAGTAATGTTCTGCCAGACTTCTTGAAACTTTTGCAGCCACCTCTCAAGTCTCTACTTGACATCGAACCTAGCAATACTAGTTCATCATAAATTTAGAACTGCAAATACATTACAAGCTCATCTTGTTATCTATACTAAGAAGATAATCTGTTTTCATTTTGTCTTTAGTATATATATTTTTTAAATAGCCTATACAGATATTGAGTTCAAGCTTTGTCTCTTCAGGTAGCATTGTTGAAAAATAATGAACTTTTTGATTCATTTAAGCAGGAGATGGAAAAGGTATGTATACTTTTATTTACAAATTTAGTGCTGACAAGAGTTCTAATCCAATGCATTGTATTAAGACATTAATTTTACTTTGAGCTGTTTATGTTAACATATTTTTCTGTTGTATAAATTTTGATCAGATGGCAAGATCAGTAAAGGAACTTAAGAAGGAAAATGAGTTCTTAAAGAGCAGATGTGAGAAGTCAGATATCACGCTTGTAAAGCTTGTTGAGGAGGTAGGCTGAACATTCATTAAAATCTATTGCTAGAAGCTAGAAATTGGAATATTGTTTAAATGAGAATATTTCAACGGGCTTTAAAAAAACTTATTCACTATACCTATTTTCTTTATTTGTAACGTGCATTTGGTTCTTTTCATCTCTGCAAGACCATCGTATTTGGAAATTTCTAATGTTTTTGCTATCTTTTCTCATAGTCCATCATGTCAAAATTATGCCCCTAAATATAACATATAGTATTTTTTTTTAAAAAAAAGATTCATTGAGCATAATCTGGAAAAAAAAGGGTCTTAAATCTCCTGGTGGACATTGAGATCTTGGCAGGTTGTTGATCACGTTGTTTAAGAATGATGCTAATGGGAAACTTCCATAACCATACTTGTGAAGGCTCTCCTTATACCATAATCATATTATAGATCCCAAGTGCTGTTTGTTTTTCATAAAATGGCAACTGGTTTTCCTCCAAAAAAATCTTGTTCATATTTTTTTTGAACCATTCTGGCACAATGTCTGTTATATGCTTATTGACACTATTGATGTTCTAGATGACGTTGAAATTCAGACAAAATGGAAAAAAATCATAAGCATATGTTAAGACATCAAGACCTTATGGTATAAGGCTGCATTTGTTCTCATATACATGATCGGAATTCTCTAAACTATCCTTGGAATATTGCTCTTTTATCTACTTGAGAAAAAGGCGAGGTAGGGCCCTTAAAGCATTTTAATTTGTGAAATGGTCACCTTATGTCCATAGAGTTCACTAGTTCAGGTGCCTGAGCTGAAGCGGGTTTATTTGGCTGCAAGAACGAACTGATGCTGCAAAAAGGATATTAAACAACATAGAGAGCATTCATATTGTGTATTACCAGATACCATAAAAACAAAAAGTAATTCTTTTTGGTGTTTTACTTTCATTGAAGATTGGTGCTTGCATTGGAACAGGCACGTCTATTCAAATAACTCAATACCTGACACATTTTTAGCTGAGGTGAGATTGATCTTGCGAAAATATGGTGGCTGTTTTAATTGCTTATGAAAACAATGGATTGGATTCTGCAAGAAGCTAATGTTTGAGATCAGGGAAAGGGGAACTTCAAAATGGGTGCGCCAACAAGGTAGAATTTTTTTGGTGCTCTGAGATATTCACAACTGTAACTGACACGTACAACATAGCCACCTCGCCAGATATCGTCTTATGTGCAACTAGGCTCCAATTTTGAAGGAATCCAGCATATAAATTCATTATAGCCATTCAATTTAACACTCGTAACCTTTTAACATCCCTCTGCCTTAACACAAATATTATGGTATGATAAGGATGAACAGGCACGAGATTATTACTGCTTGTATAGCTATGTTGCTGTGTCTAGGTTAGGCTTAAATGTGTTGCTTAATCAAAGTAATATTTTCATACACTTAGCTGATGACATTATTCACCTTACAACAACCTTAGGTATAAAGAAATTGAGGACCATTCTTTTGCTGGATCCATGAGTATACACAGTAACCCTCATTTTGAGGGGGATGATGCTATCTATATATTTTCTTTAGTATCTTTTAGCCTGTAAAGGGAGCACGAGTAACTGCTTGTGATTTTAGGACAAAAAAAGCTCGTAGAAGTAGCACTTTGGAATGAATGAAACAAAGAACAACAATTTCTTTCTTATATAATCAACAGGTTAAGTTTATGTTACACATTCACTTATTTGCAGCTTACCTTCACCATAACGGTCAATATTGTAGTATACTTATTTATTCTATCTTGACTGTCAATAGTGTAGCCTACTTATTTTTCTATCTTGAATGAAAGCGTGAACACATGAAGCAGCAGCTGGAGAAAGCAAAATGTCAGAAGGATAAGCTTGAATCTTTGTGCCGATCACTGCAGGCAGAAAGAAAAATAGAACTCAGTAGTGGCTGATAACTGTGATCCAGTTACCAGGCAAGTCAGATCGGAATCAGCGGGGAAGACTCTTGAGAGTCTGCATGTGCAAAAGTTTGCCTGACATTCATACGATGCTGTTTTGTGGGTGGGCCGAGTCAAATGTGGTTCTTTCTTTCAGCATTTGAGTTGCCTTGTATTATCAGAATATATGATACTGATCATGTTGGAAAGCAATTACTCATGGAAAAGATAATATTATTTTTTTAAATATATAAAATATAAAAAAATAATTTTATTAATTATTGGTGCAGAATTTAATTGACGTCGATGATCTGTAAAATAAAGTTTCGTTTGAAGTTAGTGGTGGTGGCTTTGGCAGGATCTTTCGACGATCAAGTTAGTTCTTTTAACCAATAGAAATGAAGTGCTCAGGCAAGAATTTCACAGAATTTTGAAAAGAAGAAGAGAGCTTAGAGAAAATGTATCTGGAGGATTTTTTTTTATAGAAGGAATCTGTAGCAGATTGATAATGATGGTCGTAATTATTCGGTAGTGGGCCGTTTGGGACCACGTGGAGTTTGTTACGGAGAGAAGTGTTCGTTGTCATGATGTGGTCATTCGTTGATATTTAATAGTCGAAGATTGGAGGAAGCAGGCGTTGGTTGGTGAAGAGCTTTGACATACATCAATTTCAGAGAAGTTTGGACTCCTAAAGAGAATATGGCTAGAGTAGATCATTCGGAAAGAATGCTAGCTGAAATCTAGAAGTAATCCGTTGGAGGAATTCAATTAAAAAAGAAGTCCGAAAGGAGTTTGATTTCTGGAGGCATCCGATTGAAGAAAAGATTTGGAAGAAGTTCGGCTCCTATAAGAATCTGACTGAAGGAGAGGTTCGAAAAAAGTTCGGCTTCTGGAGGAATTCGACTGAAGGAGAAGTCCGAAAGGAGTTTGGCTCCTGAAGGCATCCGATTGAAGAAAAAATTCGGAAGAAGTTCGGCTCTTGGAGGAACTTGACTGAAGAAGAAGTTTGGCTTCTACAGGCATTCAACTGAAGGAAAGGTCCGGAAAGAGTTCGGCTCCTGAAGGCATCCGACTGAAGGAAAGGTCCGAAAAGAGTTTGGCTTCTGAAGGAATCCGACTGAAGTTGAAGTTCGAATGGAGTTCGGCTCTTAGAGAAACTTGATTGAAGGAGAAGTTCGGAAGGAGTTCGGCTTTTGAAGGAACTTGATTGAAGGAGAAGTTCGGAAGGAGTTCGGTTGTTGGAGGAGTTCGGCTAGGATCCGACCGTTGAAGGAGTTTGGCTGGGGTTCGGTCGCTCGAGGAGTTCAGTTGCTGGAGGAGAATTTTCGTTCGAAGCTCATCCGTGATTATCAGTTGCATTAGGCTAAGCATCAGGCTAGACTTTGACGGGAGTGGGGTTTATCCCCAACAATAGTCCCTCCACTTTCGAGTACAAAATTCGAAAGGAGTACAAAAAAGGCAACTATCGAAGTCTTCTTTCAGGCTTCGCATTCGTTCAGATTGAAGTTCGGAGAAGATCTTATCTTCAGCCGAGATTGAAGGAGATCTTATCTCCTGTTGAAGAGTTGGAGCTCGGGGGAGATCTTATCTTCAACCGAGGTTGAAGTTGAAGTCGGGAGAGATCTTATCTCCAGTCGAGGCTGACGTTGAAGTTGAAGCTCGAAGGATATTTTATCTCCAATCGAGATTGACGTTGAAGTTGAAGCTCGGGAGAGAATTCTGATCCCAGGTTTCCGCACTTGCTGCTTGTTGCGGACGTCGAGCTCGTTGTGGATGCCGAACTTGTTGTGGACGTCGAACTAGGATTTCTCTTGCAAACTAAGATAAGATTCTGCCTTTCGCATTTGACGTAGTCAGGTTGTCATGGAAAAGCACATGTAAGGATTTTTTACCGAGCTTCTTCCTTTTTCTCATCTTTGGTCTATGCGATTTCGACCTTTGCTTATACGAGGACGATGTTCTCCTCCTATTCTTAACAGACTGTAGGGGCGTATTTAGGATTGTTGTTGGGGCCTCTCCTCTCTCATCTCGTCTAAAATGAACGAGGCCTTCAACTTTGCTCACGTTAGGATGAGATTCTCCTCCTATTCCTAATGGGCCGTGGGGGCACATAAGGGTCATTGTCCGAGCCTCTCCTTTCATCTCGTCTAAAATGAACGAGGTCTTCGACTTTGCTCGTATTAGGATGAGGTTCTCCTCCTGTTTCTAATGGACTATGGGGGCACATAAAGACCGTTGTCAGGGCTTCTTTTTCCATTTCGTCTAAAATGAACGAGGTTTTCGACTTTGCTTACGTTAGGACGAGATTCTCCTCCTGTTCCTAACAGGTTGTGGGGGCACATAAGGGCCGTTGTCAGGGTCTCTCCTTCCATCTCATTTAAAATGAACGAGGTCTTCGACTTTGCTCACGTTAGGATGATGTTCTCTTCATGTTCCTAACATGGCCATTATTGATTTCTTCTTTCCTATCATCACATAGTTTTTGCACCAACAAACAATAACATTGAAATAGAGGAGTTTTATTGAAGAAAAATTACTGGCAGTACATTCTCAGATTCTCTGAGTTTCAAGATCGTGGGAGCATTTTTCCTCCGAGCTCCTTTAGGTTATAAGTTCCAGACCAGACGACCTCCTCTACTTCATACGGGCCTTCCCAATTTAGGGTAAGCTTTTTCTGACTCTGAGGCTGAGAGATGGCGGCTCGCCAAAGTACTAAGCCCCCCAGAGATGGCGTTGATGATGTCGGAAGGTGGCCGATCTTCTTGTTGTTCCTCCCTCATTGGTAGTTCTAGTCACGGTAGCGCCCTTAGCTGATCTTTTCTTGCTTCAGACCGATGTCTGTGGAGCATTGAGGGGGGCGTAGTTGTGAAACCTTCTGGGGGAACTTCTTCGCGTCCTTCCATCGGGGCTTTTTTGACGATGAGCTCAAGGAGGAGTTCGGACTCGCTTGCGCTCAAGAGGAATCCGTGAGCACGGTCGAACTTCATTCGGCCCTCCATCAGCCGTGGGTTTACTAGACTCGCCCGTCTGCCGCTCTCCTACGGCTCCCTCATCTCTCAATTTAAATGCTTCTTTCATTCGGGCATATCCTTCAACCCGAGCTAGTAGATCGACAAAATTTTTGGGATATTTCTTCTCCAGGGAGAACAGCAAATCATTCTTCTAAAGGCCGCCCTTGAGTGATGCCATTGCAACAGACTGATCTAGGTTCCGAACCTCCAATGTAGCAGCATTAAATCGGGTGACATAAGTTCGGATAGATTTTCTCCTTCTGCTTGATATTCATCAGGGAATCCGAATCTCGGCGCGGACGTCGGCTGCTGACGAAGTGAGCCGCAAACTGATGGCTCGTCTGGTCAAAGGAGAAGATCGTATCCGGCTTCAATATCGAGTACCAGTTTCTTATTGCTTCCTTTAAGGTAGACGAAAAAGCTCGGCATAAGATGGCATCTAGTGCGCCATGGAGCAGCATCATAGTCCAGAAGATCTTCGGATGATCGATCGGATTAGAGATTCCATCGTAGCTTTCAAATCGGGGGAAGCTCAAAGTTCGATGGGATGGGCTCTTGTATAATTTGGGGAGAGAAAGGAAGGATCGATGCGGACGTCGTCATGATAGACTGGGGCGACGTGGTTGAGCTCCTCAATCCATCGATCCATCCCTGCAGTTTCTGATCGAGGACGTCATCTCGATCGCAGATCTTGAAAGGCTTCCGACTGTAAATGGGGAATATTTCTTCTGAAGAAGAATCATAATCCGAGCAAGGATCCTCTGCTCTCTATTTTTCCTTCTCAGTGGCGATGGGTATGCTAACCCAAGTGATCCTCCTTGGGATCGATTTCTGATATCCCGACGGTGGATTTTCTGACAGAACCGTCATCAGGGGCTGTCGCATAGCCTGCATCATTTCGGTGAGGCTTTGAATCTACTGCATCAACAGGTTAAACTGCTTCGGATCTACCATGTTCGTTGGTGGAGGAGGAGGTTGAAGCACTGACGATGGAGCAGAGGCAGACGGATCTGGCCCAGATCTGACGGTAAAAGCGGTAGATCTTCGGATAGTCGCCTTCTTTGGAGGCATTTCTCGGGATTGAGGGAGAGGATGAAGATGAACCTTGAAAAGAAGATCCACAGAGTCGATTGAGCACTCCTTTAAGAATAAGGGTATCTTGGAAACAGAGGGCCCTTCCTCTAGCGTCAATTCCATTGGTGTAGAATTTGGTTGACGTCGGATTAAGCTGGAGTTGAGGAAGAAGAGGTCACCGTCGGTGATCTGTAAAATAAAATTTTATTCGGAGTCCATGGTGGTGGCTCCGACAGGACCCTTCGATGATCAAGTCAACTTTTCTGGCCAATAGAAATGGAGTGCTCAGGCAAGAATTTCACAGAGTTTTGGGAAGAAGAAGAGAGTTTAGATAAAATGTATCTGGAGGATCTCTTTTTAAAGATGGAGCCTATAGCAGATTGATAATGATGGCCGTAACCGTTCGGTAGTGGGCCGTTCGGGACCACGTGGAGTTTGTTACGGAGAAAGGTATCTGTTGCCGTGATGTGGTCGTTCATTGAGATTTAATAATCGAAGTTCAGAGGAAGTAGATGTTGGTTGGTGAAGAGCTTTGACATAAATTAATTTCAGAGAAGTTCGGACTCTTAAAGAGAATACGGCTAGAGGAGATCATTCGGGAGGAATGCTAACTGAAATCTAGAAGTAATTTGCTGGAGGAATCCGACTGAAGGAGAAGTTCAGAAGGAGTTCGACTTCTGGAGGCATTCGACTGAAGGAGAGGTTCGAAAGGAGTTCGGCTCCTGTAGGCATCCGACTGAAGGAGAAGATCGAGAGTAGTTTGGCTCCTAGAGGCATCCGACTGAAGGAGAAATTCGGAAGAACTTTGACTCTTGGAGAAACTTGACTGAAGGAGAAGTTCGGAAGGAGTTCGGCTCCTGTAGGCATCTGACTGAAGGAGAGGTTCGGAAGGAGTTCGGCTCCTGAAGGAATCCGATTGAAGGAGAAGTCCGAAAGAAATTTGGCTCCTGGAGGAGTTTGGTCGAAGGAGATGTCCGAAAGGAGTTCGGCTCCTAAAGGAGTTCGGTCGAAGAAGAGGTTCGAAAAGAGTTCGGCTTCTGAAGGTATCCAACTGAAGGAGAGGTTCGGAAGGAGGAATCTGACTGAAGGAGAAGTCCGGAAGGATTTTGGCTCCTAGAGGAATTTGACTGAAGGAGAAATTCGAAAAAAGTTTGGCTCGTGGAGGAAGTTTACCGAAGGAGAAGTTCGAAAGGAGTTCAGCCGTTTGAGGAGTTTGGTTAGGATCCGACCGTTGGAGGAGTTCGGCTGGAGTTCGTCCATTGGAAGAAAATTTTTGATCGAAACTCTTTCATGATTATCAGTTGCATTAGGCTAAGTATCAAATTGAATTTCGATGAAAACGGAGTTTATTTTCAACACCAACATAGCTTCATTGTGCTCTGAAGTCCCGTCAGGAATCTCACGCGCATCCATTTGATAAGGGAGAATTTGGACTTGTTTGCCTGGATGTGAGGGCATGGGAAATGATTTATAAATGCTTTTGATCTTTTCTTCGGATTCCATTGACGAGAAATTTGCTGTTAAACCTTGTAACTGATCTCAGGTATGAGCTTTATTTCCATTTCCCAACGTCCAATTCAGAAAGTCTGCCATATTTCTGTTCCCCGTCCAATTCAGAAGGCCTGCCACTTTTTTAGGTACATGCGAATTTATCTACCACCATTTTAGGTACATCCGAATCTATCAATCGAAGGAGCGGAGCGCAACTTGACTGTCGGAAGTACTTCTTCTCTGCTATCTGAAATTGTTTCGATCCCACATGATGTTTCAAGTCTCTGCTTGATATTGATGCGTGAGCTTATGGGCATCACAGCCTCAGTGGTGCGGAATCACACGTGGCTGGAGGGAAAAAAAAAGAAAAGAAAAAGAATTATTGCTTGATTTATGCCCAGCCCATGTCTTATGCCGCTGAGGATAAGTATGGCCACCATTATTCTGAGGACTGAAGGGGGAAAAGGAAGAAAAATCCAAGATTGATAACCATAGTTGATTCTACCGGAAGCGTACCTTCAAAGAATAATTGTTAAAAGAATTGTTTACCCAAAAAAGGTTCGGTTATGGGTGAAAATGAGGAAACTTGGCGAGCTGTCCCGTTTTGTGCTTCAGATGTCTTCAGGTGTCAGCAGTAATGCGTGGTGAGACCGATACGTTCTTTCTGTTCCCAAAGCATAAACAATGAGCACGCGGGTTGTATGGACCTTCTGAGTCAGATCTCATCAAAGATGAGGAACACGTGGTGCATGGATTGCATCAGCACCACAGAAAGTAGAAGTCATCCAAACATGACAAATGGACCTGCAGGCAGACTCACAGGGAAGCCAGTGAAATAGATATTCCAAGATCATCCTTGAACCTGAGCACTGGCAGCAATTTGATATCCAGGCAAAATAAGTTTTTCTTGGAATCTAATGCACAAACACTCAGTAAAACCATTCACAATCCTCAAAAGAATGAAGGATAAGCAACTACTTGGGACAAGGCTCATCGAATACACCCACGAAGGTGAAGCAAGACGTGTGAATAGAACTTACTCGTCAAGAGCTTGGAGCTCCGAGGAGAATAGAAGCAAACCTGGAATTTGGTCCACGTATCCACCAGCTGGGTTTCCTCCGCAGACGGATGATGCCGCTGTCTGCCTGAAACCCGAGTAGCTTCTCGACGCCAGCGGCATCATCTCTCCTGCGTAGGAAACCTTTGGGTGACGACTCATTTCTCCCTTCAGGCAAGATGCCAATGGCTATGTTTTTGAAGCCTCTGACTCCCAATTATATATATTTTCGGAGAATAGGAATCTCTTGGTACGTACCACCCACAATTTTATAATTAAATTAAAAAAATATAATTAAATTTTAATAAATTAATTTTGTATATTATTTACATTAAATTTTCTAATTAAACATTAAATTTATTTAAATTATATATATATATATTTATATTTATTTATTTATTTATTTATTTATTTATTTATTTATTTTTACGTTGCAGAACACAATTAGAAGTAATGCCCTGTGGTCTAGATGGAAAAGACCACACCACGGTGCTTAAATGTCGTCCCTTTCAGCAATTGTTCTCATACTAGCGTGACGACGTCCTCGCCCTGAAATCAATACCCTTACGTCAGCTAAAACTCTGATGCTGGATGCTGCGTCGTGTAGTGCCTGTCACAAAGGCCCAAACAGGCGGTGCTCCACGTACGAAACTTCAATGATCATAAATATTTTACGTGGCTTTGAAATATTAGACTATTATTTTTACTATAAAAAATAAAAAAATTAATTAGCTGTATATTTAATTTTTTAGAGAGAAGATAAAATAAATATTATGAAGATTGGTATTTAATAAATTTTTAAATGATGATGATTTATACCGAACAAAAATATTTTTAATAATGTAATTATTATTTTTAAATATTTTTTAAAATTTATTTAATAAAAAAAATTTATAAAAAAAATTAAGATGGAGATGATATTAAGCAAAAAATTATGTGATTATAGTCATTATATAAAAAAAATTAAGTCTGATCTCTAAGCTCTTCTCTTCTTTTTCAAGCTCCGTAACTTATTTTCGAGCATTCCATTTCTGTTGGCTAGAGCTGATTTGATCGTCGGAGGGTCCTATCGGAGCCACCTTCATCGACTCCGGATGGGACTTTATTTTGCAGGTCCCCGATGGCCTCCGTTCCAGTGGATTCCGACGACGATCAGATTCTGCATCAACATAATCATTATATAAAATTAATTTGAGATGACAACGTTATTTTAGTATTAAAAAATTATTTTAATTTAAAGGATATATTTATATTTTTTATAATATTTTTATATAGAATTATCTTCAATTAAACGTAGTAATTTTTTTTTATATTATTTTTTGAAATAATTTTTTTATCAACTAAATATAATAAAAATTATTATTTTATAATTATTTTTTAAATAAATAATTTTTAAAAATTATTAAATTATTACATAATTTGATATATCCTAAATAAATGGATCCTTAAATTTTTTTTTCTTTGTTTTTGCCTCCTATCTCGGTGAGCGGGATGTTGCCGGTTGTTGGTCTTTTGTTTGTTTTGTTTCCCGGGATTCCAGGACATTGGATCACGCGAGCAAATTGAGGTCTTTATAATTCGAGGATGATAAATTCAGGTTTAGACTTGAAGACGGGCTTCTGTTGGTGGATCCATGGGCCCTCTATTCTCTTCGAGTGACGTGGCCTGATGGCCCACTTTGTTGGCCAATGGGTGCTTGATACGGGTGCACAGATGGCTGATTGCTGTTTGAGAAATGGCAGTGGAGTCGGGTCTCCAGGGTTGTTTATAAAACGATGCTCAGCTACATTGGATGATACGTCAGCAATTTATTATAATATACTTTGACGTTTTAATTTCTTTGTCAGGTTGCCTGCTGGGGACAGCTGGTGGAAGACGAAAGCCGGCTGGCTGGAACGCCACAAAGCACTAGAAATGCTGTCTGATGCCGTTTGGCTTTTGCCATACAGACTATAAAATAAGTAGGCTTTGGCCGTGCCAACTAGCTGGTTCAATATTTTTAGGTCATGTCTATTCTTCGTGCCCTTTAAGATTGATTTTTTTTTTTTTTTGGGGATAGAAATTAAGATTGATTTTTTGAAGATGAACATTAGATGATAAGTCAATAATAGACAGATAGAAATACGTACACACATTCATATATTATGAGGTCGTTGTGGATTGTATTTAGTTCTTGCACACCGGAAAGAACTTAGATGCTAATACAAAATTAAAAAATTTATATAATTTTTATCCAATTTTTTTGAATGAAATTTTAAATTATTATAAATGGTATTAGAACTTATCCAAATATAGAACCTCCCCTCGATGGGATGGGGGAAGGATTGTGACCACAAGGACAATGTCCACAGCAACCCAAAATCTTGACTTGGTCATTTCATGTCTTGAATTCCTTCAACCATGAGTGCTGATTTTGGCAGTGTATGATCTTTCTTAGCCATGCTATTTAAGCCAACATAGTTAGTGTGGATGCAATGCCTCTACCATCTTCTACATCTACTTTGGTGGTGTCGTCCTTTGGAGACTTGGGGGTCATTATCTTCTTTGTCTTGCAATGTTGTCCACCCAACTAATTAACAATCGTGGCTACCAGCTTAATTGATGTGTTTCACGCAATGTATAATTTGCCTTTGCAACTTTGCAAGGCATCTAACTTTTCTTGTAAATTTTAACCATCTAGCCTTGCTGCTCCTATTTTGTCTCTTTGTTTGACCATCCAAAAAGAAATGTCGGGATTGGATTCTTGCCATACAATTAGCTGTCCTTCCACAAGCCATTCATTTTATGAAAGCAAAACACGAACATGGTTTTGAACATTTGCAAATAAACCTGTCCTTTAAAGACCTTCCTTCTTGGGAAATTACAATGATGATTGCACATTGTTGGGGATAAATTTTGCTCCCGCAATGCTCGGCCTAATGCAATCGGTAGCTGCAGAAGAGCTTCAGCAGACGAAACTTAGCCAAACCCTTACAGCCGGCCGAACTACTTAACGGCCGAGCTTCTTCGAACCCATTCAGTCGATCGAGTTTCTTCGGACTCTTCAGCCGCCGAGCTCCTTCAGATTCCCAGCAGTCGGATTCTATTCGAACTCAATCGTCGAGCTTCAGTCAGACTCCCGCAAAAGCCAAACTCTCTCCGCATTGTTACAGCCAGGCGCCTGCGGGAGCCGAACTCCCTCCAAGCTTTCTCTTCGGCCAAATTTCTTCAGGAGCCGAACTTCTCATCGACCGAGCTCCTGCCGAACTTCCCAGCGGCCGAGCCTTAGCCGCGCATCTCCAGTCAGACGCCTACGGGAGCCGAACTCTTTTCGAGCTTTCTCTTCAGGAGTCCGAACTCCTCCAAAATGGGCACACGTCGAAGCCCTTCAACCCTTCATTCGGCCCCGAGCGGCTTAGTATCAAGATAACTGCAGCCATCATCATCAGTCCGCCGCAAGCGATAGCAACTTGCTATCAGGCGGCGATGGCTGTTACCATCAATCCGCTGTAGACGGCACCTTCCCGTGAGACTGACTCCGCTGGACCTCGAGCGGTCCGCCAACATACGGCTATATCTGTCATCATCAAGCTCCGCTATAAAAAGGATCCTCTAGATACGCTAATCCTAATATCTCTGATCTCTAAGATCTTCTCTGCGAAAATTATTTTCGAGTACTCCATTCCTGTTGGTCGGAGCTGACTTGATCGTTGGAGGGTCCTACCGGAGCCACCCCCATCGGCTCTGGACGAAAATTTATTTTGCAGGTCCCTGACGGCGACCTCATCGATCTTCACTCCAATAGATTTCGGCAATGATCAATTTCTACATCAACACACATCAAAAGAATTACCAACAAAATTGAGCCTCTGGGCCTTAATGAAGAGAAACTAATATATAGAGGAACATGACTAATATAGCAAATTCCTAGTTGGGTTTCCAAGTATCTACCCCACCATTATAATGTCATTTTTGACAATATTTACCTTTTTATGATACGGTGGTTGTTCTCTTTACGCAATGAACTGACTGTGTCTTTGCACACTTTTGGTCTTATCTATTTGTAGACTTTGTCCACATTTGCTCTTTGTTTAAAAGAAAACAAAAATTCAGCAATCTTGAGCTGGACTCATCCATCCTTAACATCGAATTGTTAAAGATTTCGATGATCAACCTTGCCCGTCACAAGCATCATACATGCTAAGTGCTAGTCATATTTAACATTTGTAGATCTTTTTCATCATCAAATTTGAATTTCTTGGAATTGATGATCTAGAATGGAATGGCTAAAATGGGTGATCAGAGCAGCTCTTTTTCATAGGATGGCTGCCTTTATAGGTTGTCTTAGAGAAGTAAACAATGTTTCAACCAAAAAGAAGAGGATAGACCGAGAATACAACTAACCTGCACTTCCATTCTCCCCCTCCTGGAACATTTTTTTTAATGTTCTTATCTAAATAATTAATGTTCTTTATCAATTTGTTGAGAAGCCCAAATGCTCTTTAAGGGCCCTTATGGGTAAATATCATAAAAAAAATTGATTAATTTTTCTATTGGCTAATTTATTCATATTCTTATGTTTTTCAAGATGGATAAATTAATTTTTTATGGATAACATTTATCCATAAATGAGTAAAAGTCTTATCCATCGAGGATGTGGCTAAATTATTTTTTCATCATCTGATAAAATAGATATTTAATTTTATATCTAAATATTATATCCTCATTTTCAATATCTCAATCATTCAATACTCAATAATTCACTCATCTATTTTTTCTAAATCTAAAAAATATAAAAAATATTATGAAAAATATGGATAAATTTTAAAAATTTACTCAAAAAATAATAATATAAAAGAATATATATAACAAGATATTTATCTAAAAAATATTAATTTTTAGATATATATTTTTTAATCTAAAAAAGAATGGATCAAGAAAACAGCATGAAAATTTTTTTTAATTAACGCACCTTCTCATGTAGGGTACTCTTGCACCTCTACATTTTCTAATATTATTTGCATTCTTTTCTCTAGATTTTTCGAAAGTTTTCTTGTCCATTGTTCTACATGGATAACTATGTGGTATCAGAATTTTTTATATATATATATTTTTCTCTTAGCATTTATAATTGCTAAGGTGGTTACTTTGCCCTTTGATAGCTACCTATTGTGTGCTTCTATCCTCCCTTTTTTTTGCACCTGACGACGCGGGATCTTCTTTTACGCTTCAAATTTCTGTTTTTCAATTTTAGACAAAGATAATATTTTTTTATCATTATTTTTTATATTTTATTTTTAAAATTATTTTTTAATTTATTTTTAAAATTATCGTCCATCTAAAAATTGCTGCTTGAAGTGATGATTTTTTGGCCAAATAAGCAAGTAATATGATGTTAAAATCACTGAAAAGGTGAGTTCAAACCCACTCACCACTTTAAGGGACGATTTTATGTACTTGTTCTTTCAAATAGCGAGTTTAGCATTTTTTTTTCCTAGATGGATGGTAGATCAGATGGAGGGAGGCACCGGATGGGATGATGGGTAGAAGTTTGGAGAGGGATGGGGTGGCATGGGGGCAAGAGGAGGGGGTTGTGGTGGTGACGGAGGGAGAGGGAGGGAATTACGGTGGTGACGGAGGGGTGGAGGGCATGGGATAGAGGTAGGATGGCCGATAGGGATCCGATCAAGGGGTGGGGGCATGGGATGGAGGGGGCATGACCTGCCGAGGGGTGGGGGCATGGGACGGAGGAGAGATGATCGGATGGGGTAAGGGGGTGGAGGGGAGGGGAGGGAGAGCTGAGGGAGAGGGAGGTGCGGGGGGCTGATGACTAGCGGGGACTCGATCGAAGGTGGGGGGGCGGTGAAGGGGGTGTGTGGCGAGGGCAGGGAGAGTTTTTTTTTCTTTTTTTCCTTTTCTTTTTTTCTTTTCTATTTTTTTTTGAGTGACAGAGAGGGAAGAGGGAGGAAGTTTTTTTTCTTTAAAAATATTTAAAAATAAAAAATAAATAAAATAAAATAATTAATTAAAATTTTAAAATAAAAAAATATATTATTTTTATAAAAAAAATAAATTTAAAAAATATGTGGATAGCATCGAGGAGTGGCGACCACATGAAGCAGTCGTAGACAAGTCCCGAGTAGTGCTGGAGGAGGTATGGGTATTCGTAAAAAAAAATTTAAATAATAATAAAAATTTATTTTTAAAATATATTATTATTTTTTTGGCATGGTGTAGGATGGCGGTTGCGCGAGGGCGGAGGGGAGGGAGGCACCGATGGTGGGAGAGGGGGGCGCGGGGGTCGGGGGGAAGGAAGGATTTTTTTAAAAAATACTTTAAAATAAAAAAATATAAAATAAATAAAATAAAATA
This sequence comes from Cocos nucifera, assembly GCA_006176705.1. Classification (NCBI taxonomy): domain Eukaryota; kingdom Viridiplantae; phylum Streptophyta; class Magnoliopsida; order Arecales; family Arecaceae; genus Cocos; species Cocos nucifera. Next base: position 5,725,984 of record QRFJ01000003.1, on the reverse strand, counting down.
ATAAAATAAGAAGAAAGGGAGTGTTATTTTTTTAAATAATAAAAAAATAAAAAAATATAATAAAAATAAAATAAAATAAAATAAAATATTTAAAAATTCTTAATTTGATTTTTAAAATAATAATAAAATATTTTTTAAAATAATATTTTTAATAGGGGAAGGGAGAAAGGTTTTTTTTAATGCTCCTTCGCGTGTACCCATATATTTTTTAAAAATTATTTTTAAAATAAAATAATTTAAAAAATTAAAATAATAAAAAAATTAAAAAAATAATTTATAATAATTTAAAATATATTTAAAATAATAATAATAATATTTAATAATAAAAATATTTTTTTAAAAAAAATAATTTAAAATAATTTAAAAATTATTTATTTTTATGGTCACCAGTAGATAAAGAATTTAAATAATTTTTTATTTTTAAGTATTTAGAAAAAATCTTTCTCCCTTTCCCCACCCCTATCAATACCACCCTCCGGCCGACATATGGGGGCGGAGGGTGCACGGAGGAGAAGAAAAAAAATTAATAATAATAATAATAATATATTAATTTAAAAAAAATTAAAAAATAGAAGAAAAAAATAAAAATCTAATTAATTTTTATTTATTTATTTATTTATTTATTTTTAAATATTTTTAAAGAAAAAAAATCCCTTCCCCTTCCCCCTTCATCAACAAAAAAAAATTTTAAAAAAAATTATTTATTATTTATTATTTTTAAAGCTATCTTCACGTATGGTGATTTTTGAGTTTTTCTTTTTTTTTTTTTTTTTTTTTTTGACTGATGGAGGAGGAGGGAGGCGATGGTGATGGGGGCCTGTCCACCACCACCACCCAACCCTAGCTAAAAAATAATATTTAATATATATTATTTATATTTTTTTATTTATTATTTTTAATTTTTCTTTTCTTTTTTTTATTATTTTTAAATTTATTTTTTAAAAAATAATATTTTATTATTATTTTGACAATATAATTAAATATAATTAAATATTTTATATTTTATATTATATTATTTTATTTATTTTATTTATTTTTTATTTTTTATTTTTTTATTTTTAAGTATTATTACATAAATATATATATATTTTAAAAAATACTTCCTTCCTTTCTTCCGGCCATCGTCACTACCAGCCCCCTCCCCTCCGTTCGCACCTCCCTCTCCTCTACCCCCATGCCACCCATCGCCACTGCCATCCCACATCTCGGTCGGGTCTCCACCGCCAATCGCGCGTCTCCCTCCTCTCCGTCGCGTCTCCTCCATCCGTGTCTCCCTCTTCTCCGCCTCTGCGCCACCCCATCGCCACTCCCACCCCCGCACCCTAGCCGAGTCCCACTCGTCGATTATCATCGCAACCATGCCTTCCTCCCCGTCTATATGCCAAAAAAAAAAAAAAATCCTCTCCTCCATGCCCCGCGCCCGCACTCGCATCCCCATCCTTCCGTCCTCCATCCCGTCCCCACCACCCCCTCGGGCTTGTGTCTCCCTCCCTTCGGTCGGTCCATTCTCCATCCTGAAATTAAAAAAAAAAAAAAACGATAAAATCATCATTTCAAGAGGTGACTTTGAAATCGCCACTTCAACACTTCAACAAACAAGTTCAATGAGCCCACATGCCATGTCAACTTTCCTCCTGGCAACCGAAATTATCATTTCAAATGGTGATTTCAACGTCGATCATAATTTTAAAAATAAGTAGACGGGGATGATATATTTAAAAATAAAAATTAAAAAAATCCTCCTAACGACCCCGCCACCACAACCGACCAAAAGGAAACCGTAGAGAGTAAGCTTCAGAATTGTTTCCTTCCTCGCAAAACCTTGGTCCTAATCTGGAAAGAAGATCACAAGATCTTTAATGTGTGGACCATTAGTTCTTTTGATGGTACGGATAATGCTATTTTAGTCTATTCTGTTATACAGGGCTTTTTCTTTCGTCCATGGTAATTAGCTCACCGGCGGATTGCGCACAATCCGCGGTGGTTGGCTCCCCGGCCCAGCGCAGTGCACAAAGGATTTTCCAATAGGGTCATAGGTCTTCAAGATTTCTTTTCTATGGTATTTCAGGACGCAACTTTTGTCGCCCAGAATCCAAGGTGCTGCATGCTCCACCTGGAGATTTTGGTAGCAACCGCAGACTTGGGGAATCGGGCCTGCTGATATGGCCTTTTCAGCTGTTCCCCACTTCTTCACTTCAATCCTTTTGCTTCTCCCCCAGCCTTTGTAGTTGTGGTATCATGCTCATTTTCTATGCATCTAATGCCTCTTCATGGAATACAAAGCCTAGACAGCCAAAAAAAAAAAAATTAACTGAAGAATGATGAATATCCCCAGTTCTGGGATCATATATAATTTTGTTGGTAAGATATGCCTTCTGAAACTAATGATATCAGGATTGTGATGGCATGTTTAGAGGCATTCTTTGGCATGGTTTTGGGGCCAATTATGATTCGTACTGAGAATAGGATGCTGCAATGGAACCAGGTCCTGTCCATGGCATCCAAGAGGCATGATTAGGTGCTGTCGGCCATGCGGGCGTGTTGTCACCCTCGTGATCGTACTGCAGTAGCAGCAGGGGAGAGCGCTTAAAATGATTCGCCGGTGAGAATAAAGGATGGGACGGAAAAGGTTTGTGGCGTGTCTGTGGGTTATGTGGTCATTGTGAATGGACCCCAACTTTGAACCCATAGCTGGGCCTGGGCCTGGCCCGCCGGCATTATTGTTGTTGAGATATCGCACCGCGCGCGGTGGTTGGATTGCGCGCGGGGTGGGGGGGGTGTCGTGTGGAGGCGGGGCCTCCGTGCACGCCATTCACCGCGCGCAAAGTATTTCTCTTATTTCAACGGTGGCTTTCCGTAGGCAGATGGGGCCTTCGTCTGGGCTGGTTGGCCTTTCTGCTCTAGTTTGTAACGCCTTACTAGGTTGGAGCAATTCTTTGTGCAACGCGCGCGGTGATTGGATCACGCGACGGTGCCTTCCGATAGGCAGATGTATGGCTTAATGGGGCCTTCGTCTGGGCTGGTTGGCCTTTCTGCTCTGGTTTGTAACGCCTTACTAGGTTGGAGAAATTCTTTGTGCCCGCGCGCGGTGATTGGATCACGCGCGGGGGCGGGGAGCGCGCGGTGCAATAATAATTTCTCTACTAGGCTGATGCACTCTTCTATTTCAATCAAGTTTCACGTCGTAATTTGCTTTGGGGGTTTTGTAGTCAAAAGCTAATGTAAATATAAGCTATCCTGCGTTTGTTGCCCCCATCACAGTCATGTTAATGAGAGGAAATGCAGATTGGAGGAGTATACGGTATGCCCTATCATTGTCGATGCACTGGAAAGCTTGGTACTGGTGATGATGTATCACAACTTTCCTGAGTATATCTTATGCTCAAATTCAGTGCTCCAGGTATTATATATCAAAAAAAGAAAAGAAAGAAACGAGAAAAAGAAAAACAAAACAAAACACATCCACTAAGAGGAGAAATAGATAATCAAAGGCCTCAGATTACAATCTTATTAATCAACGGTAAACATATTCCCCTGCATGATCATGACTTCCCTATTTGGAACTTGATGTATCAAATAATAATTGCATGCAACTCCCTTTTAAGAACCATATTTCGGTCGGATATTCGGTCTTCATACATAATGGTGATTTAAATAAAATGGTTTCAGAGGGGAGCAAAGGAAAGAAGTATTAGCCAGATGGATCCACAAGAAATACCGGTAGCATGATTTACAAATGGTTAGCAATGATTAGTTCATAAATCTTAACGCAAAGTCAAATAGAGACGCAACAAAATGGGTGCTCCAGAGCAGCTAAAATCTCCCGGTCTTTTTCAGTTACTAGGTGAATGGTCAAAATCCACCTAAGTAAAAAGATGGATGATTGCTACAATTAAGAATGTTATGTGCTAATGGAATCCAGCCAGAGGTCGATTGCATTGTCCAATAACTTAAGACCACTTTACAATTTCCAGCAAAATTAGATCTCATGCTAAACATTTTCTGATCAGCCTCAGTTTCACAATGAAAATGTAATATCTGAAGGCACCTGGCTTTAACAGAGAATGAACCAATAGAATTAATGACAATGAAATCTTATTCTCCTGGGGTAGAAATTCCCTGCTTGAGCCTCTCCCTCTTCATCTTCTTTTTGGAAACTGGTTTCTTCTTCTTTGGTGGAAGGGTCTTCTGTGCATACATGTAGAGAACATAGTTACCAACAAGAAACAGCAGCACAAAAGGAAACCCCCCCCCCCCCCCCCCCCCGGTCCATCATAACATTTCCCTGTATATTGCAAAGATGGCCAGCTAGTCACAAAAGGAAATATTGTGTGGGAGCTGGTGATGACTTGAAGCAAGCATATACTGCGCTTCTATTTTGTTTAGGACAAAACAGTAAGGACCCAAGAATGAAATCCAGAACTTGCTCTCAGAAATTTAGCAATAGCAGCTGATGCATGTCCAAAGTAAGGTAGGAAAGATAAGCAAGACCCCTCCTATTTAGACTTTGATAAAACGTCAAACTGAAAGCTAGGTTCAGCATAAGTAACATCAGCCAAAACAAAATGGGTGAGCATAGGAATAGTACATGGTAATATAACAAAAATATGACTAAAATTAATCTTCTGTTGCCAAACAGGGATGCCTCAAATGAAGGTACAAATGATTACTAAGAAGATTTAATGCAGATGTTCATGCGAGACAGTCAAACTTTTTGATGGATAACCATTTGAGACAAAGCATCCCACTGAGGGATGGTCGGATCATTAGATTACTTACAAAGATTTGGTAGCTAAGGCAAAAGAAAGGTCAGGTGAACATATAATCATAATCTCATCAGAATGTCATTGTAGGCAACCCAATGTAGACAAAACCATGGTGTTTTCCAACATGGTTGTTCGTTAGATTGCCTAAAATTGTAAGGATATACAACCTCACCAATCAGAAGCATGCACTTATTCTCAAAAGAAGACAGCAAAATGGGCCTGAATTAGTTTATGTAAGGCTCATAGTCTCCAGTCTCACATGGTTGGCTATCTACATAAGACCATTATCCACCACAAACAACAAGCCCTTTAAAATTCATTCTTTCCCAAAAAAGAAGTTATAGAATCTATTTTTCATGCAATCTATTATGTTCTGAAAATAAAATGTAAAATCAGGATCGGATTGATTTTTCCAACAAAAAAACAAGAAACAGACTACGAAAGCAAGATTTTTCATTTTTTTAAAGAAAAATTCCAGTCTTCAAACTTATGCCTTTCAGTAAGGATCATATAATACCCAAACAATTAGTTAATAAAATTAAAGTTCTCAACATGAAAAAGAATTCCCTTCAGAGATGAGTGAGAGGCAAGTTGCGTAGCACATTAAGAATAAGCATTAACCAAATACTCCTAACATTTTCTGAACACCTTTGAGACATCAATCTTTATCAGTATGAATGTACTTTTACAAATTATCATGCAAAAGTAATGATCATAGTCATTCCTTCGCACTCCATCCCAAGCACCTCAGCCTTATCCATGTCAAACTTCCTACTGAAATCTTGCTTCCAAAGAACATCCAATATTTTCAAAGTAAGCCTTCAAAGCCCTTAAATTTTCATAGCTTAGTCTCCAAAAACAGAGTCTTGCAATTTTGCTAGATTCTCCCATTAATCTCATTTTATCTTTCCTATGTTCTTTAATTGTAATTATTTAACTATATCTGATATTATTCTTCACCAAATTCACCTTGCTTCATCTCCATCAAAATCCCAGAAATATTTTGTTTTTCATTGTTCATACAAATCTTTCCAATCCAGTCCTTCTTGTAATAAGTCATGATAGCAAAGCTCCCTAACCAAAACAATATAAGAACTCAAATTTCAGAAAATATTGCCCCTTAAGACTCATTCATCAGGTTTTGCTCATCACTTGTACTGCCTCAAAAATAAGAATTCAAAGGATATGCATCCAACATGCGGTCGTTCAAGAATTTACCAACACGAAATCCCATTACTAAGAAACACCTGATTTAAAGAAAAAGAAAAGAGAAAGACAGCGATAACCAAGCATTCATGCTCTTGTGCATATCGAGCTATGAACTCGGTTTGAATACAAACTCCAACCAAACCGAAAGCCGGCAATCCTTTTCATGCGACTCAAATGTCAAACATCAAAACAAAATGGCATGCAACAAAATCCAGAACCACATAAATTAAAACCTATTTTTCAAGAACCGATCAATTTAAACGTGTTCAAAAGAATTCCTCATTATTCCACCTCACAGAGCAATTTCTTGAGCATAAACGTCAGAAAAGAGACATATTAATGCATCCGTAAGATCAAATTAACGCCAGGCTGAATCATATAACCTAAACAACAAGGCACGTGTTGGGGATAAATCCCGCTCCTGCCAAAGTCAAGTTCAATCCCAGCCTGATGTGGTCGATGTGGAAGAACTTCAGTGGACGCGTCCTAGCTAAACTACTACATCCGGCCGAGCTTCTCAGCGGCTGAGCCTCAGCCGAAGTCTTTCAACCAGCCGAACTATCAAGCGGCCGAACTACTTATTGCCCGAGCCCCTTTGGACTCCGAGCGACCGGGCTTCGGCCGAGACCCCGACGGCCGAGCTTGTTTCAACCCTCTTAGCGGCCGAGCTCCCCGAACTTCTGTCCAGCGGCCGAGCTCCCCGAACTTCTGTCCAGCGGCCGAACTCTCCAGCGCCCAGGCTCCAGGCCGAACTCCTTCGGACTCCCAATGACCGGGCCTCAGCCAGACCCTTGCGGGAGCCGAACTTCCCCAAAACCTCCTCTCGGGCCTAGTTTCTACGGAAGCCGGACTCCCTATAGACTTCTTCAATGGACGAGCTTCTCCATGACCGAACTCCTTATGATGGATTCCTGCAGGCAATCTCGCTACGGTTACACAACAGTAATAACGATCGGCATTTATCAGGAATAACGATCGGCATTTATCAGTAATAACGATCGATAATAACGATCGGCATTTATCAAGAATAACGATCGATATTTATCAGCAATAACGATCGATAATAACGATCTGACAGGACGGTTACAATAAGCTCCCTCTATAAAAAGGACCCTCCGAATACCTTTACGATAGGTTCTGAAAATCCTTTTCTTCTCCTCCATATTCTGTCGAGCACTCCATTCCTATTGACAGGAACTAACTTGAGCATCGGAGGGTCTTCCGGAGCCCCCCATCGGTTCCGAGCGAGACTTTATTTTGCAGATCCCCGGCGGCAGCCTCTTCGGCCTCAACTCCGGCGATGACAAGTTTCTGCATCAACAGATTGGCGCTAGAGGAAGGGCCTACCGGCGAAGATTCCCTTCTTAAAGGAAGCCGGTGTCCCTTTGTTCTTAAAGGAGTGCTCGAGAGACCTTTCTTCCTTTCAATTCTAATTCCCTTCCAAAGAAAAAAGATGCCCCCCAGGAGAGCTTCCACTCGGAGATCGACGGCTTCCGCGGCCCGATCTCGTTCGAGTCCATCCGCTCCAGCTCCAGCCCCAATGACTCAGGCTCATTCTGCAGCCCGACGATCGGCGGCCTCCGCGGCCTGATCCTGTCCGGGTCCGTCCGCTACCGTTCCAGTCCCGGCAACCTAGGCCGCGGTAGACGCTGAACAGTTCAACCTGCTTGTCCAGCAGGTTCGTGGCCTCACCGAGGCCGTTCAAGCGGTGCAAGCCATGCACCAGCAAGCCACCGTACCAGTCCAATCGGTCCTGGATCTTTTGGAGCCGCGTTGTCCAGTCCAGAGGCAATCAACATGGGCTACCCGACCTCCAATTCCCGGAAAAGGAAAGCAACGGAAGGAGAGCCCTTGTTCGGACCGCAGCTCATCCCAGGGAGAAGCTTTTCATCCGATCAGCAAGAAGACTTTAGAAATGAGAGACCATGAAGATCTCCTGGATAGAAGGCTCTTGGAAATGAGTCGTCGGATCGAAGAACTCCGCCACGCTCCTCCCTCATATGGTAATGAGATCCGAACCGACCCTCCATTCTCACAGAAAATTATGCAAGAACCAGTCCCGCCGAACTTCAAACTCCCACAGTTTGAGAGCTATGATGGGACCACTGATCCGGTCGACCACCTGAAAGCCTTCCGGACGACGATGTTGCTTCATGGCGCGCCAGACGCCATCCTGTGCCAGGGCTTTTCCCTCTACTCTTAAAGGAGCTACCAGAAATTGGTATTCGGCACTCAAGCCGAGTACCATCCTGTCATTTGACCAAATGAGTCAACAGTTCGCGGCCCACTTCGTCAGTAGTCGGCGTCCACGCCGAAGCTCAGACTCCCTAATGGCCATCAGGCAGAGAGAAGGGGAATCCATCCGGGCTTTCATTTCTCGGTTTAATACCGCTGCGTTAGAAGTCCGAGACCTGGATCAATCGATCGCCATGGCCGCGCTCAAGAGCGGCCTTCAGAAAAATGACCTATTGTTCTTCCTGGAAAAAGAGTATCCCAGGGACTTTGCCGATATGTTGGCTCGGGCCGAAAGTTATGCCCGGGCAGAGGAGGCCTTCGAAGCTAAGGATGGTGAAATCGGTGGTAAACGGCTGATCGGCAGGTTGGATAGACCCTTCGAAGAAAGGAAGCAAATTAAAGCTCGGCCACGCTCCAGGACTCCCCCTGGTCGCGAGCAAGTTCAGATTCCCTCTCAAGCTCGAAAGTGGGGAAGATCTGATGGAAGGATGCACCGAAGTCCTCCTCACTGCCGAAGTTCTCCTCAACGCCGAAGTTCTCCTCAGCACCGAAGTTCTCCCCATCTATGATGATTTCACAACTACACCCCCCTAAACACCCCGAAGACTCAAGTTCTGATGGAGATCCAGGAACGGCTTCCAAGATCTAGAAAGAATGCGCTCTCACCCTTACAAGCGTAATCCCAACAAGTTCTGCCTCTACCATCGTGATCACGGTCATGACACGGAGGAGTGCATTCAACTCCAGGACGAGATCGAAGAGCTCGTCAGGCGAGGCAGACTAAGCCGGTTTCTTCGAAGGCAGCCCGAGGGGGTGGAAGATCGGCCGAGAACGCTAACGCCAAGCGGGGAAAAAACCAACAAGAAGACCGGCCACCCGTTGGCGTCATCAACACTATCTTAGGGGGATCTCAGCAAAAGAAAACCAGCAGGCTTGAAGGATCGATGAAGAAATGGAAGATTTCGGAGCCTATAGTCTTCACCGAGGAGGATGGCCAGGGAATCCAACTTTCGCATAATGACGCGGTTGTAGTTTCGTTGAATATTGCTGACTACGATGTACGCCGCATCCTCATAGATAATGGAAGCTCGGCTGATGTATTGTTCTACGGTGCCTTCTTGAAAATGTCCCTACCTGATGATCGATTGAGCTCGGTGAATTCTCCGCTAGTTGGATTTGCTGGCAACACCGTACCAGTCGAAGGTATCATAACTTTGACCGTAACAGCAGGGCAGTACCCAAAGCAGGCCAAAGCTCAGGTCGACTTCCTAGTCGTAAAGACGTCGTCCGCCTATAATGCTATCCTTGGTCGACCTGGTTTAAATGCCCTTCGGGCAGTTGTGTCGACTTATTACTTAAAGATGAAGTTTCCCTACGAACTATGGGGTTGGAGAAGTCAGAGGAGACCAGACCCTAGCAAAGTATTGTTACTCAATCGCCTTGTATAAGGGAGATCAGCCCGACTCCTGTCTGGTTGATGGACTGGATGTCCGTGACGACCTCGCTGAAGAACGAGCTGAGCCTGCAGAGGACCTCGTCTCTGTGTCATTAAATGATGGAAAATCGGACCATGTGGTGCAGATCGGCTCCAACCTGGCAACCGAGGTTCGGGAGCAACTCGTCGCTTTTCTCAGAAGGAACGCAGACGTCTTCGCTTGGACCCCAGCAGATATGCCAGGAATCGACGCCGAGGTCATGGAACATCGGCTGGCCGTTGACTCGAAACATCGGTCGGTAAGAGAAAAACTACGCCAACATGCCCTGGAGAGGCAGAAAGCGATCGCTGAAGAGGTAGATAAACTCCTTAAAGCCGGACTAATCCGGGAAGTTCATTACCCGACTTGGGTTTCGAACGTGGTTCTTGTCAAGAAAGCAAACAACAAGTGGAGGATGTGTGTCGACTTCAAAAAGCTAAACAAGGCTTGTCCAAAGGATAGTTACCCCTTGCCTAGGATCGATCAGTTGGTAGATGCAACCTCGGGTCATGAGCTCCTCAGCTTTATGGATGCCTTTTCTGGTTATAACCAGATACGTATGGCGCCTGAAGACGAAGAAAAAATAGCCTTCATCACTAGCCGAGGTCTTTACTGCTATAAGGTCATGCCTTTTGGACTCAAGAATGCGGGAGCAACATACCAACGTTTAGTCAACAAAATTTTCAAGGAGCAGATCGGCCGCAACATGGAGGTGTACGTGGATGATATGCTCGTCAAAAGCCGAGCTTCAGCTGACCATCTGGCCGACCTTGAAGAGACCTTCAATGCATTGAGGAAGCATAAGATGAGACTGAACCCTACCAAATGCGCCTTTGGCGTAACCTCTGGAAAATTTCTTGGGTTCATGGTGTCGAGACGTGGAATTGAGGCAAACCCCCTGAAAAATCCGAGCTATTCAAGAAATGACCACTCCAAAGATGATTAAAGAAGTTCAGCGCTTGGCCGAAAGGGTGGCATCCCTAAATCGCTTCGTCTCGAGGTCGGCTGAATGTTGCTTGCCCTTCTTCGAGGTTCTCAGGCGACCAAAGGACTTCAGCTGGACGGCAGAGTGTCAACAAGCATTTGAGGAACTCAAAAATTACCTCGGCACGCCCCCTCTGCTGGCAAAACCTGAACCTGGGGAAGAGTTGTTCTTGTATTTAGCTGTCTCCTCGGTGGCCCTGGCGGCGGTTCTCGTTAGGGAAGAAGCAAAAACACAACGCCCGATCTATTACGTGAGCCGAGTCCTAAGGGATGCGGAGACCAGATACTCCCGGATAGAAAAATTATCTTACTGTCTCGTAATTGCCGCCAGGAGGCTCCGACCTTACTTTCAGGAGCACACCATAACGGTCCTCACGGACCAACCAATAAAAGCAGTTCTCCACCGAGCAGACGCTTCCGAAAGAATCGCAAAATGGGCAATGGAGCTCACGGAGTTCGACATCAACTATCAGCCCAGGCCATCAATCAAAGCCTAGGTACTGGCGGATTTTGTATTAGAATGCACTATTCCGGACGAAGCCGAACTTGAATCAAGCAAGACAAATACAGAGGCGAGATCGAGCCTTGACGAAGTCGAACCATCACAGCCGAACTTCCCAAAGGAAAGGGCCGACCTCTCTGAAGGCTTCTGGATTCTACACGTGGATGGTTCTTCCAACTCCATTGGAGCTGGTGCAGGGGCTAGTCTTGGTCAGCCCCGAGGGAGTTATCGCCGAGTTCGC
>QRFJ01000003.1:5316824-5713572 GCA_006176705.1 Cocos nucifera | reverse complement strand
ATTGAGCTCGGTGAATTCTCCGCTAGTTGGATTTGCTGGCAACACCGTACCAGTCGAAGGTATCATAACTTTGACCGTAACAGCAGGGCAGTACCCAAAGCAGGCCAAAGCTCAGGTCGACTTTCCTAGTCGTAAAGACGCCGTCCGCCTATAATGCTATCCTTGGTCGACCTGGTTTAAATGCCCTTCGGGCAGGTTGTGTCGACTTATTACTTAAAGATGAAGTTCCCTACGAACTATGGGGTTGGAGAAGTCAGAGGAGACCAGACCCTAGCGAAGTATTGTTACTCAATCGCCTTGTATAAGGGAGATCAGCCCGACTCCCTGTCTGGTTGACGGACTGGACGTCCGTGACGACCTCGCTGAAGAACGAGCTGAGCCTGCAGAGGACCTCGTCTCTGTGTCATTAAATGATGGAAAATCGGACCATGTGGTGCAGATCGGCTCCAACCTGGCAACCGAGGTTCGGGAGCAACTCGTCGCTTTTCTCAGAAGGAATGCAGACGTCTTCGCTTGGACCCCAGCAGGATATGCCAGGAATCGACGCCGAGGTCATGGAACATCGGCTGGCCGTTGACTCGAAAACACCGGTCGGTAAGAGAAAAACTACGCCAACATGCCCCGGAGAGGCAGAAAGCGATCGCTGAAGAGGTAGATAAACTCCTTAAAGCCGGACTAATCCGGGAAGTTCATTACCCGACTTGGGTTTCGAACGTGGTTCTTGTCAAGAAAGCAAACAACAAGTGGAGGATGTGTGTCGACTTCAAAAAGCTAAACAAGGCTTGTCCAAAGGATAGTTACCCCTTGCCCAAGGATCGATCAGTTGGTAGATGCAACCTCGGGTCATGAGCTCCTCAGCTTTATGGACGCCTTTTCTGGTTATAACCAGATACGTATGGCGCCTGAAGACGAAGAAAAAACAGCCTTCATCACTAGCCGAGGTCTTTACTTGCTATAAGGTCATGCCTTTTGGACTCAAGAATGCAGGAGCAACATACCAACGTTTAGTCAACAAAATTTTCAAGGAGCAGATCGGCCGCAACATGGAGGTGTACGTGGATGATATGCTCGTCAAAAGCCGAGCTTCAGCTGACCATCTGGCCGACCTTGAAGAGACCTTCAATGCATTGAGGAAGCATAAGATGAGACTGAACCCTACCAAATGCGCCTTTGGCGTAACCTCTGGAAAATTTCTTGGGTTCATGGTGTCGAGACGTGGAATTGAGGCAAACCCCCTGAAAATCCGAGCTATTCAAGAAATGACCACTCCAAAGACGATTAAAGAAGTTCAGCGCTTGGCCGGAAGGGTGGCATCCCTAAATCGCTTCGTCTCGAGGTCGGCTGAACGTTGCTTGCCCTTCTTCGAGGTTCTCAGGCGACCAAAGGACTTCAGCTGGACGGCAGAGTGTCAACAAGCATTTGAGGAACTCAAAAATTACCTCGGCATGCCCCCTCTGCTGGCAAAATCCTGAACCTGGGGAAGAGTTGTTCTTGTATTTAGCTGTCTCCTCGGTGGCCCTGGCGGCGGTTCTCGTTAGGGAAGAAGCAAAAACACAATGCCCGATCTATTACGTGAGCCGAGTCCTAAGGGACGCGGAGACCAGATACTCCCGGATAGAAAAATTATCTTACTGTCTCGTAATTGCCGCCAGGAGGCTCCGACCTTACTTTCAGGAGCACACCATAACGGTCCTCACGGACCAACCAATAAAAGCAGTTCTCCACCGAGCAGACGCTTCCGAAAGAATCGCAAAATGGGCAATGGAGCTCACGGAGTTCGACATCAACTATCAGCCCAGGCCATCAATCAAAGCCCAGATACTGGCGGATTTTGTATTAGAATGCACTATTCCGGACGAAGCCGAACTTGAATCAAGCAAGACAAATACAGAGGCGAGATCGAGCCTTGACGAAGTCGAACCATCACAGCCGAACTTCCCAAAGGAAAGGGCCGACCTCTCTGAAGGCTTCTGGATTCTACACGTGGATGGTTCTTCCAACTCCATTGGAGCTGGTGCAGGGCTAGTCTTGGTCAGCCCCGAGGGAGTTGTCGTCCGAGTTCGCACTGCGCTTCGAGTTTCCCGCTACCAACAACGAAGCCGAATACGAAGCACTGATTGTCGGGATTAAGAATAGCAAAGGAGCTAAAAGTAGATCGGCTTCGAGTCTACAGTGATTTTCGATTAGTGGTCGGTCAGGTTGACGGCAACTTTGAAGCAAGAGAAGAGAGCATGGCGAGATACCTCGAAAAAGTGAAGAGTTTAACCCCGGCCTTTGATAATTTCGTCATTCAACATATCCCAAGGACAGAAAATGCGAGAGCCGATTTTCTCTCCAAACTGGCCACTTCGGCTCCAGCCGAACTACCCAAAGAAGTGTTTCAGGAAACTCTGAAGTACCCAACCACGGAAGAACCTCAGGATGTCCTACAGACGGAAATTCGAGCCCAGCTGGATTGACCCACTGGTCACCTACCTTAAAGAGGGGGTTCTTCCTCATGACCGAAAAGAAGCTCGAAAACTCAAAAATCAGGCCTCCCGTTACGTCTTATACGAAGGCCAGTTGTACAAAAGGTCGTACTCCCTTCCATTGTTGAGATGCCTTCGACCTTCAGAAGCTAATATTGCACTATGGGATGTGCACGAAGGACTTTGCGGAAGCCATTTAGGAGCAAGGTCTTTGTCGCTAAAGCTACTTCGGCAAGGGTATTATTGGCCGACCTTATTTCACGATTCTGTGGAAATACGTAAAGAGGTGCGACCGCTGTCCAGAAAAATGCAAGTGTGCAGAGACGGCCGGCATCCGAACTCACTCCGCTTAATTCACCCTTGGCCGTTTGCGCAATGGGGAATGGACATACTCGGCCCCTTCCCGACAGCGTCGGGACAGCGGAAGTTCCTCTTGGTCGCGATTGACTACTTTACCAAGTGGGTCGAAGCTGAACCACTCGCGAAAATTACCGAGGCCAAAGTACAGGACTTTGTTTGGAAAGTCACTAGTTTGTCGGTTCGGCCTGCCCCGAACCCTTATAACCGACAATGGGCGATAATTCGCCGGGGCTAGGTTCGCAGAGTTTTGTGAAGGATTAAACATCTCCCAGCGCTTCACTTCTGTGGCTCATCCGCAGACCAATGGGGAAGCTGAGATAACCAACCGGACCTTGCTACAGGGAATCAAAACGAGGCTAGATAAGGCAAAAGGGGCCTGGGTAGACGAACTCTACCATGTCCTCTGGGCGTACCGAACTACTCAGAGGGTGCCGAACTGGAGAAACACCCTTCGCTTTGGCCTTCGGTACTGAGGCAGTCATCCCGGTTGAACTTAAGCTCCCTTCCGCACGAGTTGTGGGCTTCAATGAACAGCACAACCCCCAAGACCTCAGAGTCAACCTCGACCTTCTGGAAGAAAAGAGGGAGGAAGCTCGCATCCGGATGTCAGCCTATAAACAGAAGGTGGCTCGGTACTACAACTCCAGGGTTAAAAATAAGACGTTCAGAGTAGGGGACTTAGTGCTCCGACGAGCCGCTGTCACTCAGCCTCAGAGTCAAGGAAAGCTCGCCCCAAATTGGGAAGGTCCGTACAAGGTAACGGAAGTCATCCGACCCGGAACCTATCGCTTGAAGGAACTCGGAGGGATAATGCTTCCTCGGCCATGGAACTCAGAAAATCTGAGGATGTATCATCAATGAATTTCTTTGTTCTGCATTTTTGATTTTTGGCATAAGAATCGTGGGATGGCAAGAGAAAAATGAGTAAAAACAGCCCGTTAGGAACAGGAGGAAGACCTCGTCCTAACGCGAGCAAAGTCGAAGACCTCGTTCACCTTAGACGAGATGGGGGGAGAAGCTCGGACGACGGTCCGCATGTGCCCCCACAGCCCGTTAGGAACAGGAGGAAGACCTCGTCCTAACGCGAGCAAAGTCGAAGGCCTCGTTCACCTTAGACGAGATGGGGGGAGAGCTCGGACGACGGTCCGCATGTGCCCCCACAGCCCGTTAGGAACAGGAGGAGACCTCGTCCTAACGCGAGCAAAGTCGAAGGCCTCGTTCACCTTAGACGAGATGGGGGGAGAAGCTCGGACGACGGTCCGCATGTGCCCCCACAGCCCGTTAGGAACAGGAGGAAGACCTCGTCCTAACGCGAGCAAAGTCGAAGGCCTCGTTCACCTTAGACGAGATGGGGGGAGAAGCTCGGACGACGGTCCGCATGTGCCCCCACAGCCCGTTAGGAACAGGAGGAAGACCTCGTCCTAACGCGAGCAAAGTCGAAGGCCTCGTTCACCTTAGACGAGATGGGGGGAGAAGCTCGGACGACGGTCCGCATGTGCCCCCACAGCCCGTTAGGAACAGGAGGAGAACCTCGTCCTAACGCGAGCAAAGTCGAAGACCTCGTTCACCTTAGACGAGATGGGGGGAGAAGCTCGGACGACGGTCCGCATGTGCCCCCACAGCCCGTTAGGAACAGGAGGAAGACCTCGTCCTAACGCGAGCAAAGTCGAAGGCCTCGTTCACCTTAGACGAGATGGGGGAGAAGCTCGGACGACGGTCCGTATGTGCCCCCACAGCCGTTAGGAACAGGAGGAGACCTCATCCTAACGCGAGCAAAGTCGAAGGCCTCGTTCACCTTAGACGAGATGGGGGAGAAGCTCGACGACGGTCCGATGTGCCCCCACAGCCCGTTAGGAATAGGAGGAGACCTCGTCCTAGCAAGCAAAGTCGAAGGCCTCGTTCACCTTAGACAAGATGGGGGGAGAAGCTCGGACGACGGTCCGCATGTGCCCCCACAGCCCGTTAGGAACAGGAGGAAGACCTCGTCCTAACGCGAGCAAAGTCGAAGACCTCATTCACCTTAGACGAGATGGAGGGAGAAGCTCGGACGATCCGCATGTGCCCCACAGCCCGTTAGGAACAGGAGACGACCTCGTCCTAACGAGCAAAGTCGAAGGCCTCGTTCACCTTAGACGAGATGGGGGGAGAAGCTCGGACGACGGTCCGCATGTGCCCCCACAGCCCGTTAGGAACAGGAGGACGACCTCGTCCTAACGCGAGCAAAGTCGAAGACCTCGTTCACCTTAGACGAGATGGGGGGAGAAGCTCGGACGACGGTCCGCATGTGCCCCCACAGCCCGTTAGGAATAGGAGGACGACCTCGTCCTAACGCGAGCAAAGTCGAAGGCCTCGTTCACCTTAGACGAGATGGGGGGAGAAGCTCGGACGACGGTCCGCATGTGCCCCCACAGCCCGTTAGGAACAGGAGGACGACCTCGTCCTAACGCGAGCAAAGTCGAAGACCTCGTTCACCTTAGACGAGATGGGGGGAGAAGCTCGGACGATGGTCCGCATGTGCCCCCACAGCACGTTAGGAACAGGAGGAAGACCTCGTCCTAACGCGAGCACTTACATCAACCTCAGCCAAAGGAGATGAGATATCCTCCGAGCAATCTTATCAACTTCGGCCAAATAAGATCCCCTCAAGCGATTAGGCTGACCTCGGATGAAGAGCGCCGACTTCGACCTCGGCGAGAGATAGGATTTTTGATCCGAATCAACCTCGGCTGGAGAGCCTCAACTTCAGTATCAACTTTAGCCAGAAATGAAATCTCCCCTGAACTTCGACATGGACCAATACGAAGCCCGGAAGAAAAACTTTGGCAGTCGCCTTATCCGCACTCCCTTCCTTCAAATTTCGAACTCGGGAGTGGGGGGGGCTAGTGTTGGGGATAAATCCCGCTCCTGCCAAAGTCAAGTTCAATCCCAGCCTGATGTGGTCAATGCGGAAGAACTTCAGTGGACGCGTCCTAGCTGAACTACTACATCCGGCCGAGCTTCTCAGCGGCTGAGCCTCAGCCGAAGTCTTTCAACCAGCCGAACTATCAAGCGGCCGAACTACTTATTGCCCGAGCCCCTTTGGACTCCGAGCGACCGGGCTTCGGCCGAGACCCCAACGGCCGAGCTTGTTTCAACCCTCTTAGCGGCCGAGCTCCCCGAACTTCTGTCCAACGGCCGAGCTCCCCGAACTTCTGTCCAGCGGCTGAACTCCCCAGCGCCCAGGCTCCGGGCCGAACTCCTTTGGACTCCCAGTGACCGGGCCTCAGCCAGACCCTTGCGGGAGTCGAACTTTTCCAAAACCTCCTCTCGGACCGAGTTTCTACGGAAGCCGGACTCCCTATAGACTTCTTCAATGGACGAGCTTCTCAATGACCGAACTCCTTATGATGAATTCCTGCAGGCAATCTCGCTACGGTTACACAACAGTAATAACGATCGGCATTTATCAGGAATAACGATCGGCATTTATCAGTAATAACGATCGACAATAACGATCGGTATTTATCAGTAATAACGATCGACAATAACGACTGACAGGACGGTTACAATAAGCTCCCTCTATAAAAAGGATTCTCCGGATACCTTTACAATATGTTCTGAAAATCCTTTTCTTCTCCTCCATATTCTGTCGAGCATTCCATTCCTGTTGACAGGAACTAACTTGAGCGTCGGAGGGTCTTCCGGAGCCACCCTCACCAGTTTCGAGCGAGACTTTGTTTTGCAGGTCCCCGGCGGCAGCTTCTTCGACCTCAACTCCGGCGACGACAAGTTTCTGCATCAACAGTATGAAAAATGTAAATAAATCATAGACGAAAGAAGAAGCGTACGCCGCCATCGATGAAGGGCATCGCGACCGATCCTATCGAAACGGCTTCGATTCCTCCGCTGCGATAATCATAGATTCAGAATTAGCACCGAATACGTTAGCAAAAAAAAAGTCCTCATGGGATCTGAAATTAGGTAAAAAATAACAAAGATAAGGGGCGAGAGGGAGATAATTTTGATACCCTCTGAAACGAGATAGTCTGAGATTTCCTGTATGCGTTCCGGGGACTAGAAATCACAGAAACAAACTAGAGGTAGAAAAAGTAAAAGGAGGAGAGAGTAACAGACTGTACCCGGCCTTTCTCCGTTACTTGCTCCTTTCCTTTCTTTCGCCTTTAGCTTTAAAAGTTGGGATTTCTTTGTGTCACCACGCATCGAAACTAGATGCATTTTCTAACCGCTACCACGCATGGAAACCGCACTTGCGTCATGGCTTCTAAAAGGGCCTCAAAATGTCATCTTTTTATTATTTATGAAAATATTAGGCCCGTTCCATTCGCATGGAGATGTATGAGATTCATAATTACATGCACATCATATTTGATGTCCATACATAAATCCCTAATTCCTTAATGTAAGAATTATTAAACCATCAACGAATGGTTGCGTCAATAACAACTTCCGTATGCAAGTAGTTTCATTCAAATATCCCCTATAGAAATAAAGCATATTTTCCCTAATTTTTCAGCAATTGTGCACGCATG
This sequence comes from Cocos nucifera, assembly GCA_006176705.1. Lineage (NCBI taxonomy): Eukaryota > Viridiplantae > Streptophyta > Magnoliopsida > Arecales > Arecaceae > Cocos > Cocos nucifera. Next base: position 5,706,215 of record QRFJ01000003.1, on the reverse strand, counting down.
AAATAAGCTAATATTAATCATGTATGTCCACCGAAGCCCTTTTATAGAATACCATTATTAGCATGGTAAGATGACCAGTGGTTTGTAAGAACTCTACATGCATTGCTTTGAATTTATTCTGAGAAATCTTAGCTCATGATGCATTCAATTGCTCTTTGATTTGAGTCAGGTAATTCAATCAATCAATACCCACTTGAACATACGTTCATGTAACCATTTGTCCTACTCATGTATTCATTGGCATCATGATTGGATTGGAACTTACCATGAAACATTACTGATGGCCACTTTAAAATCTGATGGTTTGAAATTTTGACTTTTGTACCTTTTATAACAGCTTGCTTCAGAATTCAAGCGATCCAAGCTTGAAGGTCAAACAGAAAAAGAGTCATAAGGAGATGGCTCTGAGACGTGGCGGACAAGCGAAGGAAGCAACATACAAGAATCTTACATCATTTAATATGGAGGACAGCAGGATATCACTTCTTAAGATTTGTTCTTTTATGATACCTTGTGTAGATTCAAATCTTTCCAACGAGGGCTTGAAGTCTTCAGCAATCTATGAAGGAAACTTTACGTTGGAAAATAAAGATTTTGGCATCTAAAGGTGATTCTTCTTTTCTAAAATCTTATGTAATATTATCTAGTGGTCCATATATAGTCATCATTGGTGAATTGGGAAGGCAACAAAAAAAGAGCAGCTGCTAGTTGTTTTTCCTTATGTCGCACTTCAGAAAAATGTTAGGATGGTGCGGTACCCCTTTTGGCAGGATACAACTTGTGTACGCATGATTCCTTCATGGAAGAGGTGTGAAAAAAGAAAAATAAGATTTAGCCAGAACAAGAACCTTTCATGAGCGTACCCATTCTCGATAACAATCATGTGTCTCCACCGAAAAGAATAGTAACAATTATTGTTTACACTGAAAAGAATAATAACAATTATATGTATATTGAAATCAAGGCAGAGTATAATTTTAGGATGCATAGAAGAAGAAAATTGGAAAACTTAGTTCCTTCTCTCTTAGGGTCTATTTTTTGATGAATAAATATTATAAAAATTATTGAGGATAAATTTTGCTTCCATCAAAATCCAACCTGATGCTTAGCCTCATGCAACTAGTAATCATGGAAGAATTTTGATCAAAAATTCTCCTCCAGCGGTCGGATCCTATCCAAACTTCTCCAACGGCCAAATCTTAGCCAAACTCCTCAGCGGTCGAGTTCCAGCTGAATTTTTTCAGTGGTCGAATTCCTTCCAGATCTCTCCTTCAGTCGGATGCCTCCAGGAGCTGAATTTCTTTTGGACCTCTCCTTCAGTCGGATGCCTATAGGAGTCGAACTCCTTTCAGATCTCTCCTTCAAACGGATGCCTATAGGAATCGAACTCCTTCCGAACTTTTTTCTCAGTCAGACTCCTTCAAGAGCCGAATTTCTTTCGGACTTCTCTTTCAGTCAAACTCCCCCAGGAGCCGAACTCCTTCTGTATCTCTTCTTCAGTCGGACTCCTACAGGAGCCGAACTCCTTTCGAATTTTTTCTACAGTTGGATTTCTATAGGAGTAGGACTTCTTCCAAATTTTTTCTTCAGTCAAGTTCCTCGAGGAGTCGAACTTCTTCCGGACTTCTCCTTAAGTCGGACTCCTCTAGGAGCCGAACTCCTTCCGGATCTCTCCTTCAGTCAGACTCCTATAAAAGTCGAACTCCTTTCGGACTTCTCCTTCAGTTGGATTCCTTTAGCGGATTGCTTTCAGATTTCAGCTAGCGTTCCTTTCGGATGATCTCCTCTAGCTGTATTTTATTTAGAAGTCCAAACTTCTCTAGAATTGATATACGTCAAAGCTCTTCACCCCTCCATGCGGCTTCGAGCGGCTCAGTATCAGACGGCTACGATCGTCACTATCAGTTCGCTATAGGCAACAGCGATCCGCTACCGGATGGTGATGGCTGTCACTATCAGTCTGCTATAGATGGTGTCACAAGCGATGCCTTCCTCCGTGACAGACTCCACCAAATCTCGAGCGATCCGCTACTAGATGGCTACAGTTGTTACTATTAATCTGTTACAAACTCTGTCTATAAAAAAAGGATTCTTCAGATATATTTTCTCTAAGCTCTCTTTTCGTTTTCAAAAATTCTGCGGAACTGAGCACTCTATTTTTGTTGGTCAGAAGAGCTGACTTGATCGTCGAAAGGTCCTATCGGAGCCACCACCATCGACTCTGGATGGAACTTTATTTTATAGGTCATCGACGGCGATCTCGTCTTCCTTGATTCCAGCTCATTCCGACGTCAACTAGATTTTACACCAATAGAAAAGTTGATCAACTTATCCATATTCTTATGCTTTTCAAGATAAATAAGTTATATTTTTATGGATAGCATTTATCCATAAAATTAAAAAAAATCTTATTCACTTATAAGATGGCTAAATAATTTTTTCATCATTGATAAATTAGATATTATATTTTATGGGTTTTGCTAACGAGTGTTCTTAGGGCATTTGTTGAGGAGCATTTAATGCTCATTGAAAATAGTAAAATATCTTGTGATATTAAAGACAAAAATCATTATCGTAGATATAATGGATATCATAATTTTAATAAAATATATTTTTTTATCTTTAATATTACATGGATCAAGATAGTTTTCTGTTTTCAAAATACGTTAAATACTTTTTAATGAGTGCTGAGCAAAATTTTAATTTTATTTCTAAGATGCCTCATCTTTATTTTCAATACTTTCATCATTCAATACCCAATAACTCGATTATTCAATCTAAAAAGTATAAAAAATATTATAAAAAATATAAATAAATTTTAGTAACTCATAGAAAAGTAATAATGCAAAATAATATAGATAATAGATTTTCAAATCATTTTTTTATATATAAAATAATATAAGTAAATTATTTTTATCTAAATATTATCTATAAAATATTTATCTAATAAATTATAGGTTCATAGATAAATTTTTATCCATAAAAAAAAATCCCTTAATTCCTCAACAATATCACGATCCATTTCAAAACAAATGGATGAATATTTAAAATAAAATGATGCTATCTAATTAAAGCATCAAAGGAAATGATATGACACATTAGTTACCATGCATACTAATCGGTACTCTAGCATGAAATCTCTACCTAGTATTTGTAGTCTACCAACAGTATACCATCGAGAAAATTATTATCATTATAATATTTTTTCCTGTCCAATCACAGCCATCAACAGCATACAACCAAAATTATCCCACTGCCTGTAATCATGCAATCACGAGGGCAGTCAGGTGGGAAACCGAGCCAAAGCCGGTGCAAGGTCAATAGTTATTCTCATCAATCATAAGCAGGACTGGTCTAGTTATTATAAGACCAAGCGGCAAGTCCATCTAGAGTGCCAACATTTTTATTTCAAGCCGGCACCGAAAACTCAGAACGGCAACCAAGAAAACCGACCAACGCTATCAACTTGCCCAGCTCATTCCCAGCTATTCCGTGGTCCCACTACCTGCCAGGGAGTAAATCCGTCGTTTTCCGCACCCAATTCTCACCTCCCTCGTCGCCCTCCGAGGTGCTTGCTTTCTTCCATCCATTATTAATGCCCATTCCATTCCAACCCCATGCGCTGAGCCTCTAACCTAATGATAAATTACAAGAATGCTATGGGGCCCAACAACAGAACCGCATGGAAGTTTAACTACTACGTGTCACGTGGTCCCCTGTAATATCACCAATCATATCATGCCACATGGCACTGAACTGCGTTGTGTGCACTGTTTGGGCCCAGAGCTTGCATTAACTCATTAATTAATGAATTAATGCTAACAACCGCCAATCCCTTCCTTTAAATAACTAATTGCGGACATGGATTGAATCGGTTTGGAGCTAAATTTGAAAGAAAATCAATTTAAATTAATTTTTAAAAATTAAAATTAAAATTAAATTAATTATTGTTGGGGATAAATTTTATTTTTATCGAAGTGGTGCTTAGCTTAATACAGACGGTAATCATGAAAGAGTTTCGATCGAAAATTCTCATCTCAACGGTCGAACTCCACCCAATCTCCTCCAATAGTCGAACTCATCCAATGGCCGAACTCCTCCAACTGGACTACAAACTCCAACTGGACTACAAACTCAATCGAACTCCACAACGGCCGAGCCCCAGTCGAACTTCCACAGCGGTCGATCTTTCGAACTCCTTCCGGACTCCTCCAGTAGTTAAACTTCTACAGAAGCCAAACTCCTTCCGTACTCCTCCAATATCGGACTTCTATGGGAGCCGAACTCCTCCTCCAATCGAACTTCTACGGGAGCCAAACTCTTTCCGAACTCCTCCAGTAGTCGGGCTCCTACGGAAGCCGAACTCCTTATGGACTCCTCCAGTCGGGCTTCTATGGGAGCCGAACTCCTCCTTCCGGATGGACTTCAATGGGAGCCAAACTCCTTCCAGACTTCTCCTACAGTCGGACTTCTTTGGAAGCCGAACTCCTTACAGACTATTCCTTCAGACGAATTCCTATAGGCGATTCCACTACTGAATAGTTACAATTATCACGACAATTATGATTATCATTTATCAAGACAATCACGATCGGCATTTATCAGGATAATTCCGATCGGCATTTATCAGGACAATCATGATGGATATTTATCAGAATGATTACGACGGTCATTTATCAGGACAGTTATAACAAACTCCATCTATAAAAAGAGATCCTCCAAATACGTTTTTTCTAAGCTTTCTTTTCTTTCCCGAAACTCTGTCAAACTCCTCTCTGAGCACTCCATTTTTATTGACCAGAAGAGCTAACTTGACCATCGGAGGATCCTACCGGAGTCATCACCACCAACTCCGGATGGGACTTTGTTTTGCATGTCACCGACGGCGACCTCATCTTCCTCGACTCTAGCTCAATTTGGCATCAATCAAATTCTGCACCAACAGAATTGGCGCTAGAGGAAAGGCCCTCTGTTCCTGAGGTTCCCTTGATCTTAAAAGAGTGCTCAGCAGTGATCTCTCTTCTTTCTCTCTATAATTCTTTTCAGAAAAAAATACCTCTCAAGAAAGCTTCGACCCTACAATCAACGACCTCTACAGCCAGATCCCATCCAGATACAACCGTTCCTGCTCTGGCGACTTAAGCACCACCTACAGTCATGGTGGATGCGGAGCAGTTCAACCTGCTGGTCCAGCAGGTTCGTGGCCTCGTGGATATCATGCAGGCCATACATCGACAGGCCCCGATACTAGTTCAATCGGAGCAAGCTTCTCTGGAGCTCTGTGATTCGATGTGGGAACGGTCGACCTCAGCTACCCGGCCTTTGGTCTCCGAAAAGGAGAAGCAGAGGATGGAAGACCCATGCTCGGATCATGACTCGACCCAGGGGGAAGCTTCACATCCATTCCATCAGAAAACCCTGGAGATCAACGATCATAAAGATCTCTTGGATCAAAGGCTCTTAGAAATGAGCCGATAAATTGAAGAGCTCCATCATACTCCCTCCTCACGCGATAGTGATATATGCACTGATCCTCCTTTTTCTCAGAGGATCATGCAGGAGCCAATCTCGCTGAACTTCAAGCTTCTGCAATTCGAGAGTTACGATGGAACCTCCGATCCGATCGATCACTTGGAGGCCTTTCGGACGATGATGTTGCTCGATGGTGCATCAGATGCTATTTTATGCTGAGCTTTCCCGTCCATCCTTAAGGGAGCAGTCAGAAACTGGTACTCGACACTTAAGTCGGGTACTATCTTTTTCTTTGATCAGATGAACCATTAGTTTGCGGCTCATTTCGTCAACAGCCGACATCCGCACTGAGGTTCGAATTCCTTGATAAATATCAAGCAGAAGGAGGGAAAATCCATCTGGGCTTATGTCACTCAATTTAATATTGCCGCATTGAAGGTCTGGAACCTAGATCAATCAGTTGCAATGGTCGCACTCATGGGCGGCCTCCAGAAGAATGATTTGCTATTCTCCCTAGAGAAGAAGTACCCCAGGAACTTTGTCAATCTGCTAGCTTGGGCTGAAGATTATGCCCGAGCTGAAGAGGCCTTCAAGGCCAGGGATGATGAAGCCTTTGGTAAGCGGCGAATCGACCAGCCGGGTGGGCCCATCGAAGAAAGAAAGCCGAGTGAAGCTCGACAGCGCTCCCAAACTCCCTCTGAGTGGAAGCGAGTCCGAACTTCTCCTCAGGCTCGGAGGCAGGGAAGCTCGGGCAAAAGGGCGTAATGAGGTTCTCCCCAATGAAAGTTTCATAACTACGCCCCCCTTAATGCTCTAAAAATCTAAGTACTGATGAAAATCTAAAAGTAATTGCCGAGGTCGGAAAGGATGCGCTCTCACCCCAGCAAGCGCAATTCTAATAAGTTCTGCCTTTATCACCGTGATCACGATCACAATACTGAGGAGTGTATTCAACTCCAGGATGATATCGAGGAGCTTATTAGGCGAGGTAGATTAGGTCGGTTCCTGCGGTGATGGCCTAAAGGACGTCAAGATCGACCGAGGGTATTGCCGCAGCTCGAGCCACCAAGGGAGGAAGATCAACAAGAAGATTGGCCGCCTCTTGGCATCATCAACACGATCTCGGAGGAACTTCGATAGGGAGAGGCCAGCGGATTTGAGGGATCGATGAAGAGAAGGAGGACTGAAGAACCCATAACCTTCACTGAGGTGGATGCTTAGGGGATCCAATTCCTCCATAACAACGTGGTTGTAATCACTTTAAATATTATCGATTATGATATACGTCACATGTTAGTAGATAATGAAAGCTCGACCGACGTATTATTTTATGATGCCTTCTCGAAAATATCCTTACTCAATAACCACTTAAGGCCTATGAACTCTCCATTGATAGGCTTCACTAATGATGCCGTACCAATGGAGGGCATAATAACCTTGGTCGTGACTATGAGGCAACGCCCGAAACTGGCTGAGGCACAGGTCGACTTTTTAGTCGTAAGGACTCCGTCCGCCTATAATGCTATTCTCGATCGACCTGATCTAAATGCACTTCGGACAGTGGTATTAACTTATTATTTGAAAGTGAAGTTTTCAACAAGTCACGGGATCGGAGAGGTCAGAAAGATCAAGCTTTGGCAAGGCACTACTACTCAATCGCCCTGCATAAAAAAGAACAATCTGATCCTTATCCTATCGATGGGCTAGATGTCCGCGACGATCTTACCGAGGAGCGGGGTGAACCAATGGAGGATCTCATCTCTATACCCTTGAACGATAGAATGTGTGGAGCATGCGGTGCAGATCGACTCCAATTTAGGAGACGAGGTTTAGGAGCAACTCGTTACCTTCCTCAGGAAGAACGTCGACGTCTTCGCTTGGGCCCTAGCAGATATGCTAGGAATTGACGCCGAGGTCATAAAACATCGGCTGGCCGTTGATTCAAAGCATTGATCGATAAAAAAAAAATGCACAGCCACGCCCTGGAGAGGCAGAAAGCAATCGCTAAAGAAGTAGGCAAGCTCCTCAAAGCTGGATTCATCTGAAAAGTTAACTATCCGACCTGGGTCTCAAACATGGTCCTCGTCAAAAAGGCTAACAACAAGTAGAGGATGTGTATAAACTTTAAAAAGCTGAATAAGGCCTGCCCAAAGGGCAGCTACCCTCTACCCAGGATCGATCAACTGGTAGATGCGATCTCGAGCCACAAGCTCCTCACCTTTATGGATGCCTTCTTTGGTTATAACCAAATACGGATGGCACCGAAGAACGAGGAGAAAACTGCTTTCGTTACTGACTGTGGTCTTTATTATTACAGGATTATGCCCTTTGGACTCAAAAACGCAGGAGCAACATACTAATGCCTGATCAACAAGATCTTTAAAGAGCAGATCGACCGCAACATGAAGGTGTACGTAGATAACATGCTTGTCAAAAGCCGAGCTTCTACGGACCACCTCGTCGACCTTGAAGAGACCTTCAGCGTACTCAAAAAGTACAAGATGAAACTCAATCCAACCAAGTGTGCCTTTAGCATGACCTTTGGAAAGTTTTTAAGGTTTATGGTGTCGAGGCGCAGGATTGAAGCAAATTTTGAGAAAATTCAAGCTATTCAAGAGATGACCGCCCCAAAGACAATCAAAGAAGTTCAGCGCTTGACTGAAAAGGTGGCATCCCTAAATCGCTCTATCTCGAGATTAGTCGAGCGATGCATGTCCTTCTTCCAAGTTTTCTAGCAATCAAAAAATTTCTGTTGGACGACGGAGTGTCGATGGGCGTTTGAAGAGCTCAAAAACTACCTCGACTCACCTCCACTGCTGGCGAAGCCCGAATTTAGAGAAGAATTATTCTTGTACCTAGCGGTCTCCCCGACGGCCTTGACAGCAGTCTTAGTCAAGGAGGAAGCGAATATACAGCCATCGATCTATTACATAAGTCGGATCCTAAATGATGCAGAGATCAGATATTCTAGGCTAAAGAAATCGGTTTACTCTCTTCTAATTATTGCCAGGAGGCTCTGACCTTACTTTCAGGGGCATACCATAACGGTCCTCATGGATCAACCAATAAAGATAGTCTTTCAGCGAATGAACGCTTTCAGAAGAATCGCAAAATAGATAATCGAGCTCACAAAATTTGATATTAATTATCGACCTCAGCCATCGATCAAAGTTTAGATATTAGTAGATTTTGTAGTAGAGTGTACCATTCTCGATGATGTTGAGCTTGAGCAGAATAAGATCGGTGCTCTGCTATCGTAATTGAACCTCCCAAAAGAGACAGCCAATCTTTCTGAAGGTTTTTCGGCTCTGTACGTGAATGGTTCATCCAACTCTGCTGGATCGGGTGCGGGATTGGTCTTAGTCAGCCTCGAGGGAGTCGTTGCCAAGTATGCGCTGTGCTTCGAATTTTCAGCGACTAATAATGAGGCCGAGTATGAAGCACTGATCATCGGTTAAAGATTGTAAAAGAATTAAGAGTAGATCGGCTTTAAGTCTACAGCGATTTTCAATTAGTGGTCGGCCAAGTTAGTGGCAGCTATGAAGTACGAGAGAAAAGTATGATGAAATACCTTGAGAAAGTAAAAGACTTGACTTCGGTCTTCAGCTGTTTCGATATTCGATTGATTTCGAAAGCAGAAAATATAAGGGCCAACCTCTTCTCTAAGTTAGCCACTTCAGCTCCAGCCGAACTGCCCAAAAAAGTATTTTTTGAGACCCTAAAGTGCCCAAGCTCAGAGGAATCGTAGGTCGTTTTGCAGACAGAACTTGAGCCAAGCTGGATCGACCCGTTGGTTGCCTACCTTAAGGATGGAGTCTTTCCTCGTGATCCAAAAGAAGCTTGAAAACTCAGAAATCAAGCCTCCCGGTACGTTTTGTATAAGGATATGTTGTATAAGAGGTCATATTCGCTACCGCTGCTGAGATATCTCCGACCTTCAGAGGTCGATTTCGCATTGTGGAAAGTACATGAAAAAATTTATGGAAGTCACGTAGGAGCCAGATCTCTGTCATAAAAACTACTTCGATAAGGATGCTATTGGCTGACCTTATATCATGATTCCATGGAGTATGTCAAGAAATATGACTGTCAGAAGAATGCAAACATACAAAGACAGTCAGCCTCCGAGCTTACTCTGCTAAGCTCATCTTGGCCGTTCGCACAGTGGGGAATGGACATACTCGGTCCTTTTTCGATGGCATCCGAACAATGAAAGTTTTTTTTGGTCGTAATCAACTACTTCACCAAATGGATCGAAGTCAAACCTCTAGCCAAAATTACCGAGACCAAGGTACAAGACTTCGTCTGGAATTCAATAGTCTACCGATTCGGTCTGCCTCGAACCCTCATAATCGATAACGAGCGACAATTCATTGGGACGAGGTTCGTCGAATTTTGCGAAGATCTAAACATCTTCCACCACTTCATATCGGTAGTTCATTCACAGGCAAATGGGGAAGCTGAAGTGACCAATCAGACTCTGCTGTAAGGCATCAAGACAAGGCTCGACAGAGCAAAGAGGGCCTAGGTGGATGAGCTCTACCATGTCCTTTGGGCATACCGAACTACTCAAAGGCTGCCAACTAGGGAAACATCATTCATCTTGGCCTTTGGAACAGAGGCAGTCATCCCGATCGAACTTAAGCTTCCGTCAGCATGGATCGTGACCTACAACGAGCAGCACAATCTATATGACCTCAGAGTCAACCTCGATCTGCTGGAAGAAAAAAAGAAGAAAGCCCAGGTTCGAATGGTGGTCTACAGACAAAAGATGGTCCGGTACTATAACTCCAGAGTCAGAAATAAAATATTCAGAGTTGAGGACTTAGTGCTTCGGTGAGTCACCGTCTCTTAACCTCAGAATCAGAGGAAGCTTATCCTAAATTGGGAAGGTCCGTATGAGGTGGTGGAGGTCATCTAGCCCGAAACTTATCATCTGAAGGAGCTCGGAGGAATAATACTTTCATGATCTTAAAACTCAAAAAATCTGAGGATGTACTATCAGTAATTTTTTCGTAATAAAATTTATTCATTTCAATATTATTATTTCTTGGTGCAAAAATTATGTGATGATAGGAAAGAAGCAATTAGAAGTGGCCGTGTTAGAAATAGAAGGAGAACCTCATCCTAATAGGAGCAAAGTCGAAGATCTCGTTCACTTAAGATGAGATAGAGGGAGAGGCCCTGACAATGGTCTTTATGTGCCCCCACAGTCCGTTGAAACATGAGGAGAATCTTATCCTAATGCGAGCAAAATCGAAAATCTCGTTCACTTAAGACGAGATGGAGGGAGAGGTCCTAACAATGGTCCTTATGTGCCCCCACAGCCCGTTAGGAACAGGAGGAGAACCTCATCCTAATGCGAGCAAAGTCGAAGATCTCGTTCACTTAAGACGAGATGGGGGAGAGGTCCTGATAATGATCCTTATGTGCCCCACAGTCCGTTAGGAACAGGAGAAAAACCTCGTCCTAATGCGAGCAAAGTCGAAGATGTTTACTTAAGATGAGATAGGGAGAGAGGCCCTGACAACGGCCCTTATGTATCCCCACAGTCCGTTAGAAATAGGAGAAGAACCTCATCCTAACGCAAGCAAAGTCGAAGATGTTCACTTAAGATGAGATGGGAGAGAAGCCCTGACAATGGCCTTTATGTGCTCCCACAGCCCGTTAGGAACAGGAGGAGAACCCCATCCTAATGCGAGCAAAGTCGAAGACATTCACTTAAGACGAGATAGGGGTAGAAGTCCTAACAATGATCCTTATGTGCTCCTATAGCCCATTAGGAATAGGAGGATAACCTCGTCCTAACGTGAGCAAAGTCAAAGATCTCGTTCATTTTGGATGAGATGAGAGGAGAGGCCCCAACAACGGTCCTATTGCGCCTGAGCCTCAACTTCAACATCAACAGGAGATAAGAATTTCTTCAACCTCGATCGGAGATAAGATCTTCTCTGCGTTTCAATCTCAACGAGTATAGAGCCCGAAAAAAGATTTCGACAGTCACTTTTTTGGTACTCCCTTTCTTCGAATTTTGAACTCGAAAGTGGGGGGACTATTGTTGAGGATAAATTCCGCTTCCATCGAAGTGGTGCTTAGTTTAATATAGCTGATAATCATGAAAGAGCTTTGATCGAGAATTCTCATCCTAGCGGTCGAACCCCACCCGATCTCCTCCAGCGGTCGAACTCATCTAGTGGCCGAACTCCTCCAGCTGGACTCCGAATCCAATCGAACTCCACGATGGCTGAGCCCCAGTCAAACTTCCACAGTAGCCGACCTTCCGAATCCCTTCCGAACTCCTTCAGTAATCGGACATCTATGGGAGCCGAACTTCTTCCAGACTCCTCCAGTAGTCGGGCTTCTATGAGAGCCAAACTTCTTCCGGACTCCTCCAGCAGTCGAGCTCCTATGTGAGCCAAACTTCTTTCGGACTCCTCCTCCAGTCGAACTTCTATGGGAGCCGAACTCCTTCCAGACTCCTCCAGCAGTCAGACTTCTATGGGAGCCGAACTTCCTTCCGGACTCCTCCAGCAGTCGGGCTTCCTACGGAAGTCGAACTCCTTCCGGACTCCTCCAGCAGTTGGACTCCTACGGGAGCCGAACTCTTCCAACAGTCGGGCTCCTATGAGAGCCGAACTTCTTTCAGACTCCTCCAACAGTCGAGCTTCTATGGGAGCCGAACTCCTTTTGGACTCCTCCTCCAGTCAGGCTCCTATGGAAGCCAAACTCCTTCCGAACTCCTCCTCCTGTCGGGCTACAGAAGTCGAACTCCTTATAGACTGTTCCTTTAGACAGATTCCTACAAAGCGATCCCACTACTGAATGTTGTCATTATTTGAAGATAATAACGATGGCATTTATCAGGACAATCACGACCACATTTATCAGGACGTTACGATGGGCATATCAGCGATGGGTCATTTATCAGGAACACGAATAATCAAAATGGACCTAATAAAAAGGGACTCTTTCAAAATACGTTTTCTCTAAGTTTTTTTTTGAAAAACTCTGTCAACTCCTCTTTGAGCAACTCAATTTTTATTGGCCAAAAGAGCTAATTGACCGTGGAAGATTCTACCGGTCACCACATCAATTCCGGACGAAACTTATTATTGCAGATTTCACGGGCGATCTCCTCTTCCTTGACTCCAGTTCAACCCGGTGTCTAACCAAATTCTGGCAATAATTAATTAAAAAATATCGTTTGTAAAAAATATTGAAAAGGTTAGATAAGAAATATTAAAAAGTTTAAATAATAAATTTTATATATTATAATTAAAAAAAAAAAAATTTTTAATAAAAAAAATATAGCTAAAAGAAAAAAAAAAAAAAAAAAGATTGTTGAGCACACATAATACACACACAACAAATGTCGAAACAATTAAAATCGATTTTCTAAAAATTTTAAATCAAAATCAATTCAAATTTTTTCCATTCAAATTTTTCGAATCAAAACTAAATTAAAATTAAAAAAATGGATATAAATCCGATAAGATCGTTTCTAACCGAGTCCAGCCGAGATTTTTTGGCGCACCCTGACAACTAATCCCTAAGCAACCAAAAAGCTTTGTGACCGGAACGTCAACGTCTTTCCTGCCCCACTCACCCTTTCCTCCCTCTTCTCTCTCTTCTTCTTCTAGCGGGCGGGGGGGGGGGGGGGGGGGGAGATCTCCCCTCCCTTCTCTCTCTCCTCCCCTTTCTCTTTCTCTCGTAACCCCAAAAAAAAACCCGGCAATGGAGGTCTTCTTTACCGCCAAGACAACTACGACTACTACTGCATTGCTACTATTTCTACTACTATTGAGGTTGAGGGGTGGGCTCTTATTAGCGGCAGAGCAGGAGAGTGACCGGATCACCGAGCTCCCCGGCCAGCCCACCAATGTGGCCTTCTCCCAGTACTCCGGCTACGTGACGGTCGACCCGCGCGCCGGCCGGGCCCTCTTCTACTGGCTCGTCGAGGCCCGGCCGGCGGCCCAGCCGGCGGCCCAGCCGGCGCCACTCGTCCTCTGGCTCAACGGCGGGCCGGGATGCTCCTCCGTCGCCTACGGCGCCTCCGAGGAGCTCGGCCCCTTCCGGATTCGCCCCGATGGCTACACCCTATACCTCAATCGCCACGCCTGGAACAATGGTGATCCCAATGCCCTCCCTCTCCCCTAGTTTACGAATTCTTGAGGTGATTTGGTTTCAGTAGGATCTCAACTTTTGTTTGTTATGGTGTTTGTAGTGGCGAATGTGCTCTTCCTGGAGTCGCCGGCTGGTGTTGGTTTCTCCTATTCGAATACTTCGATGGATCTGTACACCGCTGGTGACCGGAGGACAGGTTTTACTTTCGCCTGTGATAATGATGTTTGTCAGGAGTAATGTTTCACGATTGGAACAATGTCACCGTCTTGTTCTTCTTCTCTTATTGTAGCTACGGATGCATACGTTTTTCTTGTGAATTGGTTTGAGAGGTTTCCGCAATACCAGTATCGGGAATTTTATATCGCCGGAGAGAGCTATGCAGGTGTTGTTTTACTGATCAATTTTTTCCTTTCTTGATCCACTTTTGTTTCTTGTGCTTTGAATCAATCTATTTGATGTCATTGGTTCGATTTCTCATCAATTATCAACTACATTTCAGGGCATTATGTTCCTCAGTTGTCTCAGGTTATCGTTCAGAAGAACAAGGGCGTTCAGAATCCAATCATTAACTTCAAGGGTTTCATGGTAAACAAGATTGCTGCTCCCCTTCTAGAGCTTTATGAATGCAATCGGACTCGAATTTTATTTCTTTTGATGAATTGTTATGTCAGGTGGGGAATGCTGTGACTGATGATTTCCATGACTATGTGGGCACCTTTGAGTACTGGTGGACGCATGGCCTGATCTCGGACACCACATACCATAATCTTAGGGCCACATGCAACCTCCAATCTTCTCAACACCCTTCTGCTGAGTGTGTGAAGAACCTCAACGTTGCTAGTTCAGAACAAGGGAACATTGATCCATATAGCATTTACACGCGCCCCTGCAATGACAGCAGCGCACTCAAACGCAACTTAAAGGGTCGCTATGTAAGTTCTCTGCACACACCTCTGGCTACCTTTTCCTTTTCTTGAAAAATATTCTAGTACAAATGGAGCGTCTCGCAATTTTCATCTTCCTTTTCTTCACTAATGTGACTTTAAACTGGGAAGATCGATCGGTCTGCATGCCACTTTAACAATGTCGATGGACTGAAAATATGCAATCTCAATTTTGCGGCAATCGTTCTTTTGATTTATTTAGATTATTTTCCCATATGGAGTGTATGTTTTGGCAACTTAGATGTTTCCTAGAATGGCCTATGAGAATCATTGCTGTACAATTTAAATTTAGTGCATGTTGTTAAGAGGGTGTTAGATTTTTGACCTTTGATACATTTTTCCTACGTCTTATATCTAATTTATTCATTCTCAGCCTTGGATGTCTAGAGCATATGATCCCTGCACCGATAGATATGCCAAGGTGTACTACAATCGCCTGGAAGTGCAGAGGGCACTCCATGCTAATGTTACTGGGATTCGTTATGCCTGGGATACATGCAGGTTTGTTTGCTCATTGTAGAGATATATATGATTTCTCTGTTTTTATATGTAGCAAACTTTCAAGTAAATTTTCTTTTGTAAACTAACAGAAAAATGGTTATAAAATGCCCCGTGACAGTGATATTGTTGGAAACTACTGGGCAGATTCTCCTAGATCCATGCTTCCTATCTATCAAGAGCTAATTGCAGCTGGTGTAAGAATATGGTGTTCAGGTATGGACTCTCAATTAACGTATTTTATGTTATATACATTTGATTAACTATGAATTTTTCCAAATCATCATCCGCCTGGCTGTGTAACAATTGGAACATATACATGTTCTCACCTTTATTATGGAGCATGCTTTTAACTTTCAGTAGCTTGCACAAAAAGATGCCTGCTAGAAATATATATTATTTCTAGCTTTTATGGGGCATAAGTGAAATAAAAGTAAACACCAGAAAGAAAGCTAAAGATGGAGGGAACAATTGTTACTATTTCTTTATATGGTTACCTAAAGAAAAAGGATAAAGACTTGTATTTGAGCCAAAGAGAAACCTATAACTTTTTGTGTACGTGGATCATGCTTTTATTGGCTATTGTTTTGCTACTTAAATCGTACACTGTTTAGTATTAGTATTTAACAGAACTATTTATTGCTGCTAATGCTTTAAACTTCACGGTAATCAGGATGCGGTCTCAATTGTATAGAATTTTAATATCTCACCTGACCATAAAGAACATAATTATATCTTCTGCCTAAGCAATGTTGCATATCAACATAATAAGATATGTGGATTCTGTACTTTTTTTTTTTTTATTTTTTTTCTATTGCTTTATCCAAGACACATGCACAAAAGAAAAAGGGAGTGCTCTATTTTACATTAGTCTATCTAGATACGAACATGATGACACACATACATACAATAACCTGAAATGAAGTTCTGTCTTTTATGTTAGTCTGACTAGTATGAACATGAATTATGCTCAACCAAGTGGCACCTTTGCCAGATTACTCAAT
Organism: Cocos nucifera; assembly: GCA_006176705.1. Classification (NCBI taxonomy): domain Eukaryota; kingdom Viridiplantae; phylum Streptophyta; class Magnoliopsida; order Arecales; family Arecaceae; genus Cocos; species Cocos nucifera. The sequence continues at coordinate 5,690,173 of QRFJ01000003.1, read as the reverse complement.
GTTCCATGAAGTTACAGTGGAGCTTATTCTCAGCTGCCCATTATCAGGTTGCTTCATGTTTCATAAAGTTGCACTAGAGCTATCTCAGCTTTTCTTTTGATTGCAACTTCTTTGCATGCTCAAAACGTTAGATGTCCATGTATGGTAATAGTGAGGTCTGAAGTTTACCTTGTTGGTTCTTCCAAATCTCCATGATCAATTCTAAAATGCTTTGTGTTTATATTTTTTCTTGCAATACTGGATGGATTAATAAACTGACACTAAAAAGTAAGATAAAACTGGCTGGTTTTGGTAATCTTGTTGGATTGTTCTAGAAATTCGGAATTAGAATCTGAAAATATGGGGAAGAGAATATTATAAAAGCATGTATTTTTGTATGCATTTTTTAAAATTAATTTAAATCCACAGATGATGAATGATAGATGAAATAGTATGTTGCTTGGTGATGGATTGAAGATAATTCACAGATCTGTGGATTTGTGCAAACTATTTTGAACTGATAAATTGCTCATCATGTAGTGAAATAATACACAAACATGCTCAAAAATAAAAATAAAATCTTATAAATGCTCCCATGAAATGCCTTCTAAACTCGTTTAGTTCATGGAAAGTGGAGGTAGGAAGAGGCAATTCCTGTAAAGGGAAAAAATGGCCTCTTATTTGATCAGAGTTTTAAGAGGAAAGAGAATAAAAAAAATATTTTCATGAAAAAATACTTTTTATATTTTATGAAAGTGAAAATCTATGAAAAGATGGATTTTAAAACTTTCTATGAGATGTGATTGATAATATTTTTTTTCTTTTCAAAAATATCCTTTTAAGATCCATGACTAAGATTTTATAAAATATCAATAGATGGTTAGGATGAAATACTAAATATTGATGGATTATCCTAAAATTTAATATAATATTAACATTAATATTAATATTATAATATTTATTATAATTTAATATTATTTTAATATTTATACTAATATAATATTTATTATTATTAATATTTATATTAATATAATATAATATTTAATATTAGATTTATATAATATTTATTATAATTTAATATTATTTTAATATTTATATTGATATAATAATAATATTAATATAGTATTTATATTAATATATTAATATTTATATTAATATAATATTATATTTAATATTAGTAAATTTATTATATTAAAATATATTAGTATTATATTAATATAATGAATTATTATGATCTAATGTTATATTATAATATATTAATATTTTATTAATATTAATATAAGTATAATATTATTATTTATATAAAGTTTTGGAGCAAAAGGGTATGGCTTTATATCCATTAAGGGTATAATGTATATTCTACGTAGTTTTCCTTCAAAAATAGATGATCAATCAAATATAAGCTATTTTATAATAATTTATTTTTTATGATTAATTAAATATGTTAAAATTCTATTCGTAGAAAATAATTTTTTAGAAAGTTATTTTTTAGAAAGAAAAATTTTTTGCACAAACCAAACAGATCCTCTATTTTTTTCTACACCCTACATTTCATCATTGAATTAAATATCATTGATGATGTATTAAATAATATTTATTATATATTACATAAAATGTGCACATGTACATACATTCACGTTGCCACATGCATAGTTTCGATTTTTTGGCATATTGCTTCCTAAAATCTTTTGTATTCCTATATTAATTCTTGTTATTTTAGATTTATATTTTAATCTTTGAATCTTGTAATATATCATTTATATGTCGATTATATTAATTTAACTAGATAGCATACTATTATACTATCATTTATGGGCCAACCTCTTACCCTCTTGGTCATTGGTTTTGAAATGGTCAAAGTTCGAAACAAGACAAGAAGAGGATAAAGTGAGCAGGAAAAGACGAGCCTCAATCTTATCCATTATTAAGCAAGGGTATTTTAAACCATCTATAATCTTGATTAATAATAATCAAGCTTTGATTAACAAAACTATCAAAAAGATCATGGAAAACTTTGTGAGTTTTTTTTTGGTTTAATCGGCTATATTAAAAAGATCATGAAAAACTTTGCGAGTTTTTTTTTTTTGGTTTAATCGGCTATATTAAGAAGCCCTCGTATAAATACACCCATAAGCATTAGATAAAAAATCAAGTCATAAAATGATAGGGATTGATATACAAATATGAAAGTCCCGTCCAAACCCATATAATTTTTAGAGTTTTAGTTGTTCAAAAAATTAAGTAAACTCAAACATTTTTAGCACCAAGTATACTCTCTATTTTCTTTTTTTCATTTTTAGTAAACTAGAAAATATATTGAATTAGGCATTTCATTCTCCAATTTGTGAGATTATGAAATTATGCCACGCCCTTAATCCCTCCCTCCACAAAACAGTCACCACTCCAGCTCTTATATATTCGATGATCTTCTTCCAAGACGGTGGACCATTGCTCTTAATTCATATTTTTTATATTACAAAATTCCTCCTCTAACGAGTCTCTCTCAAATCCTTCCAAATTAAAGCCCCCAACATGCGAATATCTTTTATTGGGTTGCCATATACGGATGGCCGTGATTAATAGACTGGTTAGGATCCTAATTGTCCTCTTTTTATGCCGTTTTGGACCGATCTCCACCTTCGCCATCCGAGCAAGCACTCTAGTCACATCCATGTGTTGATGCCACGTCTTTTTTTAAAATTCTTTTCACGCGACCTCTTTTAACAAGCATTAAAGTTTGTGCAGAATATTTAGCGTTTCCATACAACAATATGGAAGGTAGGAATTTGGGTGCACTCCGGTGGGTCACGTTATAAAATATAAAATAACAATAGCGTGCCGACGAATTATTGGCCGTGTTGGCCAGGAAGCAGAGAGAGAGAGAGAGATTCTTATATCTTGCATGGAAAATTATTTATTACTATAACCTCAAATGTAATATTTTTATATATCGATTTACTACGTTTCAACGGCGTAGGGGTCACGGCCGCCCAGCCCAAAACGCGCGGCCATCGCCATGGGCCGCCCAGTTCCATCGGGCGCTCGCGAAGCCCAACAGCCGATTGGCTGTCCCATTTTCCTTCGAGTCCCCCCTATTTAACCCCAGTTCAACGGAGAAGGGAACGAAAAAAAACAAAAAAGGAAAAAACGAAGAGAGAGAAAAGAAGAGAGAGAGAGAGAGGTGGTACCCGACTTCTCCCAACTCTCCGCTCCGATCTCTCCCATCTCTCCGCTCTCCTTTCCATCCAGGTCAAGAAAGGAGGAGTTCGAGGGCGACAAGCGGCCCTTCGGCGGCGACCGAAGCCGAACGGCCGGGATCGGCGGGGATCCGAGCCGCCTCAAGGCATGCCCGCCTCTCTCTCGTTTTCTTTTTCTTGCCATTTGTTTTTGTTGACTGAAATGCTCTGTTAAAAAGTGCTTATGTTCTTCATGGACTGATCTGTGTTGGAGTTATGGATTCGTAGATCCTGAGAGAGAGATAGAGAGAGAGAGGGGTGCAACTGTCATAGCCTACCAAGAAAGGGAGAACGCAACAACAGTGCTTTTCCTCTGTTCACCATAGGGTCGGGACTTTTTGTGGTGTTAATAGAGGGTTATTATCTTATGCCCTGGTTGTTATGTCTCGTATAGCAATTGTAAATTGTAAAGATTCTGTCCCTGTCCTCTCTTCCTCTCCATATTTTGGGAATTTTTTTGGTTATTTTTTGCTTTGTTATTTTGTTTCCTTAACAGTCGTAAATGATAATTGGTAAAAGAGGAAAGACTTTGACAGTTCTGTGCTGTGGATGAGTTATATTGGGAATTTTTCAAAGTCTTTTTTCTTTTGTTGCTGTTTGATGTAGTAGACTAGGGTCTAGGACAACATAAAGAAGTTTGGTTGCCATGATCTCCTTTATATTTCAAAATAGTTTATTTTTATTTTCTGCTTTGTTCTTCTAGTTTGCTCTAGCCTCTAGAAATAGTAATGTTTGGTTTCCTTTTTCTGTCTTTAATAGCGTGCTAATAATTTTTTTTTCTTTTGTTTTTTCTGTGTTAGAAATGACATGTCTTCGTGTGGATTTTTATTTGCTAGTGTTGGATTTTTATTAAATGTTAATTTATTTGTTAGTGAACTTTTAATAATGTTGCATGGTCTATTAAGCATTTCTTATATTGTTTAATTGTTTTATATGTGGATATTTAGTCAATATTGGTTTATTGTCATTTTGTATTGTTGTCTATGGGATTTGAATTCACATCTGCATCTAACGGAGGATGTGTGCTCTGTCATTTGATCTGAGACAACAAGGGTGTTTATGCTTTGGGTCATGTGATATAGATAGTTTATTGAGCATAATGAGAAGTTTTACACGTTAAGTAAATAATATGAAGGCACGTATTATTTTTTAAATCTTGTATCAGTTTGTTGGTTGGTCACTCACCTAATCACCTGGGCTATTACCTAGGCCATGGGAGGGTCCATTGTCCAGGGTCACCTGGGCTATTTGGCAACTATGACAAGGGCCATTTCATGGGTCTTGGCAATAAAGTGTCATGTTTATTATATATCCCGTCTTTCAACTCAACAAAAAAGAATTGGGTGTTGTGTTGTATGGCCTATATGCTTAAATAATGAAGAAATGATAAATATGATACCAAACAACAGAACAAATCTGTAAGAGAAGAAAAATCTAGTCAATTTTGGTTGAAGTTGACATAAACCACAGAAATTGAACTGAATCTTGTTATCGAAATAGAGGGCTGAAACTGACTGAAACCTGAAACGAGAGACTAGTTTCGGTTCAGTCTTGGATGAAACTGATTCCTTTTGGCCTGTGTTACTTGGACACCCCATCTCTAAGCTGTGTGGAGGTTTTGACACTTCTGTATGCTTGGACATGGCAGGACACAACACGACATAGTTGGACACTCCACTTTGAGATGTCTTGCCAACATCAACAAAAAGTGCTGCATGCTAGGCACTTTTGTTTGGGAGTGTTATTGATGGGGCTCTTAATTTTAAGTGTTGGACACTTAAAATTGAAGTGTCATTAGTTTTTTCTGGACACTTCAGGCGAAGCATCTTGATCTTGCTAATATAAAGTTATCGAGATTATATGGACATTTTAGACAAACTATCATTAATGTTGTCCCATTTTTATGAATACTTTGAGCAAACCATATTATGTTGCAGATATAGATGTATCGTGGCTGGTTATTATTTCTTAATGCATGTTAAATGAACCTAGAAACATAGTAAACAACTTGCAAACTCACTTACGTTGATATATTTGTTAAATATGATTCCAAGCATGGTTTACTGTACCGGACCGAACTAGTCAGTATAGGGCAAACCGAGCCGGACCGGCAGAAAATCGGGACGATTCCGGCCAGTTTTTCGGTTTTATCGGTTCGGGTACGGTACGGTACAGTCTAGTATAGCTTGGTTCAATCCGATTTGGCCCTCTTCTTTTTTTTTTGTCATTGAATAGGATTTTTTTTTAAAATTTTTTATTGTCGGTACGGATCGGTATGGTACCGTACCGATCAGCAACCAACACGGTGTAGTACCAGTATGTAAACTTGATCCAAATTTTTTTGAATAAACATACAAGACAAACACACTACACATGTGTTGTGTGTGTGTGTGTGTTCCTCATGAGATTATGTATATAATTCCTGCATTCATATATTTGAATGAGGTGCTAGTTGGCATGCATGGTATGGCAGTTTGCCGTGCTGTTGATGATTATTCAAGTATTTCAAGTAACTAGAATTCGGCCCTGCATCACTATCTAAATCCTGATCACCACCCTGGGTTTGGATGTACCCACTTTATGTTATATGAGTTGCTGGTTAGCAGTTCAATTGTGAATATGAAGGAGGCTTATAGAAATGGTTGTAGGGATATGTTTCAAAATGATTATAAAACATTCTCATTGAAATTATTAATGTTCCTTTTTTTTTTGATATGTATTGGAGTATTCTATGGAAATATCAATAGACGGGGGCAATTTTTTTTTTTTAATGCTATATTTCTTGTTCCTTTAATTCCTACTCTTTAGAACAAAAAAGGAGGAGCTTCTATAATGCAACTTGGCCACTTGTATGTCCAAAAATGAGGGCTAGATACATCATGATGATGACTAAGGCCCTCTTATGATCCAACAGGCTGGATGTAAAGCTTGTCAATGTGTACTGCAGTCATCACGTCGCATTTTTTTTCTTGAATTGTGGGTTTGTAGGAGCTTTCGATTTGCTACACATAGATTTGGTTGTCGTAACCATCCACCGTACCAATATTACTATACCGTACCATCTGCATGCTGACACTAGTGGAATTTTATTGGTATATGGTGGTACTGAGATGGGAATCTTGCAATAGAAAATCTTATAAAATTGTTATAAGGACATTTCTTCATGTGTTCACTTATAATGTGACTAGGGACAAATTAAGGCTGGTTGATGTTGAGGAAAAAAAAAGAACATGAATAGAAGAAAGAAGAACAGAAGAGAGAAAGAAGGAGAGAGTTTTTGAAATTCAATAATTTCCTTTTATATTTTAAAACCATTCAAAGTTAGAGAATTCTAATTTCTCCAAGGTCTTTTTTAAAATTGTAAATGACTGAACAATATTCAAAACTTTCTTTATTTGACCTTTTGCCTAACTTTGATCATTTGTCAGAACTCTCAAGTAGAACATATAAGAAAAATGGATATATAAGCTGGTAAATTATGTCTAACTGGCTAAAATTCAAACTTTTGTTTTAGGGAGTTTTAAAGTCTTTATGAATCTCTGAATTTTAACCCTTAAAAAATCTGAAATGTGTAAATTATGAATAACAGACTAAAATCTGTTTTTCCTTACTAATCAAGAATGGAATATACTATAAAGATTTACAAGTTTTTTTTTGAGAATACCACAAAGAAAACCACTAACAGTCTACAAATAATGTTATCTTTGCATTTGTAGGCTCATCTTTTAGCTTGCTTGGATTCTGTTTTATTTAAGTGTATTGGGAGTCAGGTGAGTTAACTCATGAGAAGTAAAAATGATGCTCTAAGATTAAAATTGAAGAAACGATGATTCATAATTAATTTATAAAAAAAAGAAATATGAAAAGAATCTGAATTATTTTTAAAAAATTGCTTAATTTTTAATGTAGAGAAAACACCAGAAGGCTAGTTAGTACATAAACAATCATAGAACCAAGTCCTGAAGAACTTGAAAGAACTCAACGTTACATTTGATTAAGAATGGGAACCAAAATAGCTATGCATTTTCCATCAGAACTAGAGTACATTGTTGGGATTTGGCTTTTTTTCTGCCACTTATTGACCCTTTATTTGTAGAAACATTTTGACTGAACAAGGAAAAACATGGTTTCCTATCCTAGAGGTGTTTTTTTAATAAATATTTTACTTTTATAATTGAAGAAAAACAGAGAAGAGGTGGATTTTCCCCCCTTTTTTTGTTGATGAAGAAGAAAAAAATGCATATTCTAATTTATTTTGATTTAAGATGGTGAAGAGATGAGTTTATGAATATTGCACCAGTTCTTGTGAGTAAAAATAACCGATTAAGATCACGGTGGGAGGCTGCGGAAACCTAAATGTTGTTTGACCAAAATAAGGTATAGAGACCTTTGGAACAACTTGCAAAGTTGAATGACATTTTATTGCAAATCCAGCAAGATTGTCTGGATGTGTCTCTGACTTTCTGACACTGAAGGTTTCCAGAAAATAAGGATCCAGAGGCTGTCCATCCTTGATTTGGATAGTTCATGCACAAAAGAAGATCTTGCATGCCCTTCAGTTCTTGTATCATCTTAATTTTACATTTGAAATAAAGTTACAGGTTGCTGGCTCCTAATTCATTAGAAAGGAAAACATAAAAGCTAGTTTTTGGTTACTGAGAGATGTGGATCATTAAGGAGGATTAATTTTCTTTGTCCCATTTATGCTTTCAAAAGGTATGTGTATCATACAAATCGCCTGGAAGTGCAGAGGGCACTCCATGCTAATGTTACTGGGATTCGTTATGCCTGGGATACATGCAGGTTTGTTTGCTCATTGTAGAGATATAATATGATTTCTCTGTTTTTATATGTAGCAAACTTTCAAGTAAATTTTCTTTTGTAAACTAACAGAAAAATGGTTATAAAATGCCCCGTGACAGTGATATTGTTGGAAACTACTGGGCAGATTCTCCTAGATCCATGCTTCCTATCTATCAAGAGCTAATTGCAGCTGGTGTAAGAATATGGGTGTTCAGGTATGGACTCTCAATTAACGTATTTTATGTTATATACATTTGATTAACTATGAATTTTCCAAATCATCATCCGCCTGGCTGTGTAACAATTGGAACATATACCATGTTCTCACCTTTATTATGGAGCATGCTTTTAACTTTCAGTAAGCTTGCACAAAAAGATGCCTGCTAGAATATATATTATTTCTAGCTTTTATGGGGCATAAGTGAAATAAAAGTAAACACCAGAAAGAAAGCTAAAGATGGAGGGAACAAATTGTTACTATTTCTTTATATGGTTTACCTAAAGAAAAAGGATAAAGACTTGTATTTGAGCCCAAAGAGAAACCTATAACTTTTTGTGTACGTGGATCATGCTTTTATTGCTATTGTTTGCTACTTAAATCGTACACTGTTTAGTATTGTATTTACAGAACTATTTATGCTGCCTAATGCTTTAAACTTCACGGTATCAGGATGCGGTCTCAATGTATAGAATTTTAATATCTCACCTGACCATAAGAAAACATAATTATATCTTCTGCCTCATGCAATGTTGCATATCAACATATAAGATATGTGGATTCTGTACTTTTTATTTTTTTATTTTTTTTCTATTGCTTATCCAAGACACATGCACAAAAGAAAAAAGGGAGTGCTCTATTTTACATTAGTCTATCTAGATACGAACATGATTGACACACATACATACAATAACCTGAAATGAAGTTCTGTCTTTTATGTTAGTCTGACTAGATATGAACATGAATTATGCTCAACCAAGTGCACCTTTGCCAGATTACTCAATGTTCCATGAAGTTACAGTGGAGCTATCTCAGCTGCCCATTTATCAGGTTGCTTCATGTTTCATAAAGTTGCACTAGAGCTATCTCAGCTTTATCTTTTTGATTGCAACTTCTTTGCATGCTCAAAACGTTAGATGTCATGTATGGTAATAGTGAGGTCTGAAGTTTACCTTGTTGGTTCTTCCAAATCTCCATGATCAATTCTAAAATGCTTTGTGTTTATATTTTTTCTTGCCAATACTGGATGGATTAATAAAGCTGACCTAGAAAAGTAAGATAAAACTGGCTGGTTTTGGTAATCATTTTGGATTGTCTAGAATTCGGAATTAGAATCTGAAAATATGGGGAAAGAATATTATAAAAAGCATGTATTCTTTGTATGCATTTTTTTAAAATTAATATTAAATCCACAGATGATGAATGATGAATGAAATAGTATGTTGCTTGGTGATGGATGAAGATAATTCACAGATCTGTGGATTGTGCAAACTATTTTGAACTGATAAATTGCTCTGAGTTAAGTTGCTGCTTCTAACTTCTTATCTCTGCACTGCACCTTTTGACAGTGGAGACACAGATGCAGTAGTCCCTGTGACTGCAACTAGATATTCAATCGATGCTCTCAAGCTCCCAACCCTTCGCAGATGGTACCCATGGTATGACCATGGAAAGGTTAGTCCAAGAAAGCCATCTTCAGAATGGCCATCCTAGCCAGGCCAATAATCAAACTGGAGGTTTCCATTTCAGAGCTAATTTGCTCTCCTTTTCTTTTTGTTTTTTATTCCTATCCTTTGTCTTTTTCATGTGATAGGTGGGTGGATGGAGTCAAGCATATAAAGGTCTTACCTTTGTAACCATCGCTGGAGCAGGACATGAAGTTCCACTTCATCGCCCTCGACAGGCTCTGATACTATTCAGGCATTTCTTGCAGAATAAGCCCATGCCTAGTTAACCTCTTAGAATAAGATAGTCCCACGGCAAGAAAAGAGATAAGCTTTTAGATAAAGGCAAATTATTATCGTACAGTGCATTTGAATTATTTTTTAATTTAACTTAGCAATTCTTCCAGGAATATTAGAATTTTTTTAGCAGCCAATGTTCCATACCGGTTGTATGAATCAAGGCTGGCCACCAATAAAGAACAGTGGAGCCAATATCATGTGCAGTTTTTATTTTATTGCATCTGTATTTATTAAGCAAGTCTGAAGAACATCTCGCTCTGTGCCACTGTATGCAAGTGCCTCCATTTATGCTTGTCTGCTGCTTTGAATTCAAGCCTGAAAGGACTTCAGCACACCATATTCCTTACTGTCCAGAAATGCATTTGCGCCATGGACAACTTGCATTGCTGCAGATTCCACTAAATTTATTGAATCAAGACCCTCAGAATCAAATAATTCCACCAACATCCCACTAAATGCGCATGTATCGATCGTCACTTTATCATGTGCGAAGAATTAATCCTCCATTAATTTTAAGGAATGTTTTTGCCTTCAACTGCGGTTAGAAATTTAGTGATCACACCATAACTAGTGCTCATATTTATTCCCTTGCACATCCTTAATCCTCTGATTGACCTTGTCATGCATTCCCATTCAGTGAAGAGGTCTAAGTTATTAACTACATTATTTGATTTGAAATCATTTCTTAGCTGAGGATGGTATTGCAGGTGAAGGAAGCAATGGTAAATGGTGGGAAGCAATGGTAATTGCCATGGCTAAGGCGGCCGGTGATAACGTTCTGGGTTGGAACACTGAAATTATAATTGATGGTAACTAAAGGAATATACATGCTGTAAGCTCTTTGTGCGGTGTCTGCTGATTGAGTTGCCTTGAGGTTTTCAGACAAAAATATATGATGGCACAAATATAAATATCCGCGGAAGAGTGAACCCTTGCTAGGACTTCCCTGCCACAAAAATATACGCATTTGCGTGCAACCAACACAGAACCTCATCTAAATCGATCGATTAAAATGGCGAAGTATCCAATTGGAATTAACATGTAAGCAGCAAAATTCATCAAAATTTAAGGAAAAGGGAAAACTATGATAAGAGGAGTTCTGCAACTATTAAAAAGATAGCATTATGGATGGTCATTGGTGGTATATGTAGACATAGTTTTCCCTCTTATTGTATACAGTCTATAAACAACTAAATGAACATTTTTTTGAAACTGATGTAATTCATATATTGCATAAATATATTCTTGTGAAATCTATGACCTGTTTGGCATGCAATATTTCTTTACAAGTTACAAGGTTAACCAGCAGCCAAATTTGCATAATATCCCTCGTAGAGGAAGGTGATGAAGTAGGGAAAATCATGTTTCCTTTTCTTTTATCTCAGTGACAATTCTTTGCTTATTTTTCTATCTTATATCGCAATTGGAAATTGGTGTAATACTTGAAAACAAAAGGAAAGGATCACCCAATATTAGATCATTCCCAAAACAACCGTGGTCGATGTGGTGTAGGATATAATTTCTCCTGTCGCCATGCCCAAAAACAGATACTGCAGCTGGGATGCAAGAATTTTTCCTTTTATAACCGTATACGTTCCTTCGAGATGTATACCTCTGTAAAGCTTCCGCAAGTGGCTATACGCTTTCTTGCGCCGTGAAGGCAGCCGAACTGTTGGGTGTCAGATCATGCGGCATCGCAGGCCTGAATCTTCCATTTCCGCTGTACCTCTTTTTCACCCATTCTTTCCTTCCACGCAATACACACCTCTACCGTACCGTAACGTGGACGCTATCCAAATCACCACTCTCCACTTACCATGCTCCGCCGGACCACCCGAACATGTCTCAGGGTATAGCTTCTAAGCCCCATTTGACCGGCTGGACGCAGGTGCGCTAGTCGGATCTCTTCGATCTGTTTCTGCCGACATCGCTCGCGAAATTTGTTAGTGTTTCTTTGAATCTCTTTCTGTCGGTTGGCGATGGCGAGGGGAAGCTCGCAGTCGCAGACGTCGTCGTCCGCCGGGGGGGCGGGACGGCCGATGACGGTGGGAGCACGGGGAACGCCGGCGGCGGCGGCGGGAATGCGGCGACGGAGGCTGGGTGGCGGCGGAGGGGGCTCCGCCGGAGGGGGATTCGGTGGCGGGGCCGCTGGTAGCAACATGCTGAGGTTCTACACCGACGACGCACCCGGGCTCAAGATGACGCCTACCGTCGTGCTGGTGATGAGCCTCTGCTTCATCGGCTTTGTCACTGCGCTCCACGTCTTCGGAAAGCTCTACCGCTACAGATCCTCCGCAACCGGCGGTTCTTGATCAGCCGGCGCCCGCGGCCCTCGATCGAGGGGCACACGCCCACGCCCCTGTAAAAGATCGAGGTCTTTGCTCTGTTTTCTATCGTCTATGCTTTAGTTGGAACTTTTTTGATCGTAGGGTTAGAAAGAAGAGTGCTTGAGATTGTGCTTGTTTTTCTCCCCAAATGAATGAATTGTGATCTTTCTGCTTAATCTGCTACTATTCTCGTCGATCCATCATTTTGATCGGTTTAGTAATCTGCTATTCTTAATTTGCTCAGGTTGGTGTTTTATTTCCTCGAAATGAAAAGAGGACTGTTTTTTGTTGGAATAGAATGGCATTTAGTTACAATCTTACAGATTTAATAGATAAAATGTAAACTTTAAATGGATTTAATGGGCTCGGTGTGATTTTTCTTTTCTTTTTGTTTCGGCTTTTTCCCCTTAAAAGCGGACAGCAAGTCAACCTACCAGGAAAGCTTCGTAACAATCGCTCAAGATTAATCACGCTGGATGTAGCAGTGCTAGTGATACCGTTCTTTTCAAGCTTTCAGACCTAAAATATGCGTATCCTGCTGTAATATCAGTTGAGTCATTAGTCTGCGTTGCCTTTGTCATTCCCCTATCCATAATGCAGTTCTTAGGGGCATCTACTGCCCTTCTGAAAAATATAGAGGTATTTTCTTAATTGATATGTTTGCTGATATGGATGTGTTTCCACCTTTTATTCATTAATTTGGCCAGAATAATTTTAATTTACTTGCTGTCTATACACTTTTGAATCATGAAGCTTATTGTTAGGAAAATTGTTCTCCAAGCTGCTGATTGCCAACTATGAATGGCATGGCAGTGAGACTAAGGGGAAAAATGAAAAACATAAACAAGACCATCAATAGCTTTATGAAGCATGTAGATGATAGTGCGGTGGAACATGGCTGAAGAATGAGATTGACACTAAGGCCATTTTTGGTGAAAAGTGAAAAACGAAAAAAAAAGGAAGTAAGTATGCCTAGATTTGAAACAATTGTACCTAGATGATTGATAGATGCTTATGCTAGATTGCGATTTTCTTGCCCTCATTTTTGCAGCATATTCCATATAGAGCCTAAGGAGCTTAGAACTTTCTCTTTCAGAAAGGAGAGGGTTGAATAAGAACAGGAGCAATTGAGCCATATATTGAAGAATGGCTACGTTAACTGTTTATCATATCAACCAGCAGTTTTGTGTTCAAGTCCTGGGTTGTGGATTCCCGAGTGCTAGGACCTAGGTAAGTATAGTTCGCGTGGGTCTTCCTTTCTCTCAAAAACTTATAGGCAATAACCAAATGTTAAATATTGGTGTGCATTATATTTGATATGGTAGCTGGGGATCCAAGAGTGCTGCCATAGGGGCATGCATCTTCTTGGTTTAACATCATAGGTAGGGCCCTATTTGCAACAACTTTAGCAAGAGAATTAAATGTGTGCAACTATTCTTTTCTTTGCAAGTAGGAGAACGAACTGCCTCTCATTTGCTTCTTTGTTACCACTTCATCTTGTAGCTCTGTGTAGTTCAATGTCGAAATACAGTCTCTCCCTTTTTTTCACCTGCACTACTGGAGAATTGGCACATTGATAATGAGATTCTGTCTAATTTCAGCATGAGAAATTCTTGGGTGCTTAACTTGCATGTTAACTAATATTAACTGAAGAGGCAGGAAAAAAAAAGACAAACTTTTTAAGCTTCTGGGAAACTAGACAAAAGGAATTGAGGATCTATTATTTAGTCCCTATCTTTGTTTTTCCTTATTACTTTAAATATGACTATGCTTTCCGCTTCATGTTTACAGGCTCTATAATTACAGTATGCTTCCCAATAAAGCTCTTCTTTTTTTGCCTTTGTTCTTGTATCTCTTTCCATTCTTCGCCCCCTTACTTTTATATCTTTAATCTTTCTTTCTTTTAATTTTTTTCATTCGTTTCCTTGCTTGGAAGGATTTTTTTTTTTTTAAAGGATTAGACCCAACATCCATAATCAACAGATTAGACCCAACATCCATAATCAACATACTCATTTATCTTGAAATCTACATGGTCCCTCAGAAAGACATACTAGCTAGTTGCTAGGATTTATCCTGTAAAAATTCTTATTTGGCATCTATTTCATTTATTTTTCCAGACAGTTTCTCTTCAAGTCCTATATCAGGAAAATTTGCTAATTACAGCTCGTTTTAAACTAAATGTTAGTATTGATGTATTAATTATACATAGCTAGTAATTATTGTGCTTTAATTGTGCATAGATAGTAATTATTGTGCTTTAATTATGTGTTATTACTATTAAATGCATCTCTTAGTATTTCAAAGCTTATTAATAATGGTTGATGCATGGTGTTTTTTAGAGCTTGTAAAAGTATTATTTGTCTTTTAAAAGCTTGTAAGTATTAATGCAGTTGGATGTGTATGCTCATCTTGTCTCTATTGAGGGTAAGAAATATAGTAAAAAGTTTGGAACAAAATTTGTACTATAGTTTCTTTGAATCTAGTGGTGGATTCTACTTGGTGTCTCTGGTTTCCTATTTGCTTCTCCTTTATCCCGATCTCTCTGCCCTCTTTTGCTTAACCCACTACCATTTCCTGAAAGAGTTGAAATCAAGTGGTTATGAGTGAAGGAGAAGGGACAATATATACATGGGTTTACTCCATAAGTGCAAATAATAGGAGAGGCAACCACATCTACATGATCAAATTATGGAGGAGAAGTAAGTTGCTTAAGCATATTAAAGAATATTAACTAGGTGTTATTGGAAGCTTCTTTACAACCATAGAGGAAGATGATATAAGATATATGATGGGCTTTTTATCTAATTGCGATACGAGTTATTGTGTGGATGTATTTGAGGTGAAGGAGATTCAAGAGCCAGCAAAATTAGCTAGCAAAGGACCTTTGGGCCTAGATGGCTACCCCTTTGTATGTATAATATCCTTGGTGGCTTAAAGCATTTTGCTTAGCAAGTTTCATGCAAAAGAGTTGTTCAACTTGTACCTGTTTTTCTGCTTTAGGGGGAATTGTAAAATTTAGTTAAAGGTTTTAGTCCACTGATTTGGTACATTGTGTGAAAAATCCATATAGTAAGCTTTTTCGGTAGCCTAAAATTTATGTGATCTCCAAATAATGCTACAAGTTGGATTTTTGAGAGAATTTAGGATCCAATTTCTCATTTTGAAGCTATGGTTGCTTGCGTTTTCTGTAAGCAGCATCAAAAGATTGGGTGTTGCATTTTGTCTGCTATATTTTAAACTTGAATATGGTAGTCTGCTTTCTTTTAGTGGCGAGCAAGGTCTGAGGCAGTGCATCCAACTGTCTTTTCTTCTCATTTTTACTCATTGCAGTATTAAGTAGCATGCTGCACAGTGATTGCCCTTGATTAAACCCTAAATTTCCTCCATTAACACAATTTATCAAAATTTCTCATAACCAAAGTGAATGATAGTGAGATTTTGGAAACTAGGTGAATGGTGGATGAGTTAAAAAAAAAGGTTCCTGGATACCAATTATAATAAATGAGGGAGGTGATTGCACCACTTATCATTAAGTTGAATTTTTAACTTTATGAAGTCATACTATTAATGAATGGTAAATGGTAGTGGAACAATAATTTTCTCAGTAAATTGGTAATGAGATTAATTAAATAAGAAAACAGAGAGCAACAAGATAAATGTATTGGCATTGATTAGGCAAGGATGGTAGAAGAAATAATAAATAAAAATATATTTATGTAACATATTAGGCTTCGTGCTTGGAAGGCCATAGAGATCCCTTACGCAATTGGTGGAAAAAAATATTGGGCAAAAATGTCTTCCTGTTGTCGTTCTTGGTTCTTACGTGGTAGAGATCAAAGATTCAAAATATATTACTGATGGTTGATGAGTTAGGAAGCCTAAAGATATCATTTTATTGAAAAAACTTTGAGCAACAATGATAATGAGACATCATTTTCCTTTTCCAAAGGTTTAAAGCCCCCACATTTTTCTAATTTGTATGTGATGTAATTCCAAAGTTTTCTTTTTCTGTTCTATTTGTGGGTGATAAAGCTCTACTTTGTGATACTGAGGTAGGCTGACTATTATGGTGTAGCAGCAAATTCTATAAAATAAAGGTTCGGAAAACTGTGTTAGACCTAATAGAGTGCATAGAACGCAGCATTAGTTGGCGTAATATGGCTGAGCATATTGTTAGAATTGGCATACAAGAGAATTCTCTAACTTTGATGTCATTACCTCAACTCTGTCTTATGAAAGGATGGAGAGATCGATGAGAATTTCACCATAAGTGATGCAGATGAAGTGGAGTTTTGCCTTTGGTTTGTCCTGTAAAATGTTAGTTGTGGTTCAAAAGGAAATTACATTTGTAAGATTAGGTTTTCTTTTGTCAATTAGTGTTAGCTGGTGAGAAGGGCCTGAACAAGGTAAGAGCGGCTTGAAGCTAAAGAAGACTAGCATGTTGTGTCATCTTCCATTTTGAAATGTAGTTTATTTGCTTCTCTTCTTTGTTTCTTTTCCTGTTGGCATTCTTTCTACTTCATGAAGTATGTGGATTGCATCCTTTGGCATGATTATAGAGCTTCAAATATGCCTACTATATTTTTCTTCTTTGCACCTAAATAGAAACCAGCATGTGTGATGAAGGTCATTGTTGGCCTCTTTCTTGTCAATGGCATTTTGTTGGTTGGTAGTTTGTAACTTGCCATCTTTCCATATGTGGGCAAGTTTCAAAATAGATACAAGTAAATGCAGATATTGGGAAAAATGGTGGACAGTTGGATGAGGATGAAATCAGAATATTTTGACGGAGGTGATCAAAACTTTCTTTGGGACTTCTGTCAGCTGAAGTCCAAATATCTGATAGTATCGAAAGAGGTAGATTGTCCTTGCTAAAATTATATCAGTTCCAATTTAGAGACCACAAACAGAAAGGTAATTCCAACCTGTTGCAGTGCCAAAGGTTGTATCAGGTTTCTTTGAATCTCCTTCCAGTTCCAATTCTCAATGTCTTCTTTCTTTGGGACTTTTGTCATCTGAAGTCTAAGTATCTGATAGTTGCGAAAGAGGTAGATCGTCCTTGCTAAAATTTATCAGTTAGATACTACAAACTGCAATGTAATTCAAACATGTTGCAGTGAAAAATGTTGTACCAGGTTCTTTGAATCTCCTTTCAGTTCCAATTTTCAATGTCTTCTTTTCTCTTTTGATAATTACACCTTTCTGCTATACAGATGATTCACCTAAGATTTCTTTTCTAGCATGTTAACCTTTGCTACCATCTCTGTAGAGCATATCCCCTGATCAAAAAGGCATTTGCTAGTATGCTGATTCTTTCTCAACATGTTGCTGACTTGAAAATATGCTGCGAGACCTCGGATCTTCTCTTGCCGCATTCGATCCTGCATGCCATCATCAAATGTTTAAAAGCCCAATATTTCCGCTATTCATTGGAGGAATAAGATGCTCCAGGCCTATAGCATTATTAGTTTTATCATCAGAAAAATCTTGCTACTGTTTGACATATGTGATGGAAATGGATAACATCCCCATGTGGGGACGCATGAAGGCAGTTTCATTTCATAGGAAGAGATTCACATGGCAAAGGCATCTCTCCTTTCTCGAATTGAACATGTTTCTTGCTGCTTTTTTCTCTTTTGATGCCTTAGGGCCTATTTGGATAATCCAGCTGGATTATATTACTTGTTGTTAGTAGCGGAGTATACAACACAGGTAACTTGCCAGGGGAAGTTCAATGTAACAGGTGAGCTCTCATGGCATTTTATTGGGAGGATCTTTTTTCTTTTGGTTAATATTTAGGCATCATTTTAATGGACTCTGTTTTAATGGATCTTCCTCCTTGGCCCTCTAGACCTACAGAATCTACAGTCGAGTCCAAGGAGGAAGAGTCTTCTCCTGTGTGATGAATTTGATATGATGAGAAACATCTGCACCTAAATGCATTCCACGAGTCTTCATTGCTTATGGCGATTTAGGAGTTAGAAAGCTATTGCTCTTAGAAGAATGTAATGGATGATTAAGTTTTGCCATTAAGTGACAAATAATAGATTGGTGTTTGATAAAGTAACACATAAATCCCACACAGGAAAAAGTTCAAAAAAAAAATCTGATGCTTATGCGATGTGCAAAGGTTTTCGGTATTGTTGGACACCCAATTTCCTCACCACTTCACCAAGTGCGAGCGAATTTTATATTTGGGAGAAAAATTATCAAGGGGTAGTCATGAGTGCTCTAGGGACCAAGCCAGGTTCAATTGCTCCCGTTATCGTAGTCGCCTAACAATGCTCTGGGGCCCCTAGCTCATGTTTGCAGTATGACTGGCTACCGCTTAATGCATACAATCAGCTACGGTGGTATGAGAAAATTTTATACATAAAAATTATAAACCATTATAATGGTCATCAAAAAGTAATTCTATTGCATTATGGATACATGCAAAAATTAATAACCATCTTCCAACAGAAAACAAAATTCATGAGGAACATATGATCTGCCTTTAAAAATTCATGCGGAACATATGATCTGCCTTTCTTTTTTTTCGATAGACATGCATCACCAGGACAACCTCCTATCTTTTGTTATAGAAAGATCGCCAATATAAACAGGGATCAGTAATTCTTGTTTCAAAAACAAGTGGAAGTCTTAATATCTAAGAAACATTAATGTACCATTGGATGAATAAATTGCCGATAGTCATTATGTAACAATGCGGGTTCCTGCATGGATTATCTCCATTGATATCAAGTGTCTCACTGCTCTGGCAATATCGCTACATATATCGTATCATATCTCTACTCATACACCATATTGCATTTCTCCTGCAATACGTAACAATGATTCTATTCTAGCATGCAGGGTCGATCAATATAATATACAGTGCTTGGTGCTCTGAGCATTATGTTGCTACAAGGCTGCATGTAATTTTCAACCCACAATTGACGTGGCATGATTATAACCTCACTAGCTTCATCACTGCCCCAATTATGTTGTAGGTTTCATATAAAAAATAAAAAATGAATTACAATAATAATAGATAAATAATAAAAATTTAGAAATCTCTTTATATATATATATATATATATATGGTAAAGAAAGTGGAAGTGTAGCTTTCTTTCTTTCTTTTCTTCTTTCTTTCTTTCTTTCTTTCTTTCTTTTTTCTATTTTGTAAACATCACTACATAGCCTTTGTGTATATAAAGATGGTCTCGATCTTTATCGAGAGCGGTCAAGGAATTTTTGTATATACATAGTTATATAAATAATTTTTAAAAAAAATAAAGCTATTGACGTAGAATCTAGTCATCGCCGGAATCCATTGGAGTGGAGGCCGATGAGGTCGCCGTCGGGGACTTGCAAAACAAAGTCCTATCCAAAGCCGGTGGGGGGTGGCTCCGGCAGAATCCTCCGACGATCAAGTCAGCTCCAGTCAACAAGAATGGAGTGCTCAGTGTGGGAAGAGGAGAGAAGGATTTTTTTTTTTTTTTTAGAACCTGACGTAAGTGTATCCGGAGGGTCCTTTTTATAGAGGGAGCTTGTTGTAACTACCTCGATTAATGATTGTCGTAACTATCTTGATAAATGTCGATCGTTATTGACTTGATAAATGCCAATTGTTATTATCGTGTAACCGTAGCGGGATCGCCTGTAGGAATTCATCATAAGAAGCTCGGCTTGCATGGAAGTTCGGCCATTGAGAAGTTCGACCGTTGGAGGAGTCCGCAAGGAGTCCGAATTTCATAGAAGCCCGGTCGCTAGAGGGTTCCGCAAGGAGTCCAGATTCCGTAGAAGCCCGGTCGCTGGAAGGTTCCGTAAGGAGTCCGGATTCCATAGAAGCTCGGCCAAAGAGGAAGCTTTGGGGGGAGTTCGGCTCCCGCAGGCGCTTGGCTGTAACGACGCGGAGAGAGTTCAGCATTTGCGGGAGTTTGACTGAAGTTCGACGATTGGACAATCAGAAGGAGTTCGACCGTTAAGTGGTTCGGCTAAGGCTCGTCCGCTGAGGAGTTCGACCGTTGGGAGTCCGAAACTTGGCCGCTGGAGAGTTTGGTCGGTTGAAGGACTTCGGCTGAGGTCCGACCGCTGAGGAGTTCGATCGGATGTAGGAGTTCGGCTAAGACACGTCCGCTAAAGCTCTTCCGTGGCTACTGGCCGCATCAGGCTGGGCATCGAACTTGACTTTGGCAGGAGCGGGGTTTATCCCCAACACTAGCCCCCCACTTCCGAGTTCGAAACTCGAAGGAAGGGAGTGCAGAAAAGGCGACTGCCGAAGTCTTCTTCCGGACTCCGTGCTGGTCCAGGTCGAAGCTCGGAGGAGATCTCATCTTCAACCGAGGTCAATGCGGGCGTTCGCATCAGGATGAGGTTCTCCTCCTATTCCTAATTCGATTTTGCTCGCATTAGGACGAGGTTCTCTTTCTGTTCCTAACGGGCTGTGGGGGCACACTCAGACCGTCATCCGTCTTCCCTCCGTCTCGTCTAAGGTGAACGAGGCCTTCGACTTTGCTCGCGTTAGGACGAGGTCCTCCTCCTATTTCCTAACGGGCTGTGGGGGCACATGCGGACCGTCGTCCGAGCCTCTCCCCCATCTCGTCTAAGGTGAACGAGGCCTTCGACTTTGCTCGCGTTAGGACGAGGTCCTCCTCCTGTTTCTAACGGACTGTGGGGGCACATAGGGACCGTCGTCCGCGCCTCTCCCCTCATCTCATCCTTTATGAACGAGGCCTTCGACTTTGCTTGCGTTAGGACGAGGTCCTCCTATTCCTAACGGGCTGTGGGGGCACATGGGGACCGTCGTCCGTCTCTCCCCGTCTCGTCTAAGGTGAACGAGATCTTCGATTTTGCTCGCGTTAGGACGAGGTCCTCCTCCTGTTCCTAACGGGCTACTTTTACTCATTTCTTTCTTGTCATCCCGTAATCCTTGTGCCAGAAATCAAAAATGCAAAGCAAAGGAGTTTTTAAAGGGAGTTTACTGATAATACATCCTCAGATTTTCTGAGTTCCACGGCCGGGGAAGCACTATCCCTCCGAGTTCCTTCAAGTGATAAGTTCCGGATCGGATGACTTCCGTCATCTCATACGGACCTTCCCAGTTTGGGGCGAGCTTCCCTTGACTCTGAGACTGAGCGACAGCGGCTCGTCGGAGTACTAAGTCCCCCACTCTGAACGTCTTACTTTTAACCCTGGAGTTGTAGTACCGAGCCACCTTCTGTCTATAGGCTACCATCCGGACGCGGGCTTCCTTCCTCTTTTCTTCCAGAAGATCGAGGTTGACTCTGAGGTCCTGGGGGTTGTGCTACTCATTGAAGCCCATAACTCGTGCAGAAGGGAGCTTAAGCTCGACCGGGATAACCGCCTCAGTACCGAAGGCCAAGGCGAAGGGTGTTTCTTCGGTTGGCACCCTCTAAGAAGTTCGGTATACCCAGAGGACATGGTAAAGTTCGTCCACCCAAGCCCCTTTTGCCCTATCAAGTCTCACTTTGATTTCCTGCAACAAGGTCCGATTGGTTATCTCAGCTTCCCCATTGGCCTGCGGGTGAGTCACCGATGTGAAGCAGTGGGAGATGTTTAGTCCTTCGCAGAACTCGACGAACCTCGCCCCAGCGAACTGTCGTCCATTATCGGTTATGAGGGTTCGGGGTAGGCCGAACCGACAGACTAGTGACTTCCAGACGAAGTCCTGCACCTTGGCCTCGATGATCTTCGCGAGAGGTTCGACTTCGACCCACTTGGTGAAGTAGTCGATCGCAACCAGGAGGAACTTCCGCTGCCCAGATGTCGTTGGGAAGGGGCCGAGTATATCCATTCCCCATTGTGCAAACGACCAAGGTGAACTGAGCGGAGTAAGTTTGGATGCCGGCTGCCTCTGCACGTTGGCGTTCTTCTGACAGCGGCCACACCTCTTCACATATTCCATGGAATCGCGAAATAAAGTCGGCCAGTATTACCCCTGCCGGAGTAGTTTTTGCGACAGGGACCTGGCTCCTACGTGACTTCCACAGAGTCCTTCATGCACGTCCCATAGCGCAAGGTTGGCTTCTGAAGGTTGGAGACATCTCAACAATGGGAGGGAGTACGACCTCTTATACAATCTGCCTTCATATAAGACGTAGCGGGAGGCTTGATTCCTGAGCTTCCGAGCTTCTTTTTGGTTGCAGGGAAGGACCCCCTCTTGAAGGTAAGCGATCAACGGGTCGATCCAGCTGGGCTCAAATTTCGTCTGTAGGACAGCCTGAGATTCTTCTGTAGTCGGGCATTTTAAAGTTTCCAAAATACTCCTTTGGGTAGTTCAACCGACGTTGAGGCGGGCAACTTAGAAAGAAGATCGGCTCTTGCATTTTCCACCCTCGGGATGTACTGAATGCCAAAACTGTCGAAGGCCGAGATCAAATTCTTCACTTTTTCGAGGTACCTCACCATGCTTTCCTCCCGTGCCTCATAGCCGCCGTCGACTTGACCAACCACCAGCTGGGAATCACTATAGACTTGAAGTCGATCTATTTTTAATTTTCTTGCTATCTTTAATCCGACGATCAGCGCTTCATACTCGACCCCATTGTTGGTCGTGGGGAACTCGAGATGCAGCGCATACTCTGCGACAACTCCTTTGGGACTAACCAAGACCAGCCCCGTACCAGCTCCGGTAGAGTTGGACGAACCATCCACATGCAGAGCCCAGAAATCTTCAGGAAGGTAATTGCTCTCTTCGGGGAGTATCGGCTGTGACAGCTCAGCTTCATCGAAGTTCGGCCTCACTCTAGTGTTGGTTTCGCTCGATTCAAGCTCGGCTTCAACCAGAATGGTGCATTCTAGCACAAAATCCATCAGTATCTGAGCTTTGATCGACAGCCTGGGCCGGTAGTTGATGTCGAACTCTGTGAGCTCGATTGCCCATTTTGTAATTCTTCCGAAAGCGTTTGCTCGATGGAGAACTGCTTTTATTGGTTGATCCATGAGGACCGTTATGGTGTGCTCCTGAAAGTAAGGTCGGAGCCTTCTGACAGCAATTATGAGACAGTAAGCCAGTTTTTCTAACCTAGAGTACCTGATCTTCGCGTCCCTTAGGACTCGGGTCACGTAGTAGATCGATCGTTACATCTTTGCTTCTTCTCCGACGAGGACTGCCGCCAGGGCCACCGAGGAGACGGCTAGATATAGGAATAATTCTTCCCCAGGTTCAGGTTTTGCCAGCAGTGGGAGCATGCCGAGGTAGTTTTTGAGCTCCTCGAATGCCTGTTGGCACTCCGCCGTCCAGCAGAAGTCCTTTGGTCGCCTGAGAACCTCGAAGAAGGGCATGCATCGTTCAGCCGACTTTGAGATGAAGCGATTTAGAGATGCCACCTTCCCGACCAGGCGCTGAACTTTCTTGATCGTCTTTGGAGTGGTCATTTTTCGAATGGCTCAAATTTTCTGGGGGTTTGCCTCGATTCCGCGTCTCGACACCATGAACCCAAGAAATTTTCTGGAGGTTATGCCAAAGGCGCATTTGGTTGGGTTCAGCTTCATCTTGTGCTTCCCGAGTGCACCAAAGGTCTCTTCAAGGTCGGTCAGGTAGTCTGCTGAAGCTTGGCTTTTGACGAGCATGTCATCTACGTACACCTCCATGTTGCGGCCGATCTGCTCCTTGAAGATCTTATTGACCAAATGCTGGTATGTTGCCCCTGCGTTCTTGAGTCCAAAAGGCATGACCTTATAGCAATAAAGACCTCGGTTAGTAATGAAGGCGGTCTTTTCTTTGTCTTCAGGCACCATGCGTATCTGGTTGTAACCAGAAAAGGCATCCATAAAGGTGAGGAGCTCATGTTCCGCGGTTGCATCCACCAATTGGTCGATCCTGGGCAGGGGGTAGCTGTCCTTAGGGCAAGCCTTGTTCAGCTTTTTGAAGTCGACGCACATCCTCCACTTGTTATTTGCTTTCTTGACAAGAACCACGTTCGAAATCCAGGTCAGATAGTTAACCTTTCGGATGAGTCCGACTTTGAGGAGTTTATCAACTTCTTCGGTGATCGCTTTCTGCCTCTCTGGGGCGTGTTGACGCAGCTTTTCTCTTATCGACCGATGTTTCGGATCGACGGCCAGCCGATGTTCCATGATCTCGAAATCAATCCCCGGCATATCCACTGGGGTCCAGGCGAAGACGTCCGCATTTCTTCTGAAGAAAGCGATGAGCTGCTCCCGAATCTCGGCCGCCAAGTTGGAGCTGATCTGCACCACATGCTCCAAGTTTCCATCATTCAAGGGTACAGAAACGAGGTCTTCCACAGGCTCGCCCCACTCCTCAGCGAGGTCGTCGCAGACGTCCAGTCCATCAACAAGATAAGGGTCAAGCTGGTTTCCCTTATGCAGGGCGATCGAATAGCAATACCTCGCTAGAGCCTGGTCTCCTCTGCCTTCTCCGACCCCGTGATTCGTCGAGAACTTCATCTTCAAATAGTAGGTTGACACTACCGTCTGGAATGCATTTAGACCAGGTCAGCCAAGGATCGCATTATAGGCGGACGGGGTCCTTACGACTAGGAAGTCGACCCGAGCTTTAGCCAACTTCGGGCGCTGCCCTGCTGCTATGGTCAATATTATTATACCTTCGACTGGTACAGCATTGCCAGCAAATCCTACCAACGGGAAATTCATCGGCCCCAATCGATCGTCGGATGGGGATATTTTTGAGAAGGCATCGTAAAATAACATATCAGCTGAGCTTCTATTATCTACCAGAGCGCGGCGTACATCGTAGTCAGCAATATTCAAGGAAACTATAACCGCATCATTGTGTGAAAATTGGATTCCTTGACCGTCCTCCTCGGTGAAGGCTACAGGCTCCATGATCCTCCGCCTCTTCACCGATCATTCGGATCTTCTGGTCTCTCCTTGCCGAGGTCCCCCTAAATAGTATTGATGACGCCAAGGGACGGCTGATCTTCTTGCTGATGTTCTCCACTTGGCAGTAGCGCTCTTGGCCGATCTTCCCTCTCCTCAGGCCATCTTCGAAGAAATCGGCTTAGTCTGCCTCGCCTGACGAGCTCTTCGATCTCGTCCTGGAGTTGAATGCACTCCTCAGTGTCATGATCGTGGTCGCGATGGTAAAAGCAGAACTTGTTGGGATTGCGCTTGCTAGGATGGGAACACATTCTCTCCGGTCTTGGAAGTCGTTCCTGGATCTCCATCAGTACTTGAGTCTTCGAGATGTTAAGGGGGGCGTAGTTGTAAAATCGTCGTCATTGGAGAGAACTTCGACGCTGAGGAGAACCTCGGCGTGTCCTTCCGTCAGAGCTTCCCCGCTTCCGAGCTTGAGGGGGAGTCCGGGCTAGCCCGCGACCAGGAGGAGTCCGAAAATGCAGCCGAGCTTCAGTCCACTTTTTTTCTTTGGTGGATCTGCCTGGCCCGCTGATTCGCCGCTTGCCACCGATTTCGTTGTCCTTAGCGTCGAAGGCCTCCTCTGCCCGGGCATAACTTTCGACCCGAGCCAGCATGTCGGCAAAGTCCCTGAGATACTTCTTTTCCAGGGAGAATAGTAGATCGTTTTTCTGAAGGCCGCCTTTGAGAGCGGCCATGGCGACTGACTGGTCCAGGTCCCGGACCTCTAGTGCAGCAGTATTAAACCGAATAATGTAAGCCCGGATGGATTCCCCCTCCTTCTGCCTGATGGCCATTAAGGACTCCGAACCTCGGTGCGGACGTCGGCTACTAACAAAGTGGGTTGCGAAATGTTGACTCATCTGGTCAAACGATAAGATGGTGTTTGGCTTGAGCACCGAGTACCAGTTCCTAATGGCCCCTTTAAGGATAGAGAGGAAAGCCCGGCACAAGATAGCGTCTGGCGTGCCATGGAGCAACATCGTTATTCGGAAGGCTTCTAGATGGTCGACCGGATCGGTGGTCCCATCGTAGCTCTCGAACTGTGGGAGCTTGAAGTTCGGCGGGACCGGTTCTTGAATGATTTTCTGCGAAAAAGGAGGGTCAGTGTAGATGTCATTACCACGTGAGGAGGGATTGTGACGGAGTTCTTCAATTCGTCGGCTCATTTCTAAGAGCCTTTGATCTAGGAGATCCTCGCGGTCTCTGATCTCCAAGATCTTCCTGTTGAATGGGTGCAAAGCTTCACCCTGGGACGAGCTACGGTCCGAACAAGGGCTCTCCTTCCGTTGCCTTCCTCTTCCAAGGATTGGAGGTCGGGTAGCCCATGTCGATTACCTCTGGACTGGACCACACGGCTCTGGAGAATCCTGCGTCGGTTGAACTGGTACGGAGGCCTGCTGGTGCATGGCCTGCACCGTCTGAACTGTCTCGGTGAGGCCACGAACCTGCTGAACGAGCAGGTTAAACTGCTCAGCGTCTACCGTGGCTACAGAGTGAGCCTGGGTCGCCGGGGCTGAAGCGGGAGCGGACGGACCCGAACGGGATCGGGCTGCGGAGGCTGCCGATCGTCGGGTGGAGGCTCTCCTGGGGGTATTTTTTCTTTTCGGAAAGAAATTTGAATGAGGAGGAAGAGATTTTTCAAGCACTCCTTTAAGAACAAAGGAACTCTGGCTTCCTTTAAAAGAGAAATCTTTGCCGGTAGGCCCTTCCTCTAGCGCCAATTTGTTGACGCAGAATCTGGTCATCGTCGAAATTCGTTGGAGTGGAGGTCGATGAGGTCGCCGTCGGGGATCTGCAAAATAAAGTCCTGTCCGAAGCTGATGGGGGGTGGCTCCGGCAGAACCCTCCGACGATCAAGTCAGCTCCAGTCAACAAAAATGAAGTGCTCAGTGTGGGAAGAGGAGAGAAGGATTTTTTTTTTTTTAGAACCTGGCGTAAGTGTATCCGGAGGGTCTTTTTATAGAGAGAGCTTATTGTAACCGCCTCGATTAATGATTGTCGTAACTATCCTGATAAATGTCGATCGTTATTGTCTTGATAAATACCGATCATTATTGACTTGATAAATGCCAATCGTTATTATCGTGTAACCGTAGCGGGATCGCCTGCAGGAATTCATCATAAGAAGCTCAGCTTGCATGAAAGTTCGGCCATTGAGAAGTTCGACTGCTGGAGGAGTCCATAAGGAGTTCGGATTCCATAGAAGCTCGATCGCTGGAGGGTTCCGCAAGGAGTCCGAATTTCGTAGAAGCCCGATCGCTGGAGGGTTCCGCAAGGAGTCCGGATTCCATAGAAGCTCGGCCAAAGAGGAAGCGTTGGGGAGAGTTTGGCTCCCACAGGCGCTTAGCTGTAATGACGCGGAGAGAGTTCAGCTTTTGCGGGAGTCTGACTGAAGTTCGGCGATTGGGCAATCAGAAGGAGTTCGGCCGCTAAGTAGTTCGGCTAAGGCTCGTCCGCTGAGGAGTTCGGTCGCTGGGAGTCCGAAGCTCGGCCGTTGGAGAGTTCGATCGGTTGAACGACTTCGACTGAAGCTCAATCGCTGAGGAGTTCGATCGGATGTAGGAGTTCGACTAAGACGCGTCCGCTGAAGCTCTTCCATGGCTACTGGCCGCATCAGACTGGGCACCGAACTTGACTTTGGTAGGAGCGGGGTTTATCTTCAATAAAAGCTACTATCTATTATGGGCATTTTCAAGATGGTGATTGATTGGCTATGGAAGGAGCATAGAATAGAGGTGATTTTTTTTACTTAGAAATGCTTATTATCTATTGCGGGAATGCTCTTCGATCGATATTAAACATGTCTATCGAAAGATCAATGGTATAGCTGACTAGATGATCTTTTTTTATGATGGAGCATATTAGCTATGTTATTTGGATGGAGATTCAGGTATTTAGAGATTTTTTTTTTATTTTTTTTATTATATTTATATTTATAATATTTTGTTGTAAAAAAAAAAAAAAAAACAAACTTGGAGGTTTCAACTTTCAAGATTCTGGCATCGATTATCGATTATGGCTTATACCTTAGAAAATTTTATGCGGGTCTCTAGTTGCCCATGTTTTTCTTGATGGAACTCTGGTTGCCCATGTGGCATCAAGTTCTCCGCACCTTCGCGACCATGGCGTCAGGATAGGACCAACCCGCTGTACGCCCGTCCTCGCGGGTGTTGGGATAAAAACTAAGCGGCTGGAGGCCTGCGGTGCATATAGAACCCCGGACAACTCTTACCCGCGGAGCACTGGACCGTAGCTAACCCGGCCCGCCACGTGGCCCCGCGTGCCTCCCTGCCCCACGATAATAAAACCCTATTTCTTTCTTTATTTATCTGATCGTTAAGTTTAATCCAACCTCCCTCTTGCCTCCACTTTTAAATACCGGGGCGAGGAAAGAGGAGGAGCTATTAACAATAAGTAGCGGATCCGTGTCTGCGTTACCCCTCTTTCTCTCTTCCTCGCTTCCGCTTTCTTTGGTGGCGTGACCAATACCAAACCCCAGTTTCTCCCCTCTCTCAAAGGCTGATATAAGCGTCGTACTAAGAGGGGATTACATCTCGGATTAGTTCTCGAGGGCGAGAGAAATTGGGAATCGCGTTTCTTGATCAGTTGATAGCGATCGGACGGTATGATACCGCCTTCCTTTTTGATCCACCGATGGAGTTTTCCTTCCATCGAGAAATTTTAGTTCTTCTTTAGGGAATTTGGTTATTTAATTTGTAGATCATTGCCATGAATCTTCCATTTAATCTTCTGATAATCCGGTTTTATTTTTTAATTAGAAATGCATCTCTATTTAGATTTCGTGATTCTTTCTCTCCTGAAATCTTGATTAATATTTTGTTGATCTTTTTTTCTCCCTTTCCTTATTTTGTCTGAGTTGGATGTTTGTTAGATCCGTCTGGATGATTATATTTTGTTTTATCTTGAACTAGGATGATGATATTGTTACGTAATTATGCCTGAAATTTGTAGCAGGGATAATGTCATTCTTTTCAGTCCAAGAAAGAAGACGATCTTTTTTCTCTTCATGGTATGTGGTTTGTTGAGTTCTGCTTATTTTTCCCTTTTTGGCTGGGAAAACTCAAATTTTTAGGCCGGGCAGATGAGTCATCTGCTTTTCTATGTGGATTTAGGTTGTGTTTCTAACTAATTGATAAGATTTTGGACCCTTTATTCTTTATTTTATTTTATTTTATGTTTGTTTATCTCGGGCTTCTGCGGTTAAGTTTTGTTGTTAGTTGCTCCAAGATTTTCCAGGTTAGGTGTTCTTCAGGGCCTTTGGAGGCATTAAATGCTTTCTAGTGCAGTTTAGGTTGCATATTTTAAGGGATGAGATTTTCGAGCCTTTCAATGCCAGAAGAGTATTTTAAATATTGTTTGCCACTTTGCCTCTTAATAATGCAGTAAAGTATCGATGGTAGTTCTTCCAAGATTTTGCAGGTTAGGACACTTCCAGGGATTGTACAGTGAAATATTGTTTTATGCATAATGTTCTGACGGTTCGTGTACCACAAAAGTTGTGAAATCGCCATTGTTTTTTTCAAAAGAAATTTCAAAGCTTGTTATATAAAAACTTTGACAACTGATGCTTGTTGCTAGAGATCCTGAATGGCTAATTCATTTTCAGGGGATAGGAGTCATGGTATTGAATGGAAACAATTTCTGTTGGGCATTCCTTTTCCTGCAGAAAAATGGAGAGTGGAAGAAATTCTCATTAATCTCTTCGATCACACATCATATATTATTGTATATAACTTCAACTTTGCAAACCCTTATTCCATCTGTTAAGATGAATTGCCACATCAATGACAACATCTACACATTATCATTAATAGTCAGATTTTTCATACTATGTGAAGTTGGCTGAGCTTTGTAACTTAATGAACATGAGCCAAGAAGTATCTTCGTCCATACATCTCTTTCACTACCTAGATCCTTGTTTCTTTGATGTTTATCTCATGATATTTAAATGATAGGAAGTTGACACTGGCATGTTTAAGTTGTGATATTGCCAAAGCAATGTTTGATTGATCTTATATTTGCGAAATTATAATCTCAATACTAATTTTTACATGTTTAAAATATTCCTGTATGAAGATCTACATATTCCAAGAACAATTTCACCTTTGTCAATTTACTTAGTAAAATCTTTAAATTTTGTTAGTTTCATTATTGGTCTTAAGTTTTTCTATTTTCCATGCACAGGACTTGAGTATCATTGCATTTTGTAAGTTGCTGGACTAGAATTATGAACTTTAAGTCATTAAATGGTACATTAGTAATGGCATTCTTTTAAGTCTCTACTGCTGTTGTTGCTGTTGATTTTTATGTTGCTCTGGATTCCAGTTAGTTGTTGGTTGGATTATGTTGAGACTGATGGACATATTCTAAGGAAAGATACCAGATGTGTAGACAAGGACTTGCCCTTGGACATGTGATGATTGAACAAAGCCATATTTGAGCATCATTACGGGTACATGTGTCTACCATAATAGATGGATGTTTAAGTACATTTGAGCACTTTAAAGCTTAAATTTGGGTTTATGAACAGAAAGCTTGCTGGATTTCACATAGACTTATTTTGCAAACAAGAAAAA
Source organism: Cocos nucifera (assembly GCA_006176705.1). NCBI lineage: Eukaryota > Viridiplantae > Streptophyta > Magnoliopsida > Arecales > Arecaceae > Cocos > Cocos nucifera. The sequence continues at coordinate 5,659,417 of QRFJ01000003.1, read as the reverse complement.
AGCAAATGGCACATTTATTCCAATCTGTAGAAAATTTTTGAGTTGCAATTGATTTTTTTCCTGGAATTTCTCATATGGGGATCATAATCATGGCAACAATTGAGAGGCGTCAATCACATTCATAAATATATATGATTTTGTGTATTTATGTATGTATTTAGGTAGGAAGTGTATATACTTGCATAGGCTTATTTTAAATATGTTATTTTTTAGAAAATGTAATGTTGTATATGTGTTCTATTTGCTTATTTCTATACATTTAAATATCAAAGGGCAAGTCTTGGTGCAATAGTAAGGTTGCTCCAATATGACCTAGGTGCTACAATTCGAAACACGGAAACAACCTTTCCACACATGAGGATAAGGTTGCATACATCTGACCCTCCCTCGACCCTACAATCGAGGGAGCCTCATGCATTGGGATGCACATTCTTTTATATATATATATTGAAATATCAATATACAATTTATGAGCTGAGGTGGTTGATCAAACATTTTATTTGCATGGAAAATATAATAAGTGTTTCTGTGTGGTTCACGAAAATTGCAATTTTCTTGCAATATTGGTTATGATGGAGAAAGTTCCTTAATATTTTTATGGTATTATCATTAATGATTATTGTAATGGACCTATGTTTAGTACGTTGGAAAATATTATTAGTAATCATGTTTAGGTAAAATGGAATGTTAAGAGGGCAAAACATGCTTTAGTTCTAAGCTTTTTAGCATTGCTTTGCGTCCAATGAAAATGAGCTACATGGCTAAACCTATTTGCTTTCATGCAGGATGAGCCTCTTTTAGAGGTGGGTGCAATTAGTGGAACAATTTTGATTTGAATCAACTCACATATGTTTACATGAGCATCTTAACTGAGCATTTCTTGAACATGCTGATTTACGGATACTCACCCCTTGCAGTTTATTATGCTTAGTCAAGTTGGAGATATGCCAAATGTTGATCGCATCCTCCCACCATAAGTGGAAAGATAAATGACACTCAATAATGCCTATAATTGTAATGGGTCTACATAAGAAAAAACAGATCATGACGAATTGATTGGTGTGCATCAGAAGTGAGCACCTGAGATTTGACATGTATGACCAAGAGCAAAACTTAGGAGAAGGGGTTGTCTTCTCCCCACCTGTCAAATAGTTTTTTGCTTCTTTGTACCATTAAATGCAAACTTCTCCTTAAAGGTTAAATGGATTATATTATTTTATATTATATCATTTCTTTCCACAATTGAAATTCTTTTTAATCATTGTACATTCTTGCTTGAAAAATTAGGAGCAATGAAACTTAAAGGTTGCAATGCACTTGGCATTTGAGGTTCTTGTTCTTATTATTATTATTGGCCTGAATTTACAATGATCTTTTTGGCTATGTGGAGATGGAGTGAATATTGAGCTTCAGCTTGTAGATTTTTGGCATTAGATACTTGTGATGCCCCTTGGGATGCAAAAAAAAAAAGGGGGGGATAAGGAAATATGGTTTCAGGGATTAGAACCTAATATAGAAGAAGTTTAATGGTGGTGGAATATTACTCTCAGTTAGTTCATGTCTTCTAGTGTAATCAGTGTACCTTCTATGTGTAAGATTTCTGCCAGGGTGGTCAACATATTGGCAAGGCTTGAAATCCAAGAATTGATATGGTGTCGATCGAGGGTGGGTATGGCATGTGTCTTATTTAGGATTGTATCAGTAAAGTGTATGGATGTACATATAGATAAGCTCCAAACACCATTGGTAATTTGGTATGACCTATTTTGGCCTTCAAACTCTGATTTTAAATTTTTTATGATTGTTTTCTTATTTAAATGTTATGTTTTTGCAAGAAATATAATAGATCTGTAAAGTTAAATGCACTAGCCAACGTTTTTTTTGTGTGTTGAAGTCATTAACATGCATAAACCTTACATAACATTTCACAACTTACAATTTGTAATACATTATATATATATATATATATATATATATATATATACACACACATATAATGTATAGTGCATGTGTGTGTGTTAAAATTAGCAATTGAAATGCAAGTAATCAAAGAAAAATTATATTTATGACATCATTTAACAATAGTTGCACCTGCAATTCAAAATCATTCTAATGATGATAACTATCATAAATGATCATGTACTCGACATAAGCTTATTTATCCATATTGTTTATCAATTTTTTAATTATTAAAAAAATTATAGCATATCTTGAAGTGAAAGTTCATTGAATGCACTTTCTTAGATTATTCACATTATTTCTTTTGGTGCATCAATTTATGTTCTTTCTCTTTGTTTTTTTTTTTTAATTTTTTTTAAATTTTTTTTTATGATTTAACCTTGCATTTGAAACATATAATCAAGTTGAAGTTGTGATGATTGTGGTCCTTAGCTTGATTGGAACTTGAGCATGCCTCAATTGAATCGACTATAGATCAAATTTTGGTAGCACATACAGATAACTGGTGCGGAAATGGTTGCAGATAGGTCAATCTGGTGTGAAAGCTCCTGAAGCAGTGCATCTCTCTTCCTTCCTCTCATTTCCACCTTCAAATGTTGGAACACAAGGACTATAGTCTTTTAAACCATTCCCCGAGCAATGGTTCAGGTTGGATTGACCTTGATACACCCCAAACTGCTTAGTTCTTCAGCCTTGGTTTGGTTGACTGGGGGCTGTTTGGATACTTTTCATCTGAACCAAGACCAAACTGAACCTCCTTGTACCAAGAAGGCCTAGGTATGATAATATATTGAGAAATACATGCCAAACTGCTCCATACTTCAAAACCTTGCATATCAGCAAGAACTTGGAGTCCCTTGCTTTGGGGTAGGAGGAAAATGTAAAAAATACATGGGTTGTCACTTGCTTAAGTGAAAAATGATCTCTAGGGCTCAGGTTGACTGGTGTTAGGGCATCCTTCTAGAATCTAAGTTTTGACAAAAATAGAGATTTGGAGATGGGAGGCCTGCAAGGACATCCTAAATGAAATGTTGCTGTATCTTCTTCAAAATGACTATTGGTGAAGGATTTTTGTAAGATCCAAATATTTTGCTCGGTCAGTCATCAGAGGGAGAAATATTTTCATGTGCCAACTTAAGGTTAAGAATCAAACTGTATGTGCTAAATAGGAATGATGTTTGGAAGGGGGAAACAAGCATTTAGTCACTTTTGAGTCGAGGACTTATAAGTGAAGTTTCACTAATTTTTTGATGGAGGTGATTATTTTCTTTTTAATGAAGGCCCTTGTAAGATCCTAGTCTTTGCTTGGTGAATTTACAAGGGGGACTTCCTTTAACATGGAAAAAAGGGTTACTGATGCAGCTCCTTAGTGTTTTGGCTATGAGTTAATTATGCAACATGCCGGAAGAATTTTTTTTAATAAAGGATAAATAACATCAAATAAAAGAGGAATGGAGGCAAAAGAGAAGGTTCAAGGGTGGAATTGAGGTAAAAAGAATTTGAGCAGGCAGAAAGATAAGAACTAAGGGGAAAAAACCTGCTGAAATGAACTAATTTAAATAAGGAGCGAATTTATCTAAACTATGAACCACTTTTCATGGAACCTTATTTTTAGATGCTAAAATAATTGCAAAATGAAGTCAGTTGATCCTAAAAGGATGTGCAACTTATCAATACTTAACCTTTGTCTCTAATTTACATAAATTTTTCTCAGATTAGGATTGCTAATCAACCTACATCATGACTATCCTGAGCTACTCATTTTCCCAACAAGAAATGACCAGTGTTTACAAAAATGATAAAATCTGTATGTTGATAGAAACCTCCTGGGAATGCCATTTAGATCACTTCAGAAGGATATTCATAGGTGTCTTCAAATATGTTTTTTTTAATACAACCTAGATCTTAAGTAGGACATTTTAGACAGTTATTCTACTTAAAGTGGGACTTAAACCCACTAGAAAAACTGTAGAATTTAATATTATTTTTTTCAAGTACATAACTAATGTAACCTACTCTTAAAAAACTTAAATCCTATGACTCAATAAAATAAGAAAAAAATAACTTGAAGTAAAGCCCAAAACATTTAATATTATTGGACCTGAAGCCAATATGAGACCTATCAACATTTGTTATATATTTTTTTTGGGGTGATTTTTGCAATAGTGGGAAGATCCATAGGTGGTGGGAAAAAAAGCATGAAACTTTGGCATTTGTTAGGGCAGGCTAGGTTTCCTTTCATCTTCTTGTATGCAACATGGTCTGATTGGATAAGGAGAAGTAGAAGGCATTTTTGTTTCCTATGGACCAAGTTGGGAGTAGTAGAGAGATGTGGCATCAGAAAACGGGGGAAAGAAGTAAACAGTGGGCGCTTCTTCCTTATATTTATTTATTTATCTAAAATATTTGCTTATATTTCCCATTTACAATTTTTTCAGTGGACATTTGTCATTGTGTTGGTGGTTGTTATTGATGCTATCTTTGCTCTTTGAATTTGTGGATGAGAGTCTTTGTGCACATTGAAGAATCTCCATTTGTTGTAGGGTTGTTGCCATGCCTATCTTGGGAAGTTTGGTTGGTTGCACAACACCTATGCAATATGGTTGGGATTTTAGTGATTTCTTGTTCTGAGTTCAAGTCATGCGGAAGTACTATATACATCAAAGTGTATTTGTTATCTACTTGCAGGAATGAGTGCTCATGTGATCTTGATCTTATTATTTTTTCAAGTCTTTAGTTTAGGTTGGATGGGGGATGCTTCAGAAGATAAATAGTGTATCTGTAACAAGAATTAAATGTGTCAATATGTAGCGTCTATCAAAAAGCTCAAAAAAAGGGTCTGTAAATATCATTGGCTGTTGTTGTTCAGTCTTTTTAGTTGTAGGGTTGTGCTTGGAGAAACCATACATAAAAATTCCATTAATCTTTTAGTAATAAAAAGAAAGATAATGATGTTACTTGATGAAAAAAGAAAAAAAACTATGGTCTATATTGATACAAATTATTTGAATAATTTAGATATTTAGACTTGAAAATAAATTTGCCATGAAACATGTTGTACTAATAATTCAGTTGATGTAATGGCTTCTTCAATTGCCTTTGAATTACTAAAGCAATTAAAAAAAAGTGGAAATTGAGGATTTCTTTCATTGTATTTCAGGTTGTCCACAGGTCATCAACAAAATATTAATCTCCCTGACTAGATTCCTTCATCCATTAACTCCTTCCAGCCAAGACTCTGAGCCAACTGCATCTCCATTCTCAAATATATTTTCTTCTGTACAAAACATCAACGAATGTTCCAAACTACCTTAGACTATCAGATAAGTAAGGTTGTCTGCAGATTTTTATGAACCCTTTTTTTGGCGAAAATCTTAAGAACATGTAGGTGTCCCTTTTTCCACTAATTCTATTTTCTTTTACCAAAGCAGGGCAAACTCGTATGTCAGACATGTTTAATCCAGTGCTAATCATTAATTGTGGCAAAATATTGATAATGCAGACCTTAGTTATCTTTTCACCCTACTAAACCTCACTGATCTCTGAAGCTCCATGTAACCTTTTTTTTTCAACAACTACCATTAACAGTGAATTAGAGCATAACTGCATTCAATATTTATAAATTTGTTTTTCTCTTTTTTTACTGCTTTATTAGAATATTTATTTGGAGAATCACTTATAAACAAAACGTATAGTTGCTGGAAGGAATTTCTCTCAATATGGTTAAGAAGTGTCAGTTCAATGGCTCCAGATGCTCGTACACTTGATTATTTCAGATCTCAATGCTGCTTCAGATAATCAGTTGTGGTGCTTCTCAGAGACCCTTTAGATTTGTTTTCATACATTTCACTACCTTCAAGGATTATAGTACGTTGATTAGCATGCATATTTATATGTGATTAACGTAAATGTTGCTTTCATGCTAAACGCTTCTCTGGAAAGCCTTCACGGTGTGCTATGTAAGAAAATTGGTGATCTTGGAAAAATGAAGACCTTAAATATTTATTTGACATGATATGTGCTCACAGGTGAGGTGTTTGGTTAACGTTGGCCTATGTATCTTCCTAACTTATGGTTAGATCATCAGATAAGTTCCTTTTCTCATCTTAGGCTGCTCTAAAATTTATGCAGTCTTAGCTTGGGCAGGCTTAAACTGCTTTATGATAGGTTAATTTTTTTGGAATAAAAATCTTTAGGATTTATCTGAGGCCTTTTGCTGTTGCATCACATATTAACTTCCAAAAGATTCCAGTTTCAGATTTTCCAGCCCCATATTCTCTCTTTTCTATGGGGAAAATCAGGTGAGCAATTTGTTTCAAGAGGGTTACATGGTCAACAAGCATTCATAGGTTAACCTCTATTAAGGGGTAGGTTGTTTAGATAGCATTTTTGATGGTTGTCAACTGAAATAAATTATTTTGCAGGCATTTTGTTGGCTTACTGGGTCATAGAAAGACAAGGATTTGAAATCTTGAGTTTTCCATCCAAATCATTGAGTGTGAGCAGCTGCAGTTCTGAGGCTCTATGTTGTGGGCCTCACATGTGGATACATAAATTAGTTCATCATATCAATCTTGTCCATATTGAGCCAAATATTTTGACAGTATCATGATGCTCCTCGTAACAGAGGCTATGTTTTGTTGGAGCCTTCTACCAGCATCTCCACAGCAAAGCATCAATTTGGCATCATTCTGGGGATGGTAGGATTCTTAGATTTAGCTTCTCTGAGGAAACTGCAAAATGTTTGGTGTTCATGCCAAAGAACATTGATGACATGATGATCCAGGGATAAGCAAGCAAGTCATGGTGATGCCCATAATGGAGATGCTGAGTTATCCATTTGTTAGCACTACTGTCTTAAGATTCCTTGCATTTTATTTAAAGCAATGATTTTCTTTTACCCAAGGCTTATTTCCCAATTTTGTGCCAGATTTCTCTTCCCATCATCCGTCAAGCCTTCAGATTTCTTTACCTTTGCTAAAACTGATGGTGATTTAGTGCATTATTTTGGAGACTGAATACTCTCTGATTCTTTTGTAGCATACTATTTAGGATGTGCACTGAGAAGGTGGCTGGATTTCTGATGACTCAATTTTCTTTGCATCAATGTGGTAGCTAATGTGTGCCAACTATCACTGGCTGGCTTGGCATAGCGAGCTCATTGTGCTTTTTCTGGAATTTCTGCATGTGGTTTGGAGTAATTTGCTTTCATCTGATATTCTTGGCAGAGGCATCCACCAACACTTTTGATATGTCCCTCTTGATGATCATTCACTGGGCTGTATGATGATAGAAAGAGACCAAGTAGAGGTGAAAGTAGTGGAAAGTTGTACATTTCTTATGACAACCACATCTCAAATGGGCGGTGACATCTCTTAATTATTTAAGGTCTTATGAAATAATCAGTTAGAGCTTCAGTTTACTTGCCAAGATTTTCATTCTTGGTTACTTTTAGTATTTCAATGATGTCTAGGGATTAAGGATTTTTTTGTTGTATTATTTGATTTCATTTTCAGTCTGTACAGTTTATTTGCTTCTTTCTAGAACTACATCATCTTTTCATTGTGATCCATTAGTATTCCCTTACTGTTGTAGGAGAGAGTTATTGGGGAATGTAAAAGTGATTCTGCACAGTGTTATGCAAGTGCATCAATCTAAAACATTTCCACTTTTTGTCGAAGTCATCTGGCTTTATTGAAAAGAAAAATTGCTGCAGTTTTGAAAAGTTTTCGAAAATGTAATTCATAAATCATGCTTGTAAGTTGTAACTGGAGCAAAGTATGTTTTTACAGAAATAAGAAATGTTATTCATCTAAAATCATACTTTTGGCTCTTTAAAAGACACGATAGGTTCCTTAGAGGCATACGTAAATGGATCTTGGAGGTATGCAACAGATGAGGTTCTTCCTGTCAGACTTAGGCAGTGATTTAGACTAAATCAAATGGTGCTATAAAGAATGTGATTTTTACCTGACTGCTTTTGCCTTTCTGGGCTATGCAGTGTATGCTTTAGTGGCATAATCCGTGAATTTGAATGTTCATTTTTCTTTACCCTTTGTTTGGATGGTTAGTATCAAAAACATGCATTTCCATTCACGGTCTGACAACCACTGACATTTTTCACCTATGCTGTGAATTGCTGTAGATGACATGTCTATTTGCTTAGTTAAATATCCTGACATGGCTTACATTGTTAAAACTTAAAGGGCTTCCTCATGAAACAAAGTTGCTTTGAGTACTTGAACATTTCATTTCTATAGACATGATCTGACTTATAAATTATGATCTCTCTATCTGGTTATGAGCATTTAGAATTTAGATATATCTTTGATGCTAACTTTAGTATCAAAATCTACTCCCACTAACATAGTGGGAGCTGGGGTTTTATACTGCTCATTTTGTTTTCCTGACCTTCCTGTTTTGTCTGATGCTATTGCTCATACTGTGATGAGGAGAAGACTTTGTTAATCATTATGCATAAACAGAATATTCCATCCAGTAAATTATGAGGAAGATTGGAAAAGAAGGGAAGAAAGAATGTGATGTGAAGTTGTGAACTATAGTCTGAAACCACTTCAGTTAGTTGTGCATCGGCTTCGTGCAATTACTTTGATAAATGAAAAAGTTTAGATTGAACTAGTGCCTGCTTTTGCTTTATTAGTTTTCTTTTTTGTTTCTGATGACTACTGTTGTAAAATTTTCTAGTTCAATGATGAATCGGGCTTTTTACAGCTACATGAACTTGCAACACACCTTTTAGCAACACATGTTCACTAACCACCTTTCAATTCTAAAATTCCCATGATCTTTCTTGCTCAACTCATTTTCTTTCAGTTTTAAGATCTATATTTTGCTTCTCCAAAATTTCTCTTGAGTTCCCATTGTGGCTTTATTTTGTATTGACATAATAGGATGTTGATATATATTGTTGTAGAGGTTGACTAAAACTGAGTTTACTTTCTTAGGAAACAAAATAATCGCTTATTACTAGTATCGTAACACCAAACCTTTTAGTACCAGATATTGATTTTTTCCATCACCGTTGCTGTTGCCTCGTTGAAAGAGCTGCCAATCCTTTTGTGACTTAGGTTGGACAAGGTTATGTGGTAGGCATCTTCTTCTATTTTCTGAAAAAAAAAAAAAAAAAAAACACCTTCTGTTTTATTACTAGTTGCTTATAAATACTATGCCACTCATTTCATTTAAGAAGATAGTCTTGGGTCCTCAAAGTGTATCTGTATTATTGGCTCATTGAATACAGTGGCACATCTTCCAGAGCAGAAGGGTGATAATAGGCATAAAGCCAATTATGAGCTTCTATTTTATCTTTCTGGTCGCATTTGCTGCAGCTATCCTCTTAGCTTTTAGTTATTGGTGCATTCAAGGCTACCCTGTAAGAAGTAATTGTAGTGTTGAACTGGTTCTCTTCTCATTATAGGTAATGAGTATTATCTCTTTAACAAGATGGTTAAGCTGGAATTCTTTCTTGTCATGTTAACTCCAATATACTTGAATGACTATTTAACTTTGGAGTTCATATAAAATGGGAATATTGACTTGAAAGCTGCTTAGAAACAAAAGGAATATGATTGGTTCTTTGTTATTCAAGCATTTTGATGTTCTTAACTTATTATTTGTTGGGATTCTAGTTTCTAAGGTTTAGGCTATTTAATCTGCAAGGTGGGACTGCAGCATGCTTAGCTATATGGTGAAAATTCATGTCATGTACCACAAAATAATGGGATTTGGTAGCAAATAGATGGAAAGAATAAATATGAAGGGCATTTTGGCATTTTGCTATTCATGGTGGACATCACCCTTTTTATATATTGTTTGTTTTGTATTCTAAGAAGATTGGATGGTATGTAGCAAATATAATGTACATGATTCTGCTATAAGCATCGTGTTTTTATACTCTTAAATGAAGCTTGGGTGGCGATAGATATTTGCTAAAAACCATGAGATTTTCTTGAAAAACCTTGGTTGAGAATTCTAGCAAGATGGTGAAAAGTATAGTCATGAATTCAGATTTAGAAATACTTAAGAGTTTGTAATTAAGAAAAAAGGGTTTTTCTTTTGTTGAAGGGGGAGAGGGGGATGGGGGTCAGAAAATTATGAAAACATATATTCATAGTTAACATCTTTATGAGTGAGCAAAATTTAGTAAATTTAAAAAATCAACATAATTCATGGAACAAAATTAATGAATTATCTATAGAAGTTGTTAAAATAAAAAAATAAAAAAAAACTTTTTTACATACTGCAGTGATAAAATCAAGAAAAAGGTTTCACAACTTCACTTGTCTTAGATAACTTTGTCACTGGAGTGAGAAGAAGTGAAATCAGGTGCTCGCTAGGTATTAATCTTTTGCCATGTGAAGTTGTCAGTGTTTTGAGTGTTTGGTGCAGGCAGTTAATCTAGGTCGGAGGATATTTTGATAGCATTGTTATTATCTTTGATGATAAAAGTAAGTGGAACCTAAGCCCAAACAAAATTTGCAAATTGACTTGAAGCTCAAGTTTATTTGTGGCAGTATGTTGCATGATACTCAGCTTCACCAAATGACCAAGAAATCATGTGCTTCAAATCAGGAACTAGGGGAGAACTAGTGATAAGGATGTTCCAAATGGTGTAATTTCATGCATTCTATTTTTTTTTTCCAAGGCAGCATCAAATAAAAGTTGAGAACTCAGAACGGTATATGTATATCTAACAATGAATTGATATTCCCTGAAGATGCAATGAACAGTTCCACACTGTGTAATTGGACTGTGCTTCTGGATGAAAAAATCGGCAAATGTGGTTGAGAAAGAGGTTTTTTTTTTTTTTTTTTTTTTGAATGTTAATTGATTTTGTAGATCACCACCTCCTCCAAGAAAGTGTTGATATTTTGCCTCTTTCTATTCTTGGTATGGCATTTAGTTATTGATCCTTTCCCTTGAGTTATTGAACCATTGACTGATTTATTTTTCCCTTATTGGGAAGCTGAAGGTTGAGCTGTAACTCATTCTCTCTCAGTGCTTATGTCAAATTGTATCAGGATCTGTATGAATAAAAGGGCCATCTGGTTTAACATGGAATTGGTCAGCTCTTTATGGAATTATTTTTTATTTTAATGTGCTTCAACTCTGAAAGTTTGGAAATAATGAAAAAATATGTTTAGGATATATAGATGCACATAGTCTCTGGACCATGGTTGTTGATGACAGTGTGCATATGTTACATTTGATGTAAGATGACACAATCGTTTTTATGCAATTTTATTGTTCATTCAAGATGTATCTGTATGTGATCTTAATCAACCAGAAAGTGTCTGGTTAAAAAGAAAAAGGTTCCGGTAGCATTTCTTAAACTTTTTTGTAGCCTTTTGTGATGTTGTTGTGGATCTGTCCTTAGAACTGGAAAAAGTTGCACTATTTCAGCCAACTAGCAGAGAGATATATAGCAGGTCATGCGATAACATTTGTTTGCCAGTGATGCTTATTGTCTATTGGTGTGAAGAGTTGATTTTTTTTTTTCTCATTCAATAAAAAGAAATTATTATTCTTTAAAGATTTTAAACAATTAACTGCTGCTTTTTGAACAATAAGGAGTTCTAAATTGATTTTGACAATGCACATTTGTTTATATTGTTGCCGACAATCTTCCATGATAATGCTTCTTGAAATATCCAGGGTATCTTTTCCTATCATTTTTATGCTTGTGTGTTGCAGTGCAGTTGAATGTGTTATTGCAATCTAGAATTCAAATGCTGAATCTTCTATCTTTGATATATATATATTTTTTTTGTAGACTCTTATACGCTATCCTGATCTAAGGCAATGTCTTCTATGGGGCATAGGCACTTGATTAATCAATCCCAAACGTCTGAAATGGATCATGACCAAATTTGGAATCATCCATGCCCAGATCCTCGCTTGAACTTGGGTACTTGTGTCAATTCCATGCTTTTGCATGTTCTGTTGAGAGAACGGGTGGGGGTTTTAGGCCCCCTCCATGCTTGTGCACGTTAATATATGTGTTTTGAAACTTAATTAGATGACTTATTTTGAAATTTGATTTGCAGAAAATGGTTCTTTCGTGTTTTCTTCAGAGAATGTAGCAGTCAATGGTGTGAATTCAATGACCAATTTTAACATCACTCACAGATCAAATGGCCCTCCATTGTCTACTTTCACTTCAGAGATTCCAAATTACATGGCAATTGGAACCTCACATGATCTCTGCCTGCCTACTCCATCTGCTGCCAGCTCTAGTCAGCCTGCACCAAGTTATGTCCAGCAAGGACCTCCTTGCTATAATCAACATGCAACTGGGGATGTGGGCTGCATGGTTAATCCTCAGATGGACTATGGAAGAGCATCATATAAAAGAAAGATCCCAGAACTCTCAATAGTTTCTGACAGAGGAAACACCAGCAGATATTATGGTGCAGGTAGCGCTTCCAGTCTTCCATTTCCAAATGAGCAAGCACAGCCAAAGCCTTTATCAGGTCCTCATTGGGATCCTGTTAGCATAGTCCCCAGTTACAGAAGCAGTAATGTCTTGTCTTCCGGAGAAGGATCTCAGAGAAATGTCCGAGCCCGACGTAATCATGCCTCTCATGTGGAAACAGTCCCAATTGGGGTCCATGCATCTAACAATCTACCTCAACAATTTCATTCAGCAGCAGATACTTCTGGTCTGGGTGTTGTAGGGCAATGGAGCCAAATTTCTGTATCTATGGATCCCCAAAGAATTGTTCAATCTTCAGGTTAGTCTAATTAGTACATTTGGTTATGGTTTATACAGTTCAAATCTTTTAATTTGTTTTCCTATATGGTTTTGGAAATTGCAGATGTTGGCTCCTTCAATCATCAGATGAATCAGTCCCTTGCAGGAAGCAGTGTCACCAATAACAGTATGGAGATTGATGGGGGGTACCACTCCAATCTCATTGCAAGTAGAAGTTCAAGTACTACTCTAGGAAGTCATCAGGGTCCTCCCACACGGGGCCCAGGGCTGGCTCGTAGTAACCATGGTCCAAGAACTTCCTATAGGGCCATTTCGAGCTACCCATCTGTGGGTTTTGCAGTCACTTCGGAAGATGGCAGGCGGCTGGCAGTGGAAACTGTTATGCCTCCCAGGCAGCCAAGGCCACTGACTACTATTGGGCGTAATGTTGAGAGGAATGGGAGGGCAAGGAATTTTTATGATAGATTCCAGTCATTTTCAGATGAAGACAATTACCGCGGTAGATGGGTTTCTGAGGTAACAATGTTCTTAGTTGATGAAATCAGCTTTCTTTGGCTATCCACGAAATAAAATGTTACCTTTTTTTTCATGCACCAAGAAGACTGATCTGTCATGCTTTATTTCTGCAGGGGGTCGCTATAATGGACCGGTCAACCTTCTATGATTCTAGGAATTTCTTTGATCAGCACCAAGACATGAGACTAGACATTGATAACATGAGTTATGAGGTTAGGACTAAAAAAAAAAAAAAATCCCTTTCTATCTCCCCTTCTATCATATTGCCTGATAATGTCAATTTATTGGGTTTGGTATAGGAGCTGCTTGCACTGGGAGACAGAATTGGAATTGTCAGCACAGGCTTGTCTGAAGATGCCATCTCAAGATGTTTGATGGAGATATTGAATTGTTCTTCCAAACAGAATCAGGATGATGAGGAAGAATTAAAGTGTGCGATATGCTTGGTAATGTTCACTGAACCACTTCAATGAGATCTATGCCTAATTGACTTGATTAAATTGAAAAACCTAATCTTCTGTTGAACTAAATTACAATAATGTTTATGTGACGAGATGTTTTTTTCATGGTTTTGTCTTTTGAATTGACAGGAAGAGTACAGAGATGGGGAAAGTCTTGGGAGACTGAACTGTGGACATGATTTTCATGCTAGCTGCATTAAACAATGGTTGTTGATAAAGAATGTCTGCCCAATCTGCAAAGCCTCAGCCTTGGAGGATACTATGAAGGAAAAATAAATTGTTTCTCCATAATTATGATGTTTTAGATAGGTCTAATAAACCTGCTCATTTGTAAATAGACTTTCATGATTCAAAATAAAGGATTTCTTCAGTGTAATGCTAGCTGTTTCAGGTTTTGTTCTTGTCTATGATGTTAGGGATACGAGGTCTAGCAAGCTGTGGCTTGATAATTGGAGCGGTATATTACTGAAAAAGTTCCTCAGCTAAAAAATAAAACAGCAACAATAACAATAAAGGCTAGATGTTGTTTTCATGGTTTTATATTTTGAATTGACAGAGTACAAAGATGAAGTCTTGGGAGACTGACCTGTAGACATGAATTCCATGCCAGCTGCATTAAGCCATGGTTGCTGATAAAAAATGTCTGCCCAATCTGCGAAGCCTCAGCCTTGGAAGACACCGTGAAGGAGAAATAAATTGTTTCTTCATAATTATAATGTTATGGATGGATTGTTTCTCCGGAAGAATGATGTTATAGATAGATCTAATCAATCTGCTTATTTGTAAATAGACTTTTTCCAATGGAGGACGTGACATTTACAGATTTAAAATAAAGGTTTTCTTCAGTGTAATCTTTGGCATATTAGGCTTTGTTCTTGTCCATGATGTTAGGTATATTTTTAAATATACTTTTTCCAATGGAGGACGTGACATTTACAAATTTGAAATAAAGCATTTCTTCAGTGTAATATTTGGCATTTTAAGCTTTGTTCTTGTCTATGATGTTAGGGATATGAGGTCTAGCATGTCCTGGCTTGATGATTGGAGTGGTATGTTGCTGAAAAGAGAACTTGATCTGCTAAAAGAAATAACAAAAATAATTACAGTAAAGGATGTCTCAATATTTAAGACTTTTGCCACCCCAGGGTTTAGGAAAGATTGGATATAAAGAGTTTGCTTTCATATTTCGAATCCATACCACCTAGATCACAATGAAGTAATTCTAGTATTGCATCAAGAATGTTCTAAACAAAAAAAAATATTAATAACAAATAATGTTGCTTGGGAACTATTTACCACGAACCCCAAGCAGATACACAAGTAATATGGAAAATTAGTAATGCATATGGTGCTAATTTGTGATGATGTAAATTATCTATGTAAGATTTGTATATTATGCTAGTATTGCTGAATTAAGATAGGTGTATAAGATCTATCATCAACTTTTTTTTGCAATTTAATTTTCATCTAGTTTATGTATTATGAGAGCGATGTGATAGGATAAAGATACTGGAATGTGCAAGCTGCACTCCCGTTAAAATTTCATCCTAAACCCATGAATTCTAGAAGTTTTTGTTACTTAACTGGGCACCCTTAGCTTACCTTGGCATGTACATGTATGTTTGATCATCAGCATAATTAATTTGACGGAAACACATAATTTGTGTAGAAATTATGTTGATATGTTGCAATGCCATTGCTCTCTTAGACTTGGCGGTCTAATTTGTATCACGTAGTGGAGCAAAGTGAGAGGGTAAAAGTGAGAGTTAAAGTGGCATTTTTGGGATTTTGAGTTAACCCGAGGTTGGATTAACAACACATCGACGTGAGATTCCCCCGGCCAACTGCCACCTACGGTCTCTTTCTTTTCCCTTCTGGCTTCTCTGCTTATAAAAAGTCTTCGTTAAAAAGAAACTATAGTCCTAATTCCCTAAATAATAAACATAGTTAGCGACAAACTGTCCCATAATGGTAAAGAGAGAGACGGGAATCGGGTGAGCGATCGAGATATCGCATCGCATTGGGGAAGGGGATTGTTTTCTTGGAAGGGATGGAGGTTCGGAACGTGGACAACGCCTCCGCCGCGCCGCCCTCACCGGCACCGCCTTCGAAGCAACCCAAGCCGCCGCCCAATCCCGTCGACACCACTTCGGGGTCCCAGAGGTTCGGATCGCGCCTTCCTTCATTTATTTGATCTGTCTTGCTTTTGGATTTCTCCTCTCTCCTTCTTGATTCTTATCCGATTTCTTATTGGCTCTCTTCTTTCTTGCAGGCTCCAGAAGGAGTTGATGTCTCTGATGGTGAGTTCCGCTTCTTGCCCTTCCCCTATTTTTCTATTTTTTTTATCATTTCCAAATGGAAAAGAAGAATCTTGGAGGTTTTGCATCTTCTTCTTGCGATGAGCAACAAAGATATTCGGAAGCTATGATGATTCTTGAATGAATTCTGGGAAATTTTTCTTAGGCTTTGGTTTCTCGATTATAATAGCATTCTCTGGCAGTCAATGCATTACTTGTTTGAGTTTAGTTTGGGATATCACTCCTTTTAGCATCGCGACTTGGGAAAAGGTCGGATTCCTCTTTTCTACCTTTCTTTTATAGATGGATGGTATTTGCTACTCTGTTTGCAATTTGAGTTACAATGGGGTTCTTTTATTTTTGGTAGAAGTAATTGTCTCATTTTAAGGTTGATCAGGTCATTATAAAATTTGAGACTTAGGCTAATCTGCTGGAAGAGAAGATTCTGATTTTTTCTTCTTTTTTTTTAATTCTTCTGTTTTCTTTATCCGTTTATTGAGTTCTGGTGTCCTATACAATTGTTTGAATGTCTCTTGTAAGTTAAGCTGGCTAATTATGTGCCACCTATTAAAGGATCATTATTGTTGTACTACATCCATTCCTTGAATTCTCTACTTGACTATTTATTTACCCATTTCAAAAATCTGTCAACTCTCATATAAGTAAGGTATTGATTGTTGTAGGAATTTTCTAAATTATATTATTGTCACCCTTAGGCTACTTGATTGGGAAATATATTTTAGAAATTTTAGGACATAGTAGTGAGAGAGACATAAATCCCCTGCCTTTCTCACTTTCTCTGGCCAAAAAAGGCTTGGGGGGCATCCCAAGCCTCATGAGAATGCTAAAGAGGGCATCTAGCATGCCCCCACATTTTTTTTTAAAAGAAAAAATTGTTGCACAGGCTGGTATTGGTATCAGCCGAACTGAGCTTGGTGCAAGGTCGTACATGTCCGTTTTGATTCAGGACTTGTACTATCTGAAACATGCTTTGGTACTTGTCAGTACCGGACAGTTTCAAATGGGATGGCCAGAATGGTGCAGTATTGGTATTTCAGCAGTATTTGAATCCATGGAGACAACAATCTCCTTCATGATAGGATTGAAGGTATATCACTTCTTTGGAAATTGTTCTGATGAAAGGACTTACTAATCCAATTAAGCATGGAATGTATATGATAATCACCCATGTTTCATTTACTTATGACCTGTAAAAATGGAGATTGTAGATCTATTGCAAATGCTGAAGCTTCTTCAGTGAAATTTCTAACCAAGAGATTCTAAAGCCTGATTTTGATTAGAGCTTGTTGCTTTTGAAGGAAGAATTGAAGAATGGATAAAGCCATCCTAAATCTGTTGAAAGGTGACTATCCTTGATACGAAGAGGTATATTGACTTAATCTGTTCCTCAATCTCGTCTCTGTTGGTTGGGTTGTTTCAAAGTCTCTTTGCTATGGAAGAAATTGAAAAGTTGTTTTAGAACTATTCTGTCAAAAGATTGAATGAAGAACATGAATTAAATTTAATTGGCAAGTCTACTGTTTGCAAACCCTGGAACAAATATGGAGCTAGTCTCTGAAGTATCATAAAATGGAAGAGAGCTACTTACTGTGGGCACTTTTGAGGAACTGCTGCTGCCAAAGTGCCCTCTTGGATACAATCAGACGAGTTATGTAGGTGATAAAAATTTTGGGTTCAGGCTAGTAATGCTGCGACAATCCTCTTAAGATTTATCCTTGAAATTTAAATGCAGAGAAGTGCATCAGATATGTGGTGCATCAGATATGTGCATCAGACAATTTCCAATTTAGCTTAGATATGCTTGAGCTGTAAAGAGAAAGAACCTTCCTCCCAAAACCTTTTTTTCCAAGGAAGAGAGACTCTGAATAGATTGAACTTTTGGACAATCAAGCATGTGCAGAAGGAGGCTGACAAGTTTCCAGACTATTTAATGGCTTTGAACTAGATGAAAATAGAAGTGAATTTCCATGTATTCATTATTTCCCTTGTGCTGTTAAATTTAATGATGAGGGACCAAGGGTCCTGCATATGTGAGATGAGTTATCAGTTGTTCAATTTTACTGGTAGGGGTCCTTGCAAAACCCCCTTGTGAAAAAAAAAGGAATGTGATAGTTGATAAAATTTCTGTTGAGAGAGAGATATTCTTTGTGCTAAATTACCATAAATATCCTCTTCAAGCAGCAGGGCTCTTTGTTTAGGGGTGTTAGAGGTGGTTAAGATGCGGATGGAAGTGGTGAAGTGACCTTGGTAGAGAAGATTCCCTTCATTAGGAGTAGATGATGATTGAAGTTTTACAAATCTGACCCCAAATAGATGTGATGATATTTGTTGATTATGGTTAAGGTTTCCTCACTTTATCTCTCTTCCCTTGGCAGAACCATGTTGCATTGTTACCTCTCATGAATAAGATTATGCAGTAACAAATTGCTGTTGTTTGGGTAATTATTTTTAACTAGAAAGTCTTTTGTGTGGATGCATGCACAACTGTCTACTAATGCATTTGCAAATCATTTGATTTGTATATTTCCTTTATCCGTAGTTGGATTGGTTGTTTCTTTGTGTTCTTCCTTTTTTATTTCTCTATGTATCACAGATGAGTGGAGATTCTGGAGTATCAGCATTTCCTGAAGGTGAAAACATCTTCTCTTGGGTCGGTACCATTGAAGGAAGCAAAGGAACTCCATATGAAGGTTTGTCCTACAAGCTTTCATTACGCTTTCCATTTGACTACCCTTTTAAGCCTCCCCAGGTTAAGTTTGAGACTCCATGCTTCCATCCAAACGTTGATCATTGTGGCAACATTTGTTTAGACATTCTCCAGGTACTTCACAGCCTGATCGATTAAGCGGTAGGGGCTAGGCTGTGGAATTTTATTTACTATATTAGAACTGATGTGGCCTTCTGTATTTTACCGGTACAATCTCTCTATTCTGCCCTAGGATATGTGGTCTTCAGCATATGATTGCCGAACAATCTTGTTGTCCATCCAGAGCTTGTTAGGAGGTTGGTTGTTTCTGTAGCATGTTATGGATTGTAAGTTTCATATTCAGCCAGTTGCATCTCAAGCTTAATTATGACTGATTTGATGCAGAACCCAATAACGAAAGTCCTCTCAATAGCTATGCTGCAACACTGTGGAGCAACCAAGAAGGTGTAATTTTCTATCTTTATTATTTTCCACGTTTATTTTATGCATTGTCAAGTGTAATATTATTTTTAATACAAGCAAATTGCACTGGAGGTGTGCGGTTGTGTTTGGTCCGGGAGAAGTTGCTATTGGACACCAAGGATTTTTTTCCTTTTGACACTTTCATTATTTGGTTACCTTCTAGAGTTGATTCAGTTTGTCTCCTAGAAGGCAGCAGTCATTGTGATCCAAGGCTCCTTTTTTGTTGGATGCTTTGGCTAAATGCACCCTTGATAGTTCTCTGGTTTGATGCTTGCAACTGGAAGTTTATAACCTACAGATTGATTCCAAACATTATCAGTTTTGCGCTCTATTCTCCTTGAACTTCTTGGAGTACTAGCAATTTCAATGCTGGCGTTTTTGGCACTTGCTTCCCAAGGCCTTTGATGCATGTATCCTATATATGATGCTTTTGTTGGCCTTGCAGATTTCAGAAAAATGATACACAAGCATTACATGGATGCTGCTGAAGCATTGGAAAGTTGAATGTCATACTCTCTTCAAATATACTTTATGAACACTGCATCAATTGAGCATTGTGTTTGGAAGCTCAGCTATATGACAATCTTCTGGCAGGGACACTGTATATATGTATTCTTTCTGTAAAGTTTAGAAGTCTTAGTTGGTTTTAGGCAAGCAGGGAAACTGGTCATCCATCTCTCCTTCCTCAAGACCAGATAACGTATGGCTCAGGGAAAAAGCAAGACGAGGGGATTGGTGATTAGTTATATTGCAGCATTTATGACAGAACTTATTCTTGTGAAGCTGTAAAGTTTGTTAGTTTCTCCTACTGTGCATCTTTGTATAATTATAATTGGTCGTCTTTTGTTAAAAAAATTTCAAATAAATAGCATCAAAAAAAATTATGTACCGCATCCATGAATAACACACATTTGGCTTTGCTTGCACTTTTTTCTGAATTTGTTTATCCTGTTTTGGTTTACTGAAAATTTCATGCTGTGTCTCACCGTATGTTTGTAAAAGCTGAAAAAACTGGGTTTCTTTCCTCCTACATCTGAATTATTCCTCAAGGATGAGCAGAATATACCATTACAGAACAAATGTTTAAAGCCAGGACTCTGATGTAGGTGAGCTGATTTATTAACCCAAAGGGCGTTGCTTGGAGTTAACTATTTTTTATTAGATAGGGATAATTAAGTAATTTTGGACTCACCAAAAAGGGTGCTACTCTTTCTCTCCACTGCATTGGCTGCCTTCTGCGTAGGCTCCCTCCTCATGGTGCCTCTCCTCCTCTCTCTACTTGCACCATCCCCTCACTACCTCTCCTCCTCCCCCTTCTTATGCAATGGTGCCCCATGATCTCCAAGCAATTCTCCTCCATTTTTATACTTATTAGTGGTAGTTCTCCTCCTCTCTTTCTTTCTCTCTCTCATCTTTGTCGGTGGTAGTTATCCTCCTTTATCTCTTTCTCTTGTTCTCATCAGTGATAGTTCTTCCTCTCCTCTCTCTCTCTTCCTCGTCGATGATTGCAGACTTGTAGTGCATGGATTAGGCCATCATAGACCAAGCCACCAGTGCCCTGCTCCTCCTCTCAACCCCATCTCTCAACTTGGCTGCCTAGATTGTGAAGTCTTATTCTCACCATTCCTTATTAGTCATGATGGACACCCCGTCCCTTGTGCCGCTATCCTGACGACAACCTTGATGGCTTAGGAGGTCTGTTAGGAAGGAGGCGGAGGTTGGCGATGGGGATGGATGTGCGTAAGTATGGGAGCTCGGCGACTTTCGAGACTGATGCTACACACAATGAGAATGAGAAGGTAGGGGATTTGCCATCTATTTCGATACAAAAATGTCTATATAATTCGAATTATTTACAACACCAGCCACGCACAAGATCGATTAAAATCGTTTGTCCATGGATAAATCAGTGCCATCCATTTTAAATCAAATAGTCAAAGAAAATGCTCATGGTAAAATGACCAAAAAAGATTTTAGAGTACTATAGCAAAACCTTGATCTAAACCATTAATTCTTAGTTATACTATGAAGCTAACAAAATCCATCTATCTTGTAGCTTCCACCACTAGATGATCAAGCGAACGCTATACCAACGTGAGAGTTGTTAATGGGCAAGCATCGTCTTGACGTCAGGTCCAGTCTATAGCATGCTTGGTAATAATGGATGCAATCTAATTTGCGATAATGTTTATCTTCCGAAAAACGTGTCGAACAAATATTGTAATGAAATGATGAAAGAACCTCCATTTTTCTCCACTGTTTGCTCAAAAGATAAGGACACAAACAACACAAGCTCTCCATGGTTCATTTAGGAGAGAAGAATAACTAGGGCTCTGCTCACTTCGAAGAAGGGTCGGAGTACTCGCTTTGCTTTTCTTTTTAACTTATGTTGACATAGTTACATGTGTGATGTGGCAAAAAATAATTGACTTGGCCTACTGCTGAAATGATATATCGGGCATAGGATATAATTTCTCCAAACGGTGTGCTTTCTTGGTAGTCTGCCAATACAAAATGGCGGTGCCCTCTTGCACTACCAATACAAAGAATCGCAAATATTTATGCTAAATCTTAAGTCGAAGGAAAGTATTGAAGAGCCCTACCACTAGTTGAAGATAACTACTACTCGTAGTCTCACACTAATTGATTAATCAATTTTTTTGTACTTGTTGTGGAGGCTACCTATCATCCAAGCCAACCTTTCCTCTATGGATTACAACCGAACACTCATCAACGTCTCAGTGACACTATCTCAGATGTCAGGGGCCAAGAATCTGAGATGAAGTAGTGCCACATCATCAACCTCTATCCGATCTTTAGCTCGGTCGATTATCGACCTCAAGATCAGGACCCAACCAACAACAACAGATAATATTCAAAGGCCCGCACAGGTGTTAACATGTACGAGGCAAAGTCTCGATCCTACCCTAACCTCAGGCCATTGTTTTATTCAACCACACGAATGATTATTAAAATCTTTCAGAAACTTTCAGAATGTGGGCATGATCTACTACTCATACCCACGACTAACAAACCTAACTTATAGACACGACCTACTATTGAGGCCCATGACTAACAATTCTGGTTCATAGATTAGTAGATGGATTTTAATAGCTTGTCAAATTATAGCCTCACTGGCCCTAATAGCCTATCAAATTTTGGGGTGCTAGCCTATGGCTCGATCTCTGTATAAAGAGATAAAAAAAGAGACCCTTAGGTTAAAAAAAAGAAGGGCTTGACTTTAGAGCTAATATACTCCACTCTTGTCTTCCATTTTCCTCCTTCATCTATTTTTTGAACTTTGAATGACTTAAGTATCAGAGGATCCTCCATAGGATATACTTTAGTGAGAGAACTTTTTTTGCAGGTTCATCAAGCCGAAGAGGACGGTCTACCTCCATCAGAATGCCCAACCGATCTCCTGACATGGTGCCATCGGGGTTTAGTAGCAACAGATTGGCATATCAGGTAGGGAGAGAAATCAACTCTGAAGAATAAAATGATGGGGATGCGAACACAAAATACTTTGACTAGTTTTGGTCGACATTCATTATGATGGGATGAACAACCAGCCCCACAAGCTGAACCTGATTCTTCAATCCTATTGTAATGGTGGACTAGCAATAATTTGCTACTTTAATATAACAAGTATAAACTGTCATAGCCAACATCCAAAGTTTTAAGCAGATGGTGAAGAAGCAGCAATGATAGCTTAAGGAGCAGGACCCATATGCTACTCCATCTCGACACAACCAAGGATCTCAACCTACTTAATAGTCTCATCATCCAGATCCTCTGGTCCAACGAACTCCAACAGGAGAAACGATGCCATTCTCCTTCAAGATCGTCTAATGAAAACTTGACCTCGGGGTACCCTCAACGTCATAGTGATTTTCATTGAACAGACGACTATGATCGAAAGTCTCAAGAGCTTGATCGACGACTTGCTAAGCTATAGGAGGATATAGAAGTCAGGTAGATGGCTTTGGATTCAATACTCATCCTCCATTCTCTAGAAGGATTATTGAAGAACTAATTCCACCTTGATTTAAGATGCCATAGTTGGAGCCATATAATGGCTCGTTGGATCCACTCGACCACCTTAAGAGCTATAAAGCTCTCATGATGATTCAAGGAGCAACCAATGCCCTTCTCTATCTTGCTTTTCTGGCGACTCTCAAGAAGTCAGCTTGGATCTGGTACTCTGGACTCCAATCATATACTATTCACTCTTTCGAACAGCTAGAGAAGTAATTTGTAGCGCACTTCAATAGTGATCGAAGGCAGCCTCTTTCGATTTAGTAGTGAGAAGAAGAATCTTTGAAGGATTACATAGCACATTTCAATGCTGCCATCTTGAAAATTCATAACCTGAAGGTGTGGCTACATCGGCCATGAAGCGGGGATTCCAAAGATCCAAGTTTATTTTTTTCCTGAATAAAAAGTTTTCGAAGTCCTACTCTAAACTTCTCACTCGAGAACTGAAATATACTCGAGCCAAGAAAGGTATGACTAATCAATGCAATGCCGAAGGAAAAAGGTTCACCAAGAAAAAATGAGCTTGGGAGGAGCCAAGCAAAGCTCGTGCCAAGAAGGAAACCCCCCAACGACGATCAAGTTCTAGGCCAAGGAGTCCAACCTGCAAGTTCGACAACTACACTTCCCTTTTAGCCCCCCACGCACAATCCTCATAGAGATTGAGGGGCAAAAATATCTCTGGAGGCTCTAGCCTATTAAGGCCTCACCGATGGCACATGACAGAAAGAAGTATTGTCGATTTTACCATGATCATGGACACGACATAGAGGATTGCATTCAACTAAAGGATGAGATTGAAGTTCAAGGATGAGATTGAAGTTCTGATATGGTATGGATATCTTGGAAAGTTTGTTCGTGATCATGATATTCGAGCAATGACTAACTAGCTAACTCAGCAACAGGCTGACAAGAAGATGAGCAACCAATCAATGGCTAGTGTGATCCATATGATCTCTAGAGGTATGGAACCTGGGGGGTAGAACATTCGGAGCACACCTCAAAAAGGAAGCGGGGTGACAATCCAAAGGCTATGAATACCAAAAATCTTTGAATGTACTACCAATAAAATTTATTTTAAAATAATTACATAATAAAATATTTTATTTATGCATAGTTGTTCAATGGAAATCAATTATGGAAAAGGTTGTTTGTTTGAGCAATAATGACTTGACTAATAAGCCGTGGCATAATATTCAGTGAAAAATTAATTAAATGAATCGGCTGATATCCGACCATAATATTAGAAATAATAGTCGGCTGATACCTGACTGAAGTAATTAGTTAAATTTTGATTAAGAAAAATTAATAAGTTCGACTTCGATACTTGAATTTTTTATGAGTTGATCTACTCGACTACAAATCTTTACAATTATAAAGGCTACTTGGAGAAATATCGACTATATAACTTGAAATTACTTCGACTCCATTAGAAAGTTTCTAACAAGCTGCAAATGAAAACAAAAGTGAGACTTTTATTACTAAATTAAGCTATCTCGAAGGAATACTAAGAACAAAAAGCCATCCAGCACTAGCCCGATGAGGAGAATAATAATAATCAATCCACGACTGGTGTCATCAATATGATCTCCGATTTCGCAAATGCCAGAAGGATAGAAGATCGAGCAGAGAGAATGAAGAGACAATGCTAGTCCATTGATTATATCAATGAAAATATCCTCTTTGAGCTTTGATGGAGGCTTTTTGTGAAAGCAGCTAAGTAAAATACTTAACTGATGTCAGCCATAGCGATCATGAATAAAATCATCGAAAACAACCGAAGAAATATATCCAAGACAACCAAGTCAAGCCTCAATCCTTGAGGGAAGCAATCGAATATAAAAAATCCGAACCTCGATCCAGACACCAATAATTAGGTCAAAAAGTGCTGACCACATAGAATGGCCAACTGGCACTCCTCATCCATGGATGAGTTGAGCACGGGCTAAGAACGATGATGATGGGGCTAACCCTCTAGGGGCTCCACAACATGGCCATCTGACATTCCTCAGCCACGGATAAGTCAAGCAGAGCTTGAGGATGATGATGAAGGGGCTAACTTTTCAAGAATCCCTTAACATGACCACCTAGCATCTCTTATCCATGGACGAGTTGAGCAGAAGCTGCGAACAATAATAAAAAGACTAATCCTCCGGGGATCCCTCAACATGGCCAATCGGTGCTCCTCATCCTCGAACGAGTAGAGCAGAGACTTAGGATGATGACATTGACTTGATAAGATTCACTGCCAAGAATCAACTTTGAATCAACCTTGGGCAAAGTGTCGTCGAGAACTTTCTGACCATACCATGATTGCTCGATTAACAATGACGACATTGAGTTGGCAAGATTCATCATCAAGGATCAACTTTAGGATGACTTCGAATAAATACAACTATGGACCCAAGATCGAGCCAAGGACTTCTACTTCGTAACCTGCTTGATTAGTTGATTGAACCAACAAGCATCTGGTGGAACTAACATCCGACCCTAAAGACTAAAAATAGTCAACCAACAAGCCCATCGGAACATAATGAATTCCTCTACCAAATACTACGGATTAAATACTCCAAAGAGAAGGTCGGATCGACAACTAAAGATTAGTCTTGGGATCGGTTACTTCATTCGTTCAAAGCAGTGAAACCATTTCGGACTCGAAAGTGAAGAACAAGTATTGTGGAGGCTATCCATCGTCCAACTCGACCTTCCCTCCATGGATTACAACCTAACATTCATTGATGACTCAGCGAGACCACCTCTAAGGTCAAGGGCAAATCCAAAAATTTGAGGTGAAGTGATGTCACTTCGTCGGCCTCCACCCGACCGTCAGCTCAATCAATTATCAACCCTGAGATCGGGATCCAATCGATGGCAAAAGACAATATTCAAAGGCCCGCATGAGCGTTAACACGTCCCGAGGCAAAGCCTCGATCCTACCCTGATGTCGTTTTATTCAGCCATATGGATGATCACTAGAATCTCTTAGAAACTTTCAGAACATGGATATGATCTGCCACTCATACCCCCGACTAACAAACCTGACCCGCAAACATGACCTACTATCGACGCCCATGACTACCAACCCTAGTTCATTGGTTAGTTAGCGGATACCAATGGCTCGTTAGATCATGGCCTCACTGGTCCTAACGGCCTATCAAATTTTGGTGTGCCAGTCTATGGCTCGATTTCTATATAAAAAGATAAAAAATGGGATCCTTAGATAAAAAAAAGATGGGGGAGCTTGACTTCAGAGCTAATATACTATGCTCATACCTTCCACTTTCCTTTATTTATTCTTTGAACTCTTGTTGACTTGAGCATTGAAGAATCTTCCGCCAAATATACTCTAACGAGAAAACTTTCTTTGCAAGTCCGTCGAGCCGAAGAAGGCAACCTACCTCCCCCAGAATGCTCGACCTATGCAGCACCACTGCAGTTTAGCAGCAACAGTACTTGATAAGAAATATGAAAAATGCTTGTGTTTGATATAGACCATAAAAAACTAAGTACTTTCAGCATGTCTATGCATAGCCATGGCAATATGCATCTTTCTACATGGAAACCAAGAAACAAGAAAGAAGCCCAAACAATCGTTTGCATCAAAGTATAGAAAAATATTAATTAAGTAATCTTATTGCATTAGGATAGAAGGCAAGTCTTGGTCCAATGACAAGGCTACTTCACTATGGCCTATATATCATGAGTTCAAAATACGAAAACAATTTCCTAACACGCAAGAATAAGATTGGACCCTCCCAAGATCTTGCAACAACAATCTCATGCATTGGGACATATTTGTTTTTGCATCAAGGTCTGATGCCATGTAATTTAAATCAATAAGATTCTTTTTCACATTTAGTTAAATGTACCAGTTTTATAAAAAGAACAAGATTAGAGCCAAGAGACATCTTGTTATAATAGAAGTATATATATTATAAAGTTTGTCATCTCGGCACCGGACTCTATACCGGTATCATTCATTACTATACCAGTATACCCGATATGAAGCCGTCTTAGCAGACCGATATTTGGTATGCTCCTCCATATCATACATAGATTCGACACTGATATGATATGGTATGCCACAATCAGTATGCACAATATAAATCATGATACATGCCATTGCTTACTTATAAGCACATCTAAGAACAGATGAAACAGAAAATGCAGGATGTAGTGCTCCGCAAACAAGCAGGAATGCAACGAAGGTTTAATGCATACAGCCAAAGTTAGTACCTGAAGACAATAACGTATACAATCTACAAAGATGAGGCCTTGATAAAAGCCGACAGCTAGAATAAATCAACGATATTCACAAGATTTGCGTCAGTTCTTCTACGATCAATATACATCATATACGCACACCAGTAGTCTAACTCTGAAGCATGAAGCATAATATACCCCAAGCTTATTTTGCCTTTCTCTAAATAACTCCAACAACAGTGGAAGATGGGATTTGATTATCTTGCAAAATGCAGCAGATTTGTGCAATCTACGTAAGCCTAGCCTATCAGTAAAATATCCCGCTAATTGAATTCGAAGGTGCTCATTCGCACAGTTGGCGAAGTAATTCGATACTGATACCACTGACTTAGCATCGATTCCAACTGTTGTGATAACCAAAAGAATGATTCTCCCATCCAATCAAATAAAAGCAATGGCGTTTGAATTTTTTATCTGAGCAATGATTTTAGATGCTTCATCAAGCTTGTTCGCTCTCTCATAGACGCCAGCCGCTACCAGATGCAGCTCTTTCTTGTCAATGTTGGGGTCATCGCGGAGCCTCTCAAGCAAGGCCTCCAGCCCCTCGAAATCTCTCCGCGCCCCCAAGAGGCTTAGCATCTGGAAGTGCACCCTATCCGTGAAAACGCAGCCCTCTTCCCGCATCTCCTCATAGAGGGCGTCAGCCCTGTCAAATTCCTGCAGCTTTCCGTAAGCATTTAGGACAATGGCGATCATCTCCGAGTCCGGGAAGTAACCCTGACCTCTCATTTTCTCGAACACCTCTACGACATTCTTGTGCTTCCGGTTCCTCGAGAACAAATCCATCATGGACCGGAACACCGATATGTCCTTCACCTCCCCCGCACCGACCGCCTGTCGGAATACCCACGCCGCCTCCTCGACCCGACCGGCATTGGCGAGAATCATGATTGCTGTCTCTTTAGGAATGTTTTCAGGGTGTTTGAGGTCGTGGAGCAAACGCTTGGCATGCCCCACGAGGCCGGACCTCTCGTACACCGCGATCATGGTCTGGTAGAGTACTGGGTCGATTTCGACTCCGGAGCTCCTCAGCTTCTGGAAGAGCTTCGCGGCGCGGAACAGCTTCCCGGCGCGTCCCCAGATGGAGATGATGGTGGAGTAGGTGATGGCGTTGGGCTGGATCCCTCTCCGCTGCATCTCCTGCACCAAGTTGCCGGCTTTCTCGTGCTCGAGTGACTTGCCGTAGATTCGGATCATGGTGTTGTAGGTGACGACGTTCTGCTCGATCTCCTTGCGCTGCATGAGGCGGAAGAGGTGGATGGCCTCGCCGAAGAGCTCGGCGTCGCCGTAGACCCGGAGCATGGTGTTGTAGGAGACAACGCTAGGGGGGACGCCTATGCGGCGCATGCTCCAGAAGAGGCGGTCGGCCTCGCGGGCCATGTCGAGCTGACCGTAGGCGTCGAGCATGACGTTGCAGGTGGTGAGGTCCAGGGGCGCTCGGCGGGCGCGCATGTCGTTGAAGAGGGAGAGGGCCTCGAGGTAGCGACGGCGGCGGACGAGGGCGGCGAGGAGGGTGGAGTAGGAGACGGCGTCCGGGGCGACGCCGGCGGCGGGCATTTCGTCGAACAGGAGGCGGCGGGCGTCGCGGAGGAGGCCGGCGGAGGTGAAGGCGGCGAGGGCGGAGTTGAAGGCGATCAGATCCGGGGGGATGCGGGCGCGGCGGAGGCGGGAGAAGAGGGAGAGGGCCTTGGAGTGGTCACCGAGCTTGCGGGCGAGGTCGATGAGGGTGGTGAGGAGGGGGAGGTCGGGGGAGACGCCGTCGGCGTCGAGGAGGGGGAGGAGGGAGAGGGCGGCATCGAGATAACCCGCCTGGCCGAGGGCGGAGACGAGGGTAGAGTAGGTGACGGCGTCGGGGGATAGGGAGAGGGAGAGGCGCATCTCGTGGAGGAGGCCGAGGGCGAGGGGGAATTGGCGGGCGCGAAGGGCGTTGCGGAGGACGACGTTGAAGGCGAAGACGGAAGGCGGGTAGGAGGCGACGTCGAGCATCCAGTCGAGGAGGGCGATGGAGCGGCGCCAGTCGGGCTCGCGGGAGAGGAGGGAGACCATGAAGCGAGGGGAGAGCTGGTGGCGGCCATTGGGGGTGCCGAGATAAGGAGACATCACGGCGTGGAGCTCTTCGGGGGTGGTGGTCTGGCTCAGGGCCAAGAGCAGCGCGTCCATGTCCACGCTCCAGTCCACATAATGGTGGTTCCGTGGAGTTCTCCTCCATACGTCTCTGCCGCCACCACGACCACCACCACCTGTGGAGGAGAGAACTGGGGGAGGGGAAGCGGCGACGATGGAGTTCCAGGTGAGGGTTGGTTTAACTGGGTGTGACGAAAGGTGACAAGAAGAGGAGGGGAAGGACGAAGGTTGGGGAAGGGGAACCGCCGTTGCCTTGTCCAGCATCCGGGAAATATGGTCTTTGGAATGCTGCTAAGCTTCTTCTGGCCGCCGTCTTCCTTCTTTTCCCTTCTTAGCTATCAACTTTGTGATTCGTAAATAGACTGAAATATAATCCGATCAATCTCCGGTTATTCATTTTTTCTCAGTAGACCAAGTAAAAAATATCTTTCCTCAATTAACCGGTGAACGTCGACACATCTACTTTCTTATAATAAATTCCTATTATGATAATAAATTTTAAAATAGTGCTCAAAGTTTACTTTTATCAAATCTACATATCCTGTTCTTTTTTTCTTTTCTTTTTTTTTTTTCCTATCTAAACAAATATAAAGCAACATTTCACATCCTCGAACCATCTTAAAATTTGTCAACTGCCATTTTGGAGTTTAGAAACGAAAAGCTTTCCACCAGTATCTCCGTGTCAATCACCACCTCTTGAGCCAAGTATCATACATCACTGGATTAATTGCAATAAGAATTACACTCAAGTGTAGCTCACACATCAACTCACTAGCAGAAAAAAAGGGCTGCTTAGCGCTGCATAGCATTTCCAGCTCCAAAAATTGCACGCATGAAACTTGAACTCGGGGCAGAGCATCTGAAAAAGTCATTGACTATATACAGAACATAATTCTTTTTTTACATTTACATGCAGAGTTACATGTGTGAATTGACTCGCTCGGTATAATTTTTCTATTTTTTATAAAGAAATTCACTCAGTAAGCTTGGGATGCAGAATTAGCAAACAAATAACAGTGCCTGAATCTGTCGATGGTGAGAATGCCTTTGCTTAATGGAAGTAAGGGGCACCAGTGAAACTTTTGATCCACATTTACTTGTATGAAAAGGAGAGCCATGGATGTTGCAATGCTTGTCTTGCTGTGGGCCGCCTCCTAGGATTTGTTTGGAGCAAATATGAAAGGAAATCGAGAAATTTTGTATCCGAAACTTGCAAATGATGTGCCAATGTAGACTTCTCGGGTATTAAATACTCTATCTGATCTGTTTCCTGAGGTCGTATAGACAAAATAAAATAGTAATTTTTCAATAGTCTTATATACTTCCAAAATTTTTGGCAACATAACACTTAATGGCACTTTATAATTATTTAAAACTTCTCTCTTTTTTTTAATACAGGATTTGGATCTGTTGAATACACTGTGATTGCACAAGTAACCAGCAAGTGCGAAGCAGATTTGATATCATTCAGATGGCATCAAACTGTGCTAGATATTTTAAGGAAAGCCAGACTACAAGGTAACTATATCATAATTCAAAATACTTCCCCAGGGCACTACACTGATCCTGTCAATCATTCTTAATGTAATAAAGATTATATCAGACTCCTTACATAATTATTCCTCCAAAATATTCCCAAGATTTCCTTTTCCTTTTATGTGACATATTGCAGAACAAATGGCTTAAAGTCACAATATGGCTCCAAATTTGCATGTCGCAAAGGTAATTATCTAGAAACTTCTAAGCACAAAGATCGAAGATAGACAACATATGATGTATTGCTATTAATGGGACAATTTTTATCATAAATTCAGTAAATTTTCTGCAAAATATTATTAAGTTGTCAATCATGCACATTACTTCTACTAGCTATTCTTCATTCAAGGATTTCAATTAAAGTAACAAGAAGGATTTAAGAAACTAGCCATCAAAAAGCCTAACACATGGATAAACAAGATCCACTAAAAAGTGCCCTAAATAGATTGACTAAGGATTCTTATTTTCATATTTCACATTTTCCATGCAATTATATAAAGGGCATCCTAGGGCACAAGGCTCCAACCACTATGGGGTCTGAGAAAGATTAGGCGTACGTGGCCTTACCCCTCATTTACAGCAAGGCTATTTCCATGTTTCAAATCTATGACTCCCACATCATGATGGAGCAATCTTACTGTTGCACCAACACCTTTTTCATGTAGTTAGATAATGCACAAAATTCATCTACCCATGCTCATTACCAACATATGTACCTTTCAAAAAGTTGTATGTACTCCTTTTTTTTTTAGTTGCTTTGAACCAATCCTCTTCTTTGAAAAATGGAATTCTAGTTCAAACTAATAGGTGCCTATGAATCAAAATCCCAAATTAATGAATCCCATGGAATGCATCCCTATGCCATAAATAATAGGAGGTGATTAGTATCTGCAACTTGGTGGTCATCTATGCATGTAAATATGGCTCTAATATGCTATCTTAGAGTCTTAGAACATTTCATTACAAGAGGTTCAAATTGGCACTTCACTGAATGCAATCAAGCTCACAGTAACATGTCACTGTGAATAATGCAGGACTGGCTATACGAAAAGACACTCTTGGTTCAAAAGAAGTCTGTTCATCATGGATAGAAGCAAAGTATTTGTACCATATAATGCACGATTCTGGTGGCATATTTCAATGTGACATGTAATAATATTCTGTTTTCCATTTTGAAATTACTAGGTAGCTGTAGTAAAGAGAGTTTCTAGATACAAAGACATGTATAAACACTGAGAAAACAAAATTATAATAACAAGCCTTATATCATATATTTGAGCTTGGAAAGATTAACAAATGATAAAATAAATTCTTTTCACCTTTCAATGTGACTTATCCAACAATATTCTACTTGCCATTTTAGAAATACTAGGAAGTTATAGTAAAGAGAGTTTTCTACATACAAGAACATATAAACATTGAGAAAACATAATTATAACCAACAAGCCTGATCTCATATTTGAGATTGGAAAGATTAACTAAATGATCAAAAGAATTCTTGTTGTCTTTCGATGCAAATTATGCAAGAATATTCTATTTTCCATTTTAGAATTACTAGGTAGCTATAGTAAAGAAGTTTGTATATACAAGAACATATTAACCTTTGAGAAAACAAAATTATAACTGACAAGCCTTATATCACATATCTAAGTTTGGAAAGCTTAACAAAATGACCAAATGAATTCTTGTTTAAGTTTAGGAGTACATGACTAGACAGGCTTTGTATTGAAGTTAAGAATGAGAAATGTGAGACAAACCTCATTTCTGTGATAAAGATCATAATCATCTGTGAAGTACTTGTGTGTTTCCTGGCCCATGACAAGCATCTCCATGTCAATTGGACCAAGAATCCCAATCATGCGAGCCAGAATCATGACCACTGAATCATTTGGAAACAGCACCTGTCATGGCAGCAGACCTTATAACTCATAATCAGCTAGCATGAAAAGAAAATTTGAAAAATTCTCATAGATTATAGAAAATAGTATATACATACATACATACATAGATATATACACGTGCTTAATAAATAATACTTGTTTTTAAGCTGATACATTGAGAAAAGCTATTGAAGGGCGAAAACATATGGATGAGTTAAATACAACATATATGATTGAAGAGAGCTGTAACAGAGTTTATACTAGCAGTTGGAAATCCTAACAACTTGTTGGTTCAATAATCTCTTAACCATATACTGAATATGTCAAGTGAATTTGTTTCATGAACTCACAAATCCTTGTGCCAATAAGGATAAGCTTCCAGGGAAAAAGGGACAACTGGTAATAAGGATAATGCCATTAAGTCACATTTGAGAACGTGACAAATGTATAGGCAATAAATGCTACAACAGAGAAACCATACCACTTGTTCCACCAAAACATTAATCCTGGCCTGGTATATTGTTATAATTCTCTCAAGATTCTTTGCAGTTAAAAATTTATGGCAACATATTAGGGTTATACCAAGTAATATTCATTTGTATCATGTAGACTTGGCATGGGCCAACTGGGAACTCATTTTCAACCCATCAGACAGCCAGACCCATATTTTAGGAACCAATCAATTTTCAGGCCAGGTGCAGCCTTACTCAAAAATAGCCCTGGCAGACACAGGTTGGTCAGACATTTAACATCAATATATCTAAAATATAATCTATGTTATATAATGATAGAGGGGTCAGATATAAATGATAACAACATAAAGAGTTCACTGATACTATTATGTTGAGCAATTCAGCGAAGCTTTTGACAAAGTCAATGACACTCTTGATTGGGGTCACAAGCAATTAATCAATCTACAGTGCAGTTAATCAGTCCATCACAGAGACACTTGACACTGTAGACCAACTTGTAGTTGATCCAAACTTCTCTAGTAGGAAGAAATACAAATCCCAAGTTCCCTTGTTAAAGATCTTGAAGCTATGCCATAAGACTATTTTTCAAAGAAAAGCGTGTAACTTTCAATCATGTGATCAATTTTATAAGCTGCTCTAAAAAGATGATTGCATTTTCTGAATGACATTATCAATCGAAGCAGTTACAAGAAAAGGATGAACAGAATTCTTTTGCCGAAGTGATTATTCCAATCAAGTATGATACCTGATGTTTACGTATCATATGACATTGTTACCAATATCTAAAAAAAGAGCATGTCTTTATAAATAAGAAAAATCAAGTTAAACTTACATCACCAGTGTAGAGCTCAGCCAGGATGCAACCAAGAGACCAGACATCAATCTTCTGATCATAAGATTGACCAAGAATAACTTCAGGAGCTCTATAAGAACGAGATTGGACATACAAGCACAAGTTGTCTGTCTGAAAGCAACTGCTTCCAAGATCAATAACCTTAATTTCACATCTGCTGTAGCTTTTAATAAGGATATTCTCAGGCTTTAGATCACAATGAATTATCCCCAAATGATGCAGGTACTCCAGAGCCTCTAAACATTGTCGAGCTATAGTCTGAGAGGAAAGAGAAAATCCAATATAGGTTGTTAATCATTTAGCATTTGGTCTTCCTATCAGCAATGAATAATAGGTGAGCAAAATATATGATTTCAAGATTCTTTTGTAGGAATAGGAAACCATGTGTGGCATTGCAAGAAACTTAAAGATCTGCATTAGCCAATGGAATGATTCTAACAAAATAAAGAATGAAGCAGATGATCCAAGACAAAGTTAACAGAAAGAAAGCATTTCTAAATTTCATTACAAATTGATGCCTTTGTGATAAAGCTTTAGTTTGTTTTGACTTGTGCAATACTCAGCATGAATATTATTATATATTTCTGTACACAAGTACAGAGAACCATTCTGTCACCCACTTTATTTGTTATGTTGATCAAAGCACGATTGAGAACATTTCCAATTAAGGCACATATCAGATGTGTTAGTTTTATTTGTAATACGGTGAGGGATATGTTAGTCTCATGGGTATTCCAAGTATACAAAATTCTTGTATGAGTCCCTTGATGACTTAAAACACATGTGGGACCATTTTTATTCAAAAATAACAAGACATACCTGTATTCTGGACAATGTGAAATACACCTCCCCACCAGTTTCCAGATTATATTTCTGAAATTCATACAGATTTGCTCGTAGTAATTCAGTAACGATGAAAAGATGTTCCTGTATGACTTTTCTGAGGTCAGAATTTCACAATGATCAACAAATCAGAATTTAGAAGTTGCATTTGTTAATCCTATAAGCAATTTAATTAGAAAGGATAAATTTATGTAAATAACAACAAAACACCAGATATACTCATTAATGCAAGAAAAAATAAAGCACATCGAATCATGAAATTCAGCAGAAAATCCTTATAGATAAAATAACCTAATTAAAAATATATAAAGAGCATATTAACTAAATGCATAGGGATTTCAAAGCTGGTGAAAAGAACATTGCTTCTCAACCACCAAATGAAAATCAATCTGAAAAGCAGGATACGTAGATTCAACACCGACAATTCTTACAATCTTGTATGTTTTCCTACTTAGCACCAACGACTGATTCCTCGCATTAGTGCCCTGATTATTAGCAGCTGTTCATGTACCCTTTCTGTAGGGATTATACGAAGCTTTTATGACATACAATTTTTTAGAAAAGTACACATAAAGAGAATAGCAAAGCATTGCTTGAGAGGGCTAAGATGAAGGCAGTTGAGCTTGATTTTTCTTCACTTGTTTTATCAGCAATGCTTGGTATTATTGACATCGATTACAGAGTATAGAGAGATAAGGAATGTTTATTATTGGGATGACTACTAAGCTATTGTCTAATATGAGTTTCTTTCCATTTAATAACAGGAGTGAGGAGTGATAATTGCATCAAGAACCAAATGCCAGTTGATGTGTTAAATACCCATTTTCCATAATGCCAGCTATGGGCCATAGAGCTTGTTTGAGAAACTAGACTGAAGGTATGGATTATATTGGAAGCTAGAATTTTAACCTTGATACCTTACTGCTTAGCGGCCTAGGAGTGTATCCAAGTAAGATATTGGAGCAAGATCTCAAGTATCCAAGTAAGATATTGGAGAAAGATCTCAGCTATGCTTGATGTTGATTGTAGAAAGTATCATAATAAAGTGAACGAGGAATGCCTAAGACTTGCCACAGAAGTGCCTTTAGACAAAAATAAAACTCACTGAAATTTAGATTTCATAGGAATCATGAATTACAATCAGTTAGGTTCATAAGGGCTTCTGTTGATTGTAAGTGGTTAGAATAGAGCGAAAGTGACTTTCCTTGCACTTAACGTTCTAGCATGATTCTAGGAAATATAAGATGTACCTGAATGTGAACAGGGATACCCTTTTAGATCTTTCTTTTTATACAGAGAGATGTTGAGAGGGCAGCCCTTTCTAGCTATTCACAACATGCAAATGCTGGCTGATCTCCTGAGTAGTAAAATAAGCTTTTGGTTGATTTAAAATCATTTTGGATTGTTTCAATTAGATCATCAATCTTCAAGTGGATTTCAGAAAGAGCTTGTTAGTAGGCTTATATGTGAAGCATCCAATAAAGTTTGGAACAAATAGGATGGGATGTAGGGTAGATACTATATCGGTGTACCTTGGTTCTCCTTTGGAAATTAGAGTTCACAACTATATGACTTGTTGGGGATAAATCCCGCTCTCGCCGAAGTCTAGCTCGACGCTCGGCCTAATGCAACCTGTAGCCGCGGAAGAGCTTCGACGGACGGATCTTAGCCGAACTCCTACAGTCGGCCGAACTACTTAGTGGCCGAGCTCTTTGGACTCCAAGCGGCCGAGCTTTAACGGAATCCCCTAGCGCCCGAACTCCTCAGCGGTCGTCTCTCGGCCGAACTCCCCAAGCGGCCGTCTCTTCAGCCGGCCGAGCTCCTCCGAACTCCGCTACGGCCGAGCTGCTCCCAAGCTTTCCCTTCGGCCGAACTCTCCTACAAGTCCGAACTCCTCTGGACGAACAACGAGACTGGACGGTATGGCCGCCACTACTGGCGACGCCACTCTCTCCGTAACCAGCTCCATGCGGCCCACGACTTGCCAGTATAGCTGTCACCACCAACCCCGCCGCATACGGCACCTCCCCGAGAGATTGACTCCGCCGAACCTCGAGCGACCCGCCAGCATGCGGCTGCAGCTGTCACCACCAACCCCACCGCATACGGCACCTCCCCGAGAAACTGACTCCGCCGAACCTCGAGCGACCCGCCAACATGCGGCTGCAACTGTCACCACCAACCCCATCGCATACGGCACCTCCCCGAGAGACTGACTTTGTCGAACCTCGAGCGACCCGCCAGCATGCGGCTGCGGCTGTCACCATCAAGCTCCGCTATAAAAGGGGCCCTCCAGATATGCTAATATGTCGGATCTCTAAGCTCTCCTCTTCTTCTCCAAGCTCCGGAATTCATTTCCGAGCACTCCATTCCTGTTGGCCAGAGCTGACTTGAGCGTCGGAGGGTCCTACCGGAGCCACTCCTCACCGGCTCCGGATGGGACTTTGTTTTGCAGGTCCCCGATGGCGACCTCATCGGCCTCAACTCCAGCGGACTCCGACGACGACCAGTTTCTGCGTTAACAGATTGGCGCTAGAAGGAGGGCAATATCGCCTCCGAGGAGCGCAACCTCCGGCTTCGATCGCAGCGGACGAAGCCCCCCTCAACCTCGGCTGGAGATGGGATCTTCCCCGGGTTTCAACTTCGATATCAACTTCAGCTGGAGGCGAGATCCCCCCGAGCTTCGACCTAGACCAGCACAGAGCTCAGAGGAAGACTTCGGCAGTCGCCTTTCCTGCACTCCCTTCCTTCGATTTTCGAACTCGGGAGTGGGGGGGCTAGTATTGGGGATAAATCCCGCTCCCGCCGAAGTCTAGCTCGACGCTCGGTCTAATGCAACCTGTAGCCGCGGAAGAGCTTCGACGGACGGATCTTAGCCGAACTCCTACAGTCGGCCGAACTACTTAGCGGCCGAGCTCTTTAGACTCCAAGCGGCCGGACTTTAACGGAATCCCCTAGCGCCCGAACTCCTCAGCAGTCGTCTCTCGGCCGAACTCCCCAAGCAGCTGTCTCTTTAGCCGGCCGAGCTCCTCCGAACTCCGCTACAGCCGAGCTGCTCCCAAGCTTTCCCTTCGACCGAACTCTCCTACAAGTCCGAGCTCCTCTGGACGAACAACGAGACTGGATGGTATGGCCGCCACTACTGGCGACGCCACTCTCTCCGTAAGCAGCCCCATGCGGCCCACGACTTGCCAGTATAACTGTCACCACCAACCCCACCGCATACGGCACCTCCCCGAGAGACTGACTCCGCCGAACCTCGAGCGACCCGCCAGCATGCGGCTGCAGCTGTCACCACCAACCCCGCCGCATACAGCACCTCCCCGAGAGACTGACTCCGCCGAACCTCGAGCGATCCGCCAGCATGCGGCTGCAGCTGTCACCACCAATCCCGCCGCATACGGCACCTCCCCGAGAGACTGACTCCACCGAACCTCGAGCGGCCTGTCAGCACGCGGCTGCAGCCATCACCATCAAGCTCCGCTATAAAAGGGGCCCTCCAGATATGCTAATCTGTCGGATCTCTAAGCTCTCCTCTTCTTCTTCAAGCTCCGGAATTTATTTCCGAGTACTCCATTCCTGTTGGCCAGAGCTGACTTGAGCGTCGGAGGGTCCTACCAGAGCCACCCCCACCGACTCCGGACGGGACTTTGTTTTGCAGGTCCCCGACGGCGACCTCATCGGCCTCAACTCCAGCGGACTCCGGCGACGATCAGTTTCTGCGTCAACATGACTCATACAGAATGATAGGGGACTTTGATAGGGATCTTTTTGTTGTAAAACAGCCATTTCCTCTCTTTAGGGGGAGAATACTATCCTTGATTTGATCTTTATTGGCCAATAGGAGTACATAAAAAAAACATAAGAAAAACATACACAGTTGTTCATAAGTAGGAGTGTTGATGATTAGCATCAATTACACAAAAGAACTTTAATTTCTACTGAACGAAGAGATGGGCATGAGATATCTCTGTACAAATGGGGAAAAAACTACTGTTTGAACATTATGCAAGGGATGACCTATCTCTTGAATTGATACCACATACCTGATGATAGAAGTAGTCATAGAGGCGCAATATATGATGCTCATCAGCAGGGTCATGTTTATTCACAAATTTGAGGAGTTTGATCTCATCCAAACTTTGATCAAAGAAATCCTTATCATTTTTTATTATTTTAAGACACACATCAATTCCCATATGAAGATCATGTGCCTGGACTACCTTGCTGAATGCAGCTGAACCAAGATATTCGGTGACATAATATCTGCCTGCTAGAACTGAGTTCAAAACAATTGGCAGATCTTTGTTTTCTTCAAAGCCAGTCCTGTGATTGATTGCCTAACATGTGAGCACATGATATCTTTATGCATTAATCAAATTGTACAGAAATCCTGACAGAAAATTTTGGTTCTTATACCTATTTTTCCGATGTATGATTCTCAACTCAAATATTTCATATTCATCCTCATTAGAATTATACAGCTGAAGCTCATCGCTGGTGTCACGGTCCTCTCCTTCAACAGCTCTAGAATCCTGAAATCCTCTGTCAAGTGTTTCACACTCTCCTAATTCATAGCCATCATCTACATCTTTCTCACAATCTCTCTCAGGAAAAGGTTGCAAGCAGTGATCTCTTTTTTGCACCACCTCATTATTTATGGTATTTGCGATAGGTACTTCACCACGGTTGTTTAAATCCCCACTGCTTTTTCTCTCATATCCAGAATCGCCATCTACAATCGCATTAAAAAAGATCTCAAGAAGGGCAAGAATTAGAAAACCCAGCACCGAAACAATGAAAAATATAATGAAATAAAAGTACATTTATTCTTAAAATTACAATGGAATGGAACAAATATTGATGTTCAAGTAAACTGCACACAAATAAATAATTCGACCCTGCAAAAAATAAAGCAAACATTCCAAAAGTAACTACTAATCAAAGAGACAAAGCAAATGCTCACTTGTTAGAGTACTCCTAGCATCTGCATATGAGTTAAGCATCTGCAATTCCTTCTCCACTAATCCAAATTCCAAACTTTTCTTCTTTTCGACTCCACTGACATCTCGAAGCAAATCACCTTCTGAAAAAACATTCTTGGCCCTCTCATCTACCTGCTTCAACTGCAATCCATCTTCTTCCCCCCATTCATCCAGTCTCTCTGTATGGTCATCCAATATCAGATACCGCCCATATATCGTCGAACTCGAGTTTCCAACC
This sequence comes from Cocos nucifera, assembly GCA_006176705.1. Lineage (NCBI taxonomy): Eukaryota > Viridiplantae > Streptophyta > Magnoliopsida > Arecales > Arecaceae > Cocos > Cocos nucifera. The sequence continues at coordinate 5,619,029 of QRFJ01000003.1, read as the reverse complement.
ATCTTCATGGCGCTAACATCATTTCGCTCCCTTAATCCACTACAGCAATCACAAAGAGGAGAAGAACATATATAAATCTCAGAACAACCCTCGCAACTAACACCAACACCATCTCCATGCTTATCTCCCGCATCAAAATCAAATCTTTGTCGTTCCCCAAATCTCTCCTCAGAATCTATAGACATTATAAACTTATCCTCGCTCCGGCATTCGGCAGGGCTCGGGCTCATCTTTACAAAGTACGGATCATTGAGATAGTCCCCATACTGGTCATCATCCCAGAAGGGATCGTCGAATAAATTCGACTCCTCATACTCTCGCGCAGTCCCAAATTCCCTCTCCGACAAGGAGTCCGATGATTTAGTCCCCCCCGGCGACCAAACCCCATATGGATTCAACAAATCTGTCAAAGAAAAAACATAAAATTAGCAATGAGAATATGAGATCAAGAATTAAATATCAAATAAAGTTGTCTGGTGATAGACCGAGAAGAAATCAAGAAAGTAGTCGGCAGAGAGAAGAAGGGCTTCGAATCCCGCCTACCGGAAGGGGACAAGCCGGGGCTGACAAAGGCGTCGGAGGAGCAGGAGCTGGGGACCGAGCTCGCCGGAAGGGCACCGCCGTCGCCTGCGCGACCGCCGGGGGAGATCCTGAGAGGTGGCAGGAGGTCGAGACCGAGGGCGTCGGCGTCGCCGGCGCCGGAGAGGGAGCGGACGTCGTCGCGTAGGGCGTCGGCGGCGCGGGCGAATCCATGCGCCGTCAAGAACTCCATGACGTCCTCGACTCGCGTGGCGGCCATGGGCGGGGCGACTCAAACGGAGGGAGACGGAGGGAGACGGAGCGGAGGACGGGATCCCATCGGGGCCGCATGCTTTGAAGGAGCGAGCGGGATCGGATTCTCCGCGGGGGCGGGCGACAGGGGCAACGCCCCACCAACCCTTTGAGTTAGAAAAGCGCCGGGGATGAGCGGGTGGGGCCCGGCCTGATGATGGCGTGAGGAGATGGGGAGAGCGAATGGAGTGACACGTGGCGACATTTCCATTTCGTCGAATCTTCATGTCGGGTGGGAGGTCAAAGCAGTGGGTAGCGGAAAGACGTGTCTCCTACCCTGTGTTTCTTTTCTTCCTTCCCTCCCGCGGCTTTAAAACGGGAACCTTTTGGAGTGTGGTCACCGCCCGTGAGTGTCCGACCGTTAACTTATTCTGGAACAATATTTTGTCAGAAAGCCCTAATTTGGAAGAAACTAATAACCGTTTTTACACATAAATTATCCAGAGCGATATGAAGCATTTTATACCTTTCTTTTTCTAATAAATTTATCCATCAATTATTTTTCTTATTTCACAAATTATTAACGTATGACGATGAAAAGAATTTATCAGGTGGAAGTTAAGATAGAGGACTATAATCATTAATACAGCTTTCCCGTTGTGACTGTAATTATCAATATTTTTGTCTCGAGCACTAATAGATAACTAGTGGAAGATTCGTATATTACATGGATTGAAATATATATGAAAATATTTTTTTAATTAAATATAAATAAATTAATTATATTTTTCATGCATAAATTAAATAGACTGTTAGTTTTCTATGGAGTTAGAATATGAAAAGCTGTATTAGATTAAAGTTTTTTTCATTAATTTTTAGTTGTTGTATTTTTTTATATTTATTGCTACTAATTCTAAATTGTTTAGTTTAGCTATATGTGATTTTAATTTTTTCAGATTATTTATTTATTAATATTTATAGTCCACGAATGATACATATTAATTTTTATTTAATAATTTTTTTAGATGGCACAACAAAATTTATTTGAAAAGCTAAGTTGGTAATACTCCAATACTCTTTCATAGAGTATTGTTTTGCTACTATTAGAGGAGGGGATACTTAGTCCCATGTCGACTGGAGTCAAGGGAATACTCTTACTTATATAATTGTAGGAGATTTGGTACCCTCAGGAGGCATCTTTTATGAGGTGAAGTCATGTGGTCTGCTAGTCAAAAGTGAAGCCAAAGCGGACAATGCTTCCTAAACGAGGCAGAGAACAAAAACATTATTGCTGTGTAAGAATGGAAGCTACGGGCTCCATCGATGTAGATCTGGCTTCTAAGGTTAGATTTAGCGCCCACCGTAGGGCCAATCCACTCTTTTCAACAATAGACGTATTCCAAGGTCAGATTTAGAGCCCATCGTATGGTCGATCCACTCCTTCCAACAATAGATATACCCTCTTAACTGGTGGGGGGAGCTATTGTTGGGGGTGGGGACATTTAGTCCTACATCAGTTGGAGTCGAGGGAGTACTCCTACTTATATAATCATGGAGGCTTTTGGTACATTTAGTCGCACATCAGTTGGAGTCGAGAGAGTACTACTTATATAGTCGTTGAGGCTTTTGGTACTCTCAGAAGGCACCTTTTATGGGGCAAAATCATGCGGCCCGATAGTCAAAAGTGGGGCCAAAGCAAATAATACTTTCTGAGCAGGGTAGAGTAAAAACACTATGGTTGTACAGAAATAGGAACTACTGAAGCCCACCGATGTAGATCTGGCTTCCAAGATCAGGTTTGGATTCTTATGGTTTACTTAGCACCTAGTAAAAATTTTCATCATGAAGGTGATCCTATATTTTAACATTCACTACACCTAACAAACATAAATGCATGATCCACAAGTGAACATAGTCTTACCCCATCCTACCCCACCCCACCCCTTCCCCATCCAGAAAAAAAAAAAGGAATTATCTCTCTCTATATTTAGTTACATAAATATGTCATGTTATTTCCAAAAAAGTGATGATGCTCCAAGTAAGTCTCCAAAATTCCACATGCGGATTGTTTTTTATTTATTTTTATTTTCAAAAATAAGATCCCAAACCTAAAATTCATCACTCAACAGTCAACTTTATTTGGAATCAATATACTAAAAAAAAATTTTTTTTTTACTGCAATGCAATTTTCATTACTCAATATATTTAAAATATATTGAACAATGAAAAGAAGCTAATGATCGATCATACCAAGATGCTATCATGAGTGGCCGCAAGCACGAACTTCTCATTGAGCGAGAACTTCACAAAGGACACTGAGGGCTCTCATTGTCAATGAGAGTCTTCATGCAGTGTCTAGTTACCGAATCCCAAATTCGACAGAGTCCATCATAGCTGTTGGAGATGATGAGGCCAATAGAAGGTGCAGTTGGTATGCCTAGTAAGAGTCTTAAGAGGGGTCGTGGTGGCAAGGTCTCAAATACGAATAGTGTGATCGTCGAAGGTAGAGAAGAGGTAGCGACCATTAGCTGAGAAGGAGATATCGAAGACGCCATCATCGTGGCTGGAGATTTTGAAAAGAAGGGAGAGATCGATGGTGGACCAGACGTGAAGGGTCTTGTAGGCAAAGATGGAGGCGAGAAGGGGGCCATCGAGGGAAAACTTCACCAATGAGACAACGTGCTTGTGGCAGGCCAGGGTCTTCTAGAGGATGTAGGGCTAGCGGATGGAGGGAGCGACACCGCCATCCTTGGCGGCGGTAGTTGAAGGGTGAGGGTTTGGGATGCTAGAGGCTCATTCAGATTTGCGAGAGGAGTCGAGAGAAGAAGGGTTTAAAACTTTCTGATGGGCTCTGCCATTTTAGAATACGAAGGATTAGTCCTGCAAGGCATCTTTTTTAAGTATACGTGGATAACAAGGCTCATTTGAGAAGTTGAGTTGGCAACACCATAATACTCCTGCACAGAGTATTCTTTTATATATGTTGGGGATAAATTATGCTCCCGCCGAAGTCTAGCTCGATGCTCAGCCTAATACAACCTGTAGCCGCGGAAGAGCTTCAACGGATGGGTCTTAGCCGAACTCCTACAGTCGGTCGAACTACTTAGCGACCGAGCTCCTTGGACTCCAAGCAGCCAGGCTTCGGTCGAACCCCCAGCGGCCGAGCTCCTTCGAACCCGTTCAGTCGGCCGAACCGCTTAGCGGCCGAGCTCCTTGGACTCCAAGCGACCGAGCTTTAACGAAATCCCCCAGCGCCCGAACTCCTCAGCAGTCGTCCCTCAGCCAAACTCCCCAAGCGGCCATCCCTTCAGCCAGTCGAGCTCCTCCAAACTTCTCTACAGCCGAACTCCTCCCGAGCCTTCCCTTTAGCCGGACTCTCCTACAAGTCCGAACTCCTCTGAATGAATTATCGCCATCAGTCTACGATGGGTGATGAGACCGGATGATATGGCCATGACGACACCACTCTCTCCGTAACCAGCCCCATGCAGCCCACGACCTGCCAGTATGGCTGTCACCATCCACCTGATGGCACCCTCCTCTCCGTACCGAACTTCATGTGGCCCATGACTCGCCAGTATGGCCATCACCATCAACTAAGCTCCACCTATAAAGGACCCTCCAGATACGCTAACTCTAATCTCTCTAATCTCTAAGCTCTCCTCTTCTTCTTCAAGCTCCAGAACTCATTCCCAAGCACTCAATATCTATTGGCCAGAGCTGACTTGATCGTCGGAGGGTCCTGCCGGAGCCACCCCCCATCGGCTCCGGACGAAATTTTATTTTGTAGGTCTCCGACAGCGACCTCACCGGTCTCCACTCCAGCGGACTCCGATGACGACCAATTTCTGCGTCAACAGATTGACGCTAGAGGAAGGGCCGAACCTCCGAGGTTCCCTTATTCTTAAAGGAGTGCTCAGCGATGATTTTTCTCTTCCCTCTCTGGAGATCTCCTCTTTCTCTTTCGAAGAGAAAATACCATCCAGAAGAGCTTCGACACGACTCTCGATGGCCTCCGCAGCCCGATCCCATCTAGATCCATCTTCAACCTCAGCGGCTCAGGTTCCACCCGCACCCACGGTGGATGTGAAGCAGTTCGACCTGCTTGTTCGATAGGTCCGTGGCCTCACGGAGGCATTGCAGGCTATGCAGCAACCCCCGATGGAGACTCCACCAGGAAATCCGCCATTGGAATATCGGAAGCCGACCCCAAGGAAGAGTACCAGGGCTAACGTACCTACCTCCTCGGAGAAGAAAAAATAGAGAGCCGAGGATCTGTGTTCAGATCATGATTCTCTTCTGGGGGAGAACTTTTCCATTCGCAGTCGGAAGCCCCCCAAGACCTGCAACCAAGACGACGCCCTCGATTGCAAACTACGGAAGATAGACCGACGTATTGAAGAGCTTGACCGCGTTGCCCCAGCTCATCATGCCGACGTCTGTGCCGAACCTCCTTTCTTCCTTCGAATTATGCAAGAACCCATTTCACCGAACTTCGAGCTCCCTCGACTGAAAAGCTACAATGGAACCTCTGATCCGGTTGATCATCTGGAGGCCTTCCGTGCTATGATGCTACTCCACGGTGCTTCGGACGCCATACTGTGTCGAGCTTTTTCATCTACCTTAAAGGAAGTAGCTAGAAACTGGTACTCGGCATTGAAGCCGAGTACGATCTTCTTTTTTGATCAGATGAGCAGTCAGTTCGCGGCCTACTTCATCAGCAGCCGACGTCTACGCCGAGGTTCGAATTTCCTGATGAATGTCAAGCAGAAGCGGGAGGAATCCATCCGGGCTTACGTCATCCGATTCAACGCCACGGTATTGGAGGTCCAAAACTTGGACCAGTCTGTTGCGATGGCCGCACTCAAGGGCGGTCTTCGAAAAAATGACTTGCTGTTCTTCTTGAAAAAAAAGTATCCCAGAGACTTCGCTGATCTGCTGGCTCGGGCCAAGAGATATGCCCGTGCGGAAGAAGCCTTCAAGTCAAAGGATAAAGAAGCCTTAAGAGAACGGCTGACAGACGATGGAGAGTCGAGCGAAGTTCGGCTGCGATCACGAACTCCCGAGCATGACTCTAAGGAAGCCTGATAAAGGGACATGAAGTTCTCCCGTAGAAGGTTCCACATGAAGTTCGGCCACGTCCACGACTTTCCCAGCATAAGCGAGGCCGAACTCCACCTCGAAGCTCGTCATCGAGGAAGCCCCGATAAAGGGACATGAAGTTCTCCCACGGAGGGTTTCGTGGAAAAGCGGAATGAAGTTCGGTGCGAGCGAAAAAGTGGAATGAAGTTCGGCGTGAGTGGGAAAGCGGAATGAGGTTCGGCATGAGGAAAGCCGAGCTCCCCCTCGAGCTCGTCATCAAGCAAGTTCTCCTATGGAGGGTCTCGCGGGAAAGTAGAATGAAGTTCGACGGGAGGAAGGCCGAGCTCCCCCTCGAGCTCGTCGTCAAGCGAGTCCGGACAAAAAAGTAGAAAGTTCTCTAGTTCGACGCGAGGAAAGTCGAGCTCACAAAAGAAGCAGGAAGTCCCCCCACAGAGAATTTCGTGGGAAAGTGGAATGAAGTTCGACGCAAGCGAGGGTGGAATAAAGTTCTCCCACGGAATGAAGTTCGGCGCAGATGAGGCCAAACTTCACCTCGAAGCTCGTCATTGGAATGAAGTTCGACGTAAGTAAGGCCGAACTCCACCTCAAAGCTCGTCATCGGAATGAAGTTCGACGCAAGTGAGGCCGAACTTCCGCTCGAGTATGTCACCAAGGAAGCCCCCCGCAAAGATTTCACAGGAGGTGAGACGAAGTTTGGCCACGCTCACGACCGCCCCAGGGCAAGCGAAGACTCCGCGCTTACGACTTCTACAGCGCAAGCAAGGACCGAACTTTTTGAGCTCACCACCAGGGAAGCCCCGACAGAAGGGTGCGAAGAGGTCCTCCTCCCGAAAGGTTCTGCGACTACGCCCCTCGAACTCGAATTCTCACAGAGGTTAAGAAAGAGCTCCCAAGGCCAGGAGGACTACGGTCTCCCCCAAACACGCGCGATCGAAGCAAGTACCGCCTCTACCATCACGACCACGGCCACGACATCGAGAAATGCATCCAGCTCCAAGACGAAATTGAGGAGCTCGTAAGAAAGGGGCGGTTGGATAAATTCCTCCGGCACCAGCCTGAAGCAGAAAAAGATTGGCCAAGGGCGCTGCCATAGCCAGAGCGGCAAGGAGCTCGACGCTGCCATAGCCAGAGACCGCAAGGAGGTCGGCCACCTTACAGCATCATCCACATTACCCCTGGGAGGAGCTTCGTGCATCAGCGATTCATCGTCTCCCAGTGACAAGAGCTTGCACCGAATTGAGAAGGCCAGCATGAGGAGGTCGTCCACCCCAAAACCTATTGCCGAAGAAATACGGAGGAACAACGCTACCACAATCTTGAAACACCGAATTTGGGGATGCGCTGTTAGTAACTTTCTTTCAATAAAATTCTTTTCTTTCAATAATATTATTTTTGGATGCGAAAACTATGCGATGATAGGAAAGAAGCAGTCAATAATTGCCGCGTTAGGAACAGAAGGAGAACCTCGTCCTAACGCGAGCAACAACCTCGACTAGAGATAAGATCTCTCCCGAGCAACTGAGTCAATCTCGGTTAGGAACAGGAGGAGAACCTCGTCCTAACGCGAGCAAAGTCGAAGGCCTCGGTCACCTTAGACGAGACGGAAGGAGACGGACGACGGTCCGAATGTGCCCCCACGGCCCATTAGGAACAGGAGGAGAACCTCATCCTAATGCGAGCAAAGTCGAAGGCCTCGTTCACAAAGGACGAGATGGAGGGAGAGGTGCGGACGACAGTCCGTATGTGCCCCCATAATCCGTTAGAAATAGGAGGAGAACCTCGTCCTAATGCGAGCAAAGTCGAAGGCCTCATTCACCTTAGACGAGATGGGGGAGACGGAAACGATGGTCCGAATGTGCCCCCACAGCCCGTTAGGAACAGGAGGAGAACCTCGTCCTAACGCGAGCAAAGTCGAAGGCCTCGTTCACAAAGGACGAGATGGGGGGAGAGGTGGACGACGGTCCGTATGTGCCCCCACAGCCCGTTAGGAAATAGGAGGAGAACCTCATCCTAACGCGAGCAAAGTCGAAGGCCTCGTTCACCCTTAAGACGAGATGGGAGGAGACGGACGACGGTCCGAATGTGCCCCCACAGCCCGTTAGGAACAGGAGGAGAACCTCGTCCTAACGCGAGCAAAGTCGAAGGCCTCGTTCACAAAGGACGAGATGGAGGGAGAGGTGCGGACGATGGTCCGTATGTGCCCTCATAGCCCGTTAGGAATAGGAGGAGAACCTCGTCCTAACGCGAGCAAAGTCGAAGGCCTCGTTCACCTTAGACGAGACGGGGGGAGACGGACGACTGTCCGAATGTGCCCCCATAGTCCGTTAGGAACAAAAGGAGAACCTCATTCTAACACGAGCAAAGTCGAAGGCCTCGTTCACAAAGGACGAGATAGGAGGAGAGGCACGGACGATAGTCCGTATGTGCCCCCACAGTCCATTAGGAACAGGAGGAGAACCTCGTCCTAACGCGAGCGCCTGCGTCAACCTCGGCCAAAGGAGATAAGATCTCCCCCGAAGTGACCGTGTCAACCTCGGCCTGAAAAGATCTATCCCGAGCGGCCGAGACAACTTTGGCCAGAGATAAGATCGGAAACAACCTCGTCCTAACACGAGCACCCACATCAACCTCGGCCAAAGGAGATAAGATCTCCCCCGAGTGACCAAGCCAACCTCGACCGAAGATAAGATCTTTCCCGATCGTCCGAGCCGATCTCGGCCAGATATCGAATCTCTTCCAAGCGCCCGTATTGACCTCGGCTGTAGGAGAGATCTCCTCCGAAGCAGCCTCAACTGTAGAAGACAATGTCGCCCCCGATGAGCTCAACCTCCGACCTCGATCGCAGGAGACGAGGCCTACCTCAACCTCGGTTGGAGATGGGATCTCCCCCGGGCTTCAACTTCAACATCAACTTTAGCTGGAGATGCGATCTCCCCTGAGCTTAGACCTAAGCCAGCACGAAGCTCAGAAGAAGACTTCGGCAGTCACCTGTTCTGTACTCCCTTCCTTCGAGTTTCGAACTCGAAAGTGGGGGGCTAGTGTTGGAGATAAATCTCGCTCCCGCCGAAGTCTAGCTCGATGCTTAGCCTAATGCAACCTGTAGCCGCGGAAGAGCTTCAACGGACGGATCTTAGTCGAACTCCTACAGTCGGCCGAACTACTTAGCGGCCGAGCTCCTTGGACTCCAAGCAGCCGAGCTTCGGTCGAACCCCCAGCGGCCGAGCTCCTTCGAACCCGTTCAGCCGGTCGAACCGCTTAGCGACCGAGCTCCTTAGACTCCAAGCGGCCGGGCTTTAACGGAATCCCCCAACGCCCGAACTTCTCAGCGGTCGTCCCTCGATCGAACTCCCCAAGCGGCCGTCCCTTCAGCCGGCCGAGCTCCTCCGAACTTCTCTACAGCCCAACTCCTCCCGAGCCTTCCCTTCAGCCAGACTCTCCTATAAGTCCGAACTCCTCTGGATGAATTATCGCCATCAGTCTGCGACGGATGACGAGACCGGACGATATGGCCATGGCGACACCACTCTCTCCATAACCAGCCTTATGCGGCCCACGACCTATCAGTATGGCTGTCACCATCCGTCTGATGGCATCCTCCTCTCCGTACCGAACTTCATGCGGCCCACGACTCACCAGTATGGCCGTCACCATCAACTAAGCTCCGCCTATAAAGGACCCTCCAGATACGCTAACTCTAATCTCTTTGATCTCTAAGCTCTCCTCTTCTTCTTCAAGCTCCGAAACTCATTCCCGAGCACTCCATTCCTGTTGGCCAGAGCTGACTTGATCGTCGGAGGGTCCTGCCGGAGCCACCCCCACCGGCTCCGGATGGGACTTTGTTTTGCAGGTCTCCGGCGGCGACCTCACCGACCTCCACTCCAGCGAACTCCGGCGACGACCAATTTCTGCGTCAACAATATATATATATATATGATAAAAAAATAAAAATAATATTATAAAAATAATAAAAATTAATATTTTTTAATTATATTTATTTTGGTTGAAAAATATGGTGGAGAGCTATCATATCTCATATACAGAGAAAAATACTAACTAGCCAAAACATATATTCATTAGCATGTTTCACAATAAAAAGAATAATAATTTATCAGGTAACAAAGTTTAACTTGAAAATATTGTAAATTTATGTGAACAACTTTTAATATATCATAACTGTTATAATATAATAAGAGGTAAATATAATGAAGCGCTGCATATGACGGTTGCAGTGGATTAACGCCGTTGTGTGGACCAACTGGGGCCGTTTGCGAGGTGCGGCCAAACGGGAGACGTTAGGCGCACCTTCCGTGCAAAGGACGGTACCAGGAGCCTATAAGGGATGGCAACTTTAAAGGAGATCCAACGCTTTTAATTCGAGGAGAGTCCCAGTCGCGGCCCGGGAACGCTGGGGCTGCGGGAGGAAGCCATGGGCACATTGTACGCAGGAGGAGGTAATCTTCTCGGGAGTGATGGGATCCAGATTCTAAAAATATATATTATATTATATATATATATATATATATATATAGTTTTGAACTCCACACGCGGTATCGGGGAAGCTAGGTTGCAAGTTCACGATATCCTGCCATGTTGTGATATTCTTTAAAAAATTTCAATTATTTTAAGACTATTTATACTTATCTTTTGCAAATGGTTTGGGAAATTGTTTGCTTACCATTCGGCAATTATAGATTTATTGAGTTAACAAATGAAGTCCATTGATTATTTATTGTATGATGCCCCTGTCATTGATCAAATAAATTCTTTGTTTATATGATCTCGCTAAAAACTGCTTACATTTTTTTATGAGAAATTTATAATCTTATCAAAGGAATTAGAACTTTTTTTATGAATTTTAGTTGAATATCAGAATAAATGGCTCTTGAAAGGAGATTGACTAATCTCAAGATGGTTCATGTATCATCTCAGTCAATCTCGGCTTAAGCTAATCATTCGAATCAAAACTTTGAATTGCGTGGATATCATAATCAAAATAAAACTAGATCACGAAACCATGAGGAGATATTCTAGAGAAGTTTGGTTTTAGGCCAAATGTCTTGATCTGCCACCGAAGGAAGCACATATCAGAGCATCATTACCTAATATTAGGACCTCATGCTGCATGTAGAATATCTGTAATCATCACAAACCAGATTTTACTCATCCAATTCAAGAAGATTAATTGAACAGCAGAACACACCCTTCTATCTGTCACCAAAAAAAAAAAAAAAAAAAAACCCCACACTTGCTTGCTGACATAGCATCAGATCGAGTATAATAACTGTTTAATTATAATGACCTGCTTAATGAATCAGACCTTGCATGACAGCTGACCTACTTATCATCAAAAATCAATTTTCAAGCAGCGAAGGAATTATTCTCCAAATATTCTCTTGAATTTGAAAATTATGTGGGAAGCTGCATGATGATGTCAACCTAATCTCTAGTATGTCTGCCATACTATTCATCTTTTGAAAGATATGCTGGGCAGATTTCGTAATAAAATGATGAAGAAACTTTTAAATATTATTGACACTATAAGAAAATAAAGTATTAATAGTGGTATTTTTGCCATCGTTGATAATGAATATTAGCGATAAAATTAGTGACGATAATATTACCATCGTAAATAATCGTTTTTACCAATAGTTTTAGCGACGAAAGTTTAGCCATCATTAATAATTATTAGCTACGGCAGTGGCGACGGCTATGCCATCACTATAGATATTAGCGACAATATTAATAACGACAATTAGTCATCACTAATACTAAATAATTTTATTTTTTAATTAAATTTTATTATTATTAGCGATGGCAAATAATAATTAGCGATAGTGTTTTATCGTTGCTAATAAAAAATAATTTTATTTTTTAAAATTTGATTGTAGAATTATTAGCAACAGAATTATATTATTAGCAACGAAAAAAGTCATTGCTAATATTAATAATTTTAATTTTTTTTAAATTATTTAAATATTTTTTTTAAATTATTAGTGACTACAAATTGAGCCATCGCTAATAGCCATTCATAATTAATTAATTTAATTATAATTATAATCAAAAAAATTTAAAAAAAAATAAATTTATTAGCGACAGCATTTTCATCACTAATAGTCAGAAATCCATCGCTAATATGTATTAGCGATGGCAAAAATACTATCGCTAATTTTAAATTTTTTATTTTATCTAAATATGGTATAATTTTAAAATTTAAAGTTCATCCTCATCATTTATTATTTAAATAATTATCGTTAGAGTATCGTTACAAAAAACTGCCTCGATTCGATAGTCCTAGCTATGTCGATCAATAAAATTTGATTTTGACAGCCACGAACGATCGCTTGATTAACTGATAGATATAGACTACTGATGGATCCAAAAATTTATAATGATAATCTTGATAATATTTGTAGCACACTATCAAAATTTTATTTCAATCGGATATCATTATCATGATCAATTAATATAAAATTATTTAGACCGTTAAATAAAAAATGAGTGATCAAAAGGCCAAATTGCGTTCGATTATAAGATAATTTTTTAAATAAATAATTTTTGCTACTATTTTGATCCTTTGTATAGTGGTGATCCTAAAATTTAAATCGTGCATATATGAATGATCCAAAACTATATGTCTCTTGATACTCATTTTGAAGTGCTTAAATAATTATACTTATGCTATTATAAGATTTGCTTAACGTGAATAGTTCATATACATGTAATTTAAATTTTATGATCATCATCGTAATGATGATTAAAATAGTAGCAAAGATTATTTATCTAAAAAATTATCTTAATCGGACGTTATTTAGCCTTTTGATCACTCATTTTTTATTAACGATCAAAATTATCCTATGCTAAATTGATCATAGTGATGTTCGATTGAAGTAAAATTTTGATAGTATACTATAAATATCATCGAGATCATTGTTGCAAGTTTTTGGATCCATTGATGGTCTCTATCTATCAAATCATCAAACGATCGTTCGTGACCATCAAAATCAATTTCTATTAATCAACATAACTAAGGCTATCAGATCAAGACGGTCTTTTGTGATGATACTTTAACGATAATTATTTAGATAATGAACAGTAAAGATGAATTTTAAATTTTAAAATTATATCATATTTAAAAAAAAATTAAAAAAATATTAATGATAGATTTTTTACCGATGGCATTAGCGATGGCTAGTTTGCCATCATTAATAAAAATTTTGATAAAAGTATTAGTGACGAACTTTTGTTTTTAGTGATGGAGTTTCGTCGTTAATGCTTTTACCAATAGTATTAGTGATGGCAAATTTATCATCGCTAATAGTCTAGATCCTCAAAACCATCATAAGGAGAAAAAAAAATTTCATTCGCCTGCACTCATCCTCTCTCGTTCCCGCCCCTCATCCTCCTTTTGCTAGCACCTGAACCCTCTCACCCACCCCAATCCTCCTTCCCTCCCTCCCTGCCCCATCCTTTTGGCATCCTACTGCCACTCTGACCCCGTGCCGGCCTGACCCCTCGGCCCCAAGCTCGCATCTGTCCATGCCCATCACAGCCCCACCCTCACCGCCCCTGACGTCGTCGGCCCAACTCCATGGTCACCCTGACCCCGTGGGCTTCGACGTCCTCGACCCAACCTCGCGGCCGCCCCGACTCTGCCACCCTCGACGCCGTCGACCCAATCCCACAGCCCCGAGCTCGCATCCCTCCATGCTCGCATCTACCCCAACCCCACCAACCCCGACATCATCGACTCAAGCCCACGGCCCATACCCCACTACCCCCAACCCACGGCCCCACCCCACTGACCTGACCCCGTGGCTTCGACCCGTGCTGTCTTCCAAGGAAAAATTTTATCCTTTCAAGGATAAATTTGATAGGCACAACGACTTCCATGTTGCTTTTTTTAGGATATGTTAGATAATTAGATGATTAGAATTGTGAAATTTATTGGACGCTTTTGATACATTTGTTATATATGTCAATATATTGACTGTTCTCACCACAACTCAACCAAGCTGAGCCTTCATCCCAAATTAATTGAGGTCAGTCCTAGTTAACCTTTGTCCATTATTCACTACACCTGGAGTCTGAAGCAGTGCATTACTAGTAGAGAATATTCCAATAATTCTATCTATAGGATTCATGTTCAAGGATTAGTTATAGTTATAAATTTTATTACCCCAAAAATTAATTTTGATGACTACAAAATATTTGAGCGGAGTACTAATGATTTTTGTCTTTGGAAGAAGTTCAATTGTGTATTTCAGGTTATACAAGATATTTTAGATTGATAAAAATTCTTGAAGAATGCTAAAGCTTCAATTTCATCAAGTTGAAAACCAAAATAATATTATTCGAAAGCCTCAAGAGTATTAAAAAAAATTTTAGAATCTTTAGAGGCAATTTAGAAGATTTCGAAAGTTGAATTGATAAAGATACTTAGAGAAAGTCAAAATTATAATTTCATCAAGTTGGAGATAAAAAAATATATTTTAGAAGTCTCAAGAGCAAGTAGAAAAAAATTCTGATCTTTTGAAGGTAATTTCATATTTTTTGAATATCAAAATTAAAAAAAAAATTTAAATTTTAGCAAAAGGATCGATCTTATGGTGGACCGCAGGATCGACTCTTGTTGAAACGGGATGTTTGACACACTAATTTTTGGCCGACACGCCAAAAGGGACGATCTCAGAATTGACCTCTATGTCAGGAGTCGATCCTAGGATTGACCTCTACTTTCTACAAGCTAGAAAATTGAAACTGATCATTTTTTATTTTCTGCCATAGAGGTTGACATCCTTATGCTAGGAGACAATCCTAGGATCGATCCCTGTGATGGAAACTTTCGTAATAGCTAATTTTTCTATCCATTTTTAGTGCATTAGATGCCCAATAAATACTCTCCAACGGCTACTAATCATTCTCCAGCATTGATTGAAAGTTTGGGCAAGGCCCACGTCCTGCTGGAGCTGCTAATTTGGGATGCCTATGATCCTTTTAAGCGCGTGGCCACCCCATCAGTATTCTCTTTAGTTGATTCCTCCGGACTTCTTGAAGTCTCTTAATAAGAGATTTTGAACTTATTTTAGAAAATCAGTTCAATTTTAATGTGTTTTATACTTTTATATGATTTAAATTTTTTTTTTGGTACGTGATCAAATATTTCTTTATTTTCTTATGACTTGTATTAGTGCATGATCTTTAAAGGCTTATATATTATTATATTTAATATTTTGTTATTAAAAAATATAATTATATCTAATATATTATGTCATTATTCTATGTGCCTTAGTGAAGAAGCAAGAAGTACGCTGGTAGGCGACAGAGGATCCGATAGAATTGGACCATCTAGTAAGATCCGATCATGCACACGAGCGGCTCCATTGGCACACATATTATGATTGATAGACTAGTAAGAAATCTATACCAAAACTTTTCACTAGAACTATAAAAACTTTTATATGTATGCTTTAATTAATTTAATTTTATTATTTATTTATTATAGATATAGCAACTAGGTCATCCACCAAGCCAGTTGTAGTTGTGGGAGGCCATATACCGGTCTAGGAGGATTGATGATTATTTAGATTTTAGGTCGCGATAAATTGTGATAAGATTTTCTAACTGTATTTATTAAATTATTATAGGATCTGATATGTATATTAGAACTAATATATTTTTGAACTGTGTAGACGGATTACATGGAGTACGTTATTGCACGGTACGGTGATGACCCATCCACTCAGTCCATCCTTAATCTTGAGGGATGGCTCGAGATCACCAAAGGGGTGAGAAGGAGTCGGGTCATGAGATTCGACCACAGCTTCGGTCCTCTAGTGGCTCAATCATCTTCGACATAATCACAGAACTCGACATTTTAGATTTGGAGTGATGCCCACGTGGAGGAGGTCATGCAGAGGCTTCTAAGCCAGCAACCTCAGAGCATTCAGGATGTCATTCGTGACACAGTTATTGAGGCTCTTCAGGACTCATGGCTGCACGACCAGTTGAGCTCATTGTCCTAATCATCACATCAGATAATTCTATTAGTAAATTTTTTTATTTATTTTAAATTTTCATATTTAGAAGCTTCACATATTTAGGTTAGGCTTAAGTCGGAAAAGAAGATCTAGATTCTAAAAATGCAACCTAACCATTCAATTGATAGACCGAGGGTGGCTATAATTTCATATCATAGAATAAAACATGTAAAAACAATCTATTCGAGAATCGAAGAAGAGTATCGAAAGATACGCCTCCGTATCAAAACTTATGAATAGTATTTTATTTTTTTTTATTTCAGGATGCTGGGATATCCGACTCTTATCTATTAGCTACTGAAGAAGAGTATCGAAACTTATTTAGCCTTTTGATCACTCATTTTTTATTAACGATCAAAATTATCCCATGCTAAATTGATCATAGTGATGTTCGATTGAAGTAAAATTTTGATAGTATACTATAAATATCATCGAGATCATTGTTGCAAGTTTTTGGATCCATTGATAGTCTCTATCTATCAAATCATCAAGCGATCGTTCGTGACCATCAAAATCAATTTTTATTAATCAACATAACTAAGGCTATCGAATCAAGACGGTCTTTTGTGATGATACTTTAACGATAATTATTTAGATAATGAACAGTAAAGATGGATTTTAAATTTTAAAATTATATCATATTTAGAAAAAAATTAAAAAAAATATTAATGATAGATTTTTTACCGATGGCATTAGCGATGGCTAGTTTGCCATCATTAATAAAAATTATGAAAAAAATTTTGATAAAAGTATTAGCGACGAACTTTTGTTTTTAGTGATGGAGTTTCGTCGTTAATGCTTTTACCAATAGCATTAGTGATGACAAATTTATCGTCGCTAATAGTCTGGATCCTCAAAACCATCGTAAGGAAAAAAAAAATTTCATTCGCCTGCGCTCATCCTCTCTCGTTCCCGCCCCTCATCCTCCTTTTGCTAGCACGTGAACCCTCTCACCCCCCGAATCCTCCTTCCCTCCCTCCCTGCCCCATCCTTTTGGCATCCTATTGCCACTCTGACCCCGTGCCGGCCTGACCCCTCGGCCCCAAGCTCGCATCTGTCCAGGCCCATCACCGCCCCACCCTCACCGACCTTGACGTCACCGGACCCAACTCCATGGTCACCCTGACCCCGTGGGCTTCGACGTCCTCGACCCAACCTCGCGGCCGCCCCGACTCTGCCACCCTCGACGCCGTCGACCCAATCCCACAGCCCCGAGCTCGCATCCCTCCATGCTCGCATCTGCCCCAACCCCACCAACCCCGACATCGTCGACTCAAGCCCACGGCCCATGCCCACTGCCCCCAACCCACGGCCCCACCCCATCGACCTGACCCCGTGGCTTCGACCCATGCTGTCTTCCAAGGATAAATTTGATAGGCACAACGACTTCCATGTTGCTTTTTTTAGAATATTTTAGATAATTAGATGATTAGAATTGTGAAATTTATTGGACGCTTTTGATACATTTGTTATATATGTCAATATATTGACTGTTCTCACCACAACTCAACCAAGCTGAGCCTTCAACCCAAATTAATTGAGGTCGGTCCTAGTTAACCCTTGTCCATTATTCACTACACCTGGAGTCTGAAGCAGTGCATTACTAGTAGAGAATATTCCAATAATTCTATATATAGGATTCATGTTCAAGGATTAGTTATAGTTATAAATTTTATTGCTCCAAAAATTAATTTTGATGACTACAAAATATTTGAGCGGGGTACTAATGATTTTTGTCTTTGGAAGAAGTTCAATTGTGTATTTCAGGTTATACAAGATATTTTAGATTGATAAAAATTCTTGAAGAATGCTAAAACTTCAATTTCATCAAGTTGAAAATCAAAATAATATTATTCGAAAGCCTCAAGAGCATTTAAAAAAAATTCGGAATCTTTAGAGGCAATTTAGAAGATTTTGAAAGTTGAATTGATAAAGATACTTGGAGAAAGTCAAAATTATAATTTCATTGAGTTGGAGATAAAAAAAATATATTTCAGAAGTCTCAAGAGCAAGTAGAAAAAAATTCTGATCTTTTGGAGGTAATTTCATATTTTTTGAATATCAAAATTTAAAAAAAAATCGAGTTTTAGCAAAAGGATCGATCTTATGGTGGACCGCAGGATCGACTCTTGTTGAAACGGGATGTTTGGCACACTAATTTTTGGCCGACACGCCAAAAGGGATGATCTCAGAATTGACCTCTATGTCAGGAGTCGATCCCAGGATTGACCTCTACTTTCTACAAGCTAGAAAATAGAAACTGATCATTTTTTATTTTCTGCCATAGAGGTCGACATCCTTGTGCTAGGAGACAATCCTAGGATCAATCCCTGCAATAGAAACTTTCGTAATAGCTAATTTTTCTATCCATTTTTAGTGCATTAGATGCCCAATAAATACTCTCCAACGGCTACTAATCATTCTCCAGCATTGATTGAAAGTTTGGGCAAGGCCCACATCCTGCTGGAGCTGCTAATTTGGGATGCCTATGATCCTTTTAAGCGCGTGGCCATCCCATCAGTATTCTCTTTAGTTGATTCCTTCGGACTTCTTGAAGTCTCTTAATAAGAGATTTTGAACTTATTTTAGAAAATCAGTTCAATTTTAATGTGTTTTATACTTTTATATGATTTAATTTTTTTTTTGGTACGTGATCAGATATTTCTTTATTTTCTTTTGACTTGTATTAGTGCATGATCTTTAAAGGCTTATATATTATTATATTTAATATTTTGTTATTAAAAAAATATAATTATATCTAATATATTATGTCATTATTCTATGTATCTTAGTGGAGTAGCAAGAAGTACGCTAGTAGGTGGCAGAGGATCCGACAGAATTGGACCATCTAGTAAGATCCGATCATGCACACGAGCGGCTCCATTGGCACACATGTTATGATTGATAGACTAGTAAGAAATCTATATCAAAACTTTTCACTAGAATTATAAAAACTCTTATATGTATGCTTTAATTAATTTAATTTTATTATTTACTTATTATAGATATAGCAACTAGGTCATCCACCAAGCCAGCTGTAGTTGTGGGAGGTCATATACCGGTCTAGGAGGATTGATGATTATTTAGATTTTAGGTCGCGATAGATTGCGATAAGATTTTCTAACTGTATTTATTAAATTATTATAGGATCTAATATATATATTAGAACTAATATATTTTTGAACTGTGTAGACGGATTATATGGAGTATGTTATTGCACGATACGGTGATGACCCATCCACTCAATCCATCCTTAATCTTGAGGGATGACTCGAGATCACCAAAGGGGTGAGAAAGAGTCGGGTCATGAGATTCGACCACAGCTTCGGTCCTCTAGTGGCTCGGTCATCTTCGACATAATCACAGAACTCGACGTTTTAGATTTGGAGCGATGCCCACGTGGAGGAGGTCATGCAGAGGCTTCTAAGCCAGCAACCTCAGAGCATTCAGGATGTCATTCGTGACATAGTTATTGAGGCTCTTAGGACTCGTGGCTGCATGACCAGTTGAGCTCATTATCCTAATCATCACATCAGATAATTCTATTAGTAATTTTTTTTATTTATTTTAAGTTTTCATATTTAAAAGCTTCACATATTTAGGTTAGGCTTAAGTCGGAAAAGAAGATCTAGATTCTAAAAATGCAACCTAACCATTCAATTGATAGACCGAGGGTGGCTATAATTTCATATCATAGAATAAAACATGTAGAAATAATCTATTCGAGAATCGAAGGAGAGTATCGAAAGATACGCCTCCGTATCGAAACTTATGAATAGTATTTTATTTTTTTTTATTTCAGGATGCTGGGATATCCGACTCTTATCTATCAGCTACTGAAGATGAGCAGGAGGATGAGGAGGAGGAGGACGTTACCTGATTTTTTTTTTTTTAATTTGTATATAATTTTGATACTTGTGAAGCAGTATCTCAATGTAAAATTATATAATTTATATTTTTAATATAATATAATTAATTTAATATTTATAATTATGTTAAATAGTTATTATTTTATTTTTAATAAATTTTAAAAAATATTATTGTTTGTTAGCAGGTTTTAAATTATTTAATTATATTTTTTAAAAAAAATAAAAATTATTAGTAATGGCATTAGCGACGATAAATTGACATCGTTAATAAATTTTTTTAAATTAAAAAAAATAAAAATATTAAGGATGGCATTAGTGATAAAATTATCATCGCTAATAATTTTTAAATATTTTTAAAAAATTAAAAATATTAGTGATGGCACTAGCGACAAAAATATCATCGCTAATATATTTTTATTAATTTAATTAATAAAAATTAAAATTTTTAATATAGTATCTTTGTCATTAATGCCATCGCTAATTAATTGTTAGCGAAAGTAATAGTTGCAGTCACTAATAGTTGTCATCACTAATAATGATAATTAACGATAAAAATTTTTTATAACTTAAATTTAAACTTTTTGAGCCGTTTCAATTGTCCTGGAATGTTTATCAAATCATATAATTGTTTCGACGGAGCAAGGCTGCATCCAGTCGATGATTGCAATCCTCTTCTTCAGTTGATGAACCCACTCTTTATGCAGCCATGTCCAACAATATAAGCAGAGAAGGCAATTATTAGGCCTGGAGGTTGGAGATTGACAGCAGACAAGAGAACAAGCACGACTTCATGTGAAAAAATGGAGCAACAAAGCTCAAATCAGGAGGGTGAGTTTGGAATCATCACTTTGTCTGCAAGCCTGGAAGAGGGCTCCTTGGAAAAGAATGCAAAGCTAACAATCTCAAAAATAGATAAGCTGTCATGGGGAATAGGTCCTGCCTGCGAAAAGACTGATAGAGGCGGCATGGACCACTTGTCCTCAAAACGGCACAATCCATATTTTTGGCATAACCTTTTTAATTACAAAAGAGTTCATTTGAGCTCATGTGTCTAGATTTTTGAGAGTTTTGGTAGCGCCTGGAGAAGAGAAGTTCTCTGGATTTAATGGAATATTTTATCTTCCAAACAAACTATCAGATTTCAACCAAATTTTAAAAAAATTCCAAGTCTGGTGGTAGCTTTACAATGTAAAGATAACATCCTTGTCATTTTTGATCGTTAATAACACACCTGCAATAACTCCATGAAAGGTAGAAATGATTGCTAGTGCCATCAGCTGGCCTTATTTATTCGTTTATTGTTGCCTTTACCTCCACATAATTTACCTTGCTTCGGGCTCAGCCCAACCCAGCCTTCAAGCCTACTTTTCATGCCCAAGCCCGACGCATACTAAAATTCCGGAAGGGCTTTAATGTCAAGCCCAACATAGCCTACTTGTTAAATCAGAAATTCTTTATTTACCGCGAGCGATGAGCTTCCGCGTGATTGGCTCATGTGCAATATCAAAATAAAAAATATTTTTTTTTCCTTAGGTCCGTACATGGTGAGCACACAAGCTTACTGCCCGGTGAGCAAAATATTTTTTAATCAATCAAGCTCGATTCAAACCGCCACCCGTTTTTCGATCGAGAGGCTTTAGGGTTGAGTAGGCCTAATAGGCTGTCCGATCCGTAAACAGGTCTAATCGGCCTGGGGCGTGGACCAGCCAAGTCTAAAGGAATACATCATGGGTGGATGGGCCTCTACTTTAAAAAGATGGCACTTTTTTATATCAATACGTTTTAGAACTTGGTCAGCATAGCAGTTTGCCACGGAAAATTAACTAATCACTAGCCTTTCTATCCTCACAATTTAAAAATTTGAATTCAGGTCTTCAACCTAACCTCTTAAAAAAAAAAAAAAAAAGGACTGGGCTTTTGTGTACCGTCCTCACATTAACAGAGTTTTCTCCCTAAATTCCTGATATGGAGGTTGCAGGATGCACGCAACTGTAGCATGCCCGACATTCATTGCAGATATATATAGAGATATATGTGGCAATTGCAGATATATCCATTGGTTTATTCTATTTATAATTTACAAGTTAGATTTATCGTACGGATATCACGTACTGTACTAATATCTTAATTATATATATGATGGTATATTTTCGTACTATCATAAAATTGAGAGAAGCTTTTCTCTTGCTTAGTTATAGTACTACTTGATAGCAGCAGTACAGTACAAAATTGAGTGAAATACTTAGTTATATCTGATGCAGGTCAGTTTGGTCCTCCCACTGTTATCGAACCTCCATGGAGAATCGGTGTAATGCATTATCAGGTGTACGGTTAGTCATGCTTAAGTGTTACAAATGCAATCCTTACCAACAATAATCTTGTGTAATCTGCCCTCAAAGAAGAAGAACAAAGCCGAAACAATGACTAAATTTTTTTAAAATATAAAAAATATTTTATCCATCGCACACATGCAGTGTAATATAATTAATTTGAAGTATACTGTGATATAATATCACTTTTCAACTCTATTAAATGTATGTAATTTTATTTTTTTATTTAAAATTTTAAATAATAAAAATATTTTTTATTCAAAAAAAATTATAATATTTGGTGAACATCTCGTAATCTCTTATGATATTCTCAAGGTGTCTTATGACTTCTTAAAAATAGAAGGTCATAATGAAAAAAAATATTTTTATTATTAAAATTTTTTCATCATCGATAAAAATATTTTTTTTATAATTTTTTATTTTTAAAAAATTATAAGATGCTTAAGCCATGGAATGGAATGTCATAATTTTTTTAGAACAGAGAAATATTTTCATTATTTAAAATTTTAAATTAAAAAATAAAATTATGTTGGAAGGTATGACTACGTGGTCCAATCAAAAAGAATAATATACTATTATTATATTGCATATGGTGCATAAATAATTATTCTTTAAATATTTCATAATTGACATCGTAAATGTTTCACTGGTTGCGGCGGTGGCAGGCCCATTTTTGTAGTATATTCCATTTTTTCTTTACAGGCCTTGGAGTTGAATATTCCTCACCATACGAAGATTAGTTTAATTCTACTTTTCATATGTTAAAAACTGCCCAATTAACCATAGAGAGAAGAAAGCATCCTTCCTTTCATGTACTCGCAAATGGTTATAACATCTGGTAATTCTTATTAGAATTACGATAGCTCTCCTCTTGCTTTCGCTGTCCCGATCCTCGAAAGTAGTAATTAGTATCAACAATTCTTCATCAGCTGGTGTGTTATATTCTCATTGCTCTCCCTATATTTGCATTGCAAATTATGCCACGTAATTAAGCAACTTGAACAGTGGAAGACTTTTTTTGAGTGATTGTCATGAGTTACCATACAATTGTTCTATTAGTATTTAGTCATGCTTAATCTCAAACACAATTAATCTCATTCTACTTCAGATAGAAGTATTTGATGGTAACCGGACCCAAACTCAGCTTGCTCCGCTTGGCAGCTTACTATTTCAGGCTCTGCCCTCTTGCACTTGACCTCAATTGTTTCCCCCACAATAAGGAAAGGTGGTGATGAGTAGGCCCTGAGACGAGTCCTCTGAGCATTGATTGGCATGGTATTCTACCAAGCAAATATAGGCTTATACATTTTAATTTTGATGTTTGCGGTATTGAATTTAATTTTTTAATATGATTTAATTATTATTTAGTTAGATTTAACTTATTAGATCAAGTTCTGAATCAATTATGATGAGTTTAATTAATTAAAAAAATTTTATTTTTGATAAAGTTTAGACTAGAATTCCTATTCTAATCAGGATTAAGTCTTTTGATGAGATAAGATAAGTACAGATATAAATAGAGATAGCCTGCTCCCTTTTTTCTAACTCTCACGAGAACGTGATAATTTCCATCAATCATACACATAAAGGAGGAGGATGAAGAGAGAGAAGATCAGCTGTCTATAAAAGATGAATCTAATGCTCCGCGGGCAACGTGATCATCATGTTGGTGAGACGATAGTGCAAGGTATGTTTTAGTTTAATTTTGTATGAATATTCAAGCACGATCCAGACATAAAAGATTAAATTATCTTACATGTGATATCAGAGCTCTGGATCCATGATTCGTATTCATGTAAAAGTTTTTCGATAAATTTTAATTTATTTTTGAAAAATTAAAATCATGATTTTATATTTTTGGAATTGATTAAAGTTCAAAAAATTAAATTAAAGTTTTATTAATTTTTAAAAAATTAAAAAAATTAAAAAAAAAATAGGTCGATCGTACTGGTCGATCCATGCCGTCTGGTGAATGAGGCAGCAGCCATGGCTGCTGCTATGCCGGTGGCAAGCTGGAGCCGCATCACTTATCGTTTTTGCGGCCACGAGAACTGCGGCTTTTGTCGCTGCATAAGGGGCGGTGGGAGCCGGTGATGGCCCCGAATCGGATCGGAGAGGATAAGGTCGGCTGCAAACGGCGGGCGGTGGGTTGATAATTCCTCTCGACGATGGGGATCACGACCGCGTGGGGCGATGGGTCATGGTTTTTGGGTCCGACCGATTGGACAGCGGCTTTCACCATGATGGGAGGGAGCGGCGCTCGGTCCGCTGCCCTACCTCTTGGCCTCTCCGGTGGCTGAGATGGCAAGGAGCGGTCATTCGGCCAGTGGCCATGGAGGATCGGAAAGATTGGAGTTCTGATCGGGGAAGGAAAGAGTTTTGGGTATTCGATTTCGGATCCTAATAAATCCTGATCCGAACCCGATAAGAACCCAACCCGTTTAATTAAAAAGAGAATTTATGCATTTAAGCCTTTGGAAAGTTTAAATTATGGAAAAGGACCTATAGGGTAGTTTTGAAATTTAGAACTTTAGGATAATTTTGCATTTTAGTTCCTGATAAAGTAATAAATTACATTAAAGTTCCTACCGATTTTCAGAATAGTTTTAAAGCTGCTATTTTATAGAAAAGGTCCCATATTTCTATTATTTACGGTTAAGTCCTTTAAGATTTTTTGATAAAATCACTATAACTTGATCATTTCTTATCCGATTTGAGCAATTTTTGAACCATTGGACTTGTGATGATTTAAAAAATATTATAATTAAATTTTTTATATAAAATAAAATATTTAAATAATTAAATTATTTAATTAATAATTTTGTTCACTATTACACTATTTAAGTATGTTTTCACGTAGCCCCAAAGGGCCCGAAGCACTCTATGAATCTTGGATAGCCAAGTCACCGAGGGCTAATAATTTTTTCTTATTATAATTCTAGAATTATATAAAAGTATATTTATTACAGTAAATCCAAAGATGATCATAATTTGATACAAAAATTAATAATAAAAGGTTGACTAACTGGAGTTGCATAAAGACGGAGAGTTCTACACCCAAAAGTGAGA
The DNA here is from genome assembly GCA_006176705.1 of Cocos nucifera. Lineage (NCBI taxonomy): Eukaryota > Viridiplantae > Streptophyta > Magnoliopsida > Arecales > Arecaceae > Cocos > Cocos nucifera. Next base: position 5,593,850 of record QRFJ01000003.1, on the reverse strand, counting down.
ATAATCTTGGATTTAGTAATCATAGTTAGTTAAACCATGAAAATGCAAATAATATGATGGATCATAGTTTAAACATGAATTATGTGTACATGCTATAATTAATGTTCTTACTTACATACTTCATATTACTGTTAGTTATGATTTATGTGATGCATGTTTTGGCGTTGTTTATTATGTTTAAATTTATGATTAAAATTAGTTACGACATTTATTATATGCTATGATTCTTATCTAAAGATATTTTATAGTTATATAATAAGTGTTATTAGCAGAATTGTATTATGAAATCTGCATCATGATGATAATTATAAGCATGTTTTATTATTTGCAGCCATGATCCCCGCTTCACTCTCATCGCATCTATTTAACATTTCTACACTGAATGGATCAAATTATTCTGATTGGCACGAGCAGCTTCTCATTATCTTAGGATGCCTAGATTTAGACTTAGTCCTTCATAAATATCAGTCAAATCCATTTATCCGCACTAGTTCTCATGATCATAAGAAATTATCTGAAAAGTGAGAGCATTCTAATAGATTATCTTTCATAATTATTAAAAGTTCTATAGCGAGAGACATTAGGGAATCTATTCTTGGTAATGAATTGGCCTCTGAATATCTTTTTTTAGTAGAACAATAGTTTACCAGATCAAGTAAAGCTTTAGCTGATACTCTAATGAATAAATTAATCTCTATAAAATATGATGAATTTTCTGGAGTGCGAAAGCATAGTATGAAAATGCATGATATAGCTAAAAAATTAAATGATTTGGGTGTGATAGTATCTAAAATTTTTTTTATCTAGTTTGTTCTCAATTCTCTTCCATCCTAATTTATCTAATTTAAGATTCACTACAACATACATAAGAAATCATGAACAATGAATGAACTTATCTCCCAGTGTATGCAAGAAAAAAAGAGATTGAAACAGGAAGAAATCCCAGTTATTCATGTAGTTTCATAGGAGCGTCCTAAGAAAAAGAAGATAAAGAAAGAAAATATAGGATCCAACAATCCATCAATGAAAAGTTATCATAAATTAAAATATTTTTTCTGTAAGAAGGTGGAACATATCAACAAGGATTATGAAAAAAGAAGAAAATGGTTCGAAAAGAAGGATATTCCCTTATCACTTGTTTGTTTTGAAATCAATTTCATTGATGTTCCTTCTAATACTTGGTAGATTGATTCGGATGCTGTAATTCATATTTTCAATTCAATGCAAAAAAAATTTTTAAGCCGAAAACTAAATGATAGAGAGAGGTGGATCTTTATGAGGAATTGGATGAAGTCCAAGATCATTATAGTCGGAACCTATAGACTTATTACAGACATTAGATTTTAATTAGATCTACATGATGTCTTTTATATTTCTTCAGTATCTAGGAATTTAATTTTTTTATCAAAACTTGATTTAGAAGGTTTTTTATTTACTTTTGTAAATTTAAGTTTTAAATTAATAAAAAAATTTATTTTTGTTGGTACTGAAACATTATGCAATGGATTATATAAATTAAATTTGGATTATTCTTTTGAACAATTTTTGCTTATTTTAAATATCAATATCGGAATAAAATATGATATTATAAATGAGAGTTCTTCAATACTGTTGCATAGGCGATTAGGTGATATATCAAAAGAAATAATGACTAGATTGGTTAAGTAAGATGTTTTACCAAACATAGATTTTAGTAATTTTGGTGTGTGCATTAATTACATTAAAGAAAAATAAATTAAAAGTCATAAAAAGTATACCACTAGAAATCAAGGACTCTTAAAATTCTTATTTTGGAGGGCAAAAGTATTTTATTATCTTTACTGATGATTTCTCACGTTATGGTTATATTTTTCTGTTGCATGAAAAATCTGAAGCTTTGAAAATCTTTAAGGTGTACAAAGTTGAAGTAGAAAATTAGTTGGATAGGAAAATAAAGATTATGAGATCTGATAGGGATAGTGAATACTATGACAGATATGATGAATCTGATCATAATCTTGAATCTTTTGCCAAATTTCTTAAACAGCATGGCATTGTAGCACAATACACTATGCCAGAAAATCTTCAATAAAATGGTATGGCTGAAAGGCGTAATCGCACATTGATGGACATAGTGAGGAGTATGATTAGTAAATCCTCATTATCCTTAAATTTATGGGGAGAAGCTTTGAAAATCGTTATGTATATCCTAAATCGGGTACCTAGTAAGGCCATTTTCAAATTTTTTTTTGAGTTATGGATGGATAAAAAATCAAGTTTAGGATATTTACATATTTGAGATTGTCTAGTAGAGGCTCGATTATATAACCTATAAGAAAAAAAAATGGATCCTAGAATAGTTAGTTATTATTTTATAGGATATCTAGAAAGATCAAAAAATTTTAGATTTTATTATCCATCAAACATCACTAGAATTATTCAAACTGGAACTGCTAAGTTCATTGAGGATGGTGAAAATAGTGAAAGTGGTACACCGTATAATACGGTGCTACAGAAAATAAGAGAATCTCTTCCTATTATAGTTACACCTAGAGATATTCTACTTGAACCTGCTCAACTTAAAACTTTGGAATATTAACAGATGATTGATACACCACTTTCTGAATAGACTATCAATGAATATGATTCAATTAAAAATAATCATAATAATGATATCAAAGCTGAAATATTATGGATATCTACTAGAATTAGAAGATCGGCTATTTTAGATGATTATATTGTTTACTTATAAGAATGTGACTATGATATTGGAATAAAGAATGATCCAATTTCATTTAAGAATGTCATAAAAAATGATGATTCTGAACTTTGATTAGATGCCATAAATGAGATGAAATCCATGAATAAGAATCAAGTCTAGAAATTTATCGAATTATCTTAAGAATTTAAGCTTGTAGGTTGTAAATAAATTTTTAAAATTAAATAGAATTTCAAAGATAATATCGAGAGATATAAAGCTAGACTTATAGCAAAGAAATTTACTTAAAAGAAAGATATTGATTATCATAAAATATATTTTTTTTTATTTTTGAAAAGAATTCATTCAGAATCATTATGGCATTAGTAGCTTATTTTGATTTAGAGCTACATCAAATGGATGTTAAGATAATATTCTTGAATAGGAATTTAAAGGAAGAGGTGTATATCGAACAGCCTAAAGAATTTTTTGTACAAAAAAAATAAAAAATTGGTATGTAAATTAAAGAAATCTATATGTAGTCTTAAATAAGCTTTCAGATAATGGTACTTAAAGTTTAATCATATTATTATTTTCTTTAAATTTAAAAAAAATATTGCTGATCAGTGTATATATTTGAAGGTGAATGAAAATAAGTTTATATTTTTGATACTATATGTAGATGATATTTTACTAGCCAGCAATGATTTGGGTCTCTTGCATGAAACTAAATTTTTTTTTTCGAATATTTTGACATGAAAGATATAAAAGACGCTTCTTATATTCTTGGTATTGAAATCCATCATGATAGAAATAAGAGGTTACTTGATTTATTTAAAAAAAATATATTACTAGAATCCTAGAAAGATTTGGAATATTAAGCTACTCATTAAGTAAAGTACCAATCGTTAAGGATGATAAATTCAGTAAATTTTAGTATCCTAAGAACGAGATTGAGAGAAATCAGATGAAGAATATATTCTATGCATCTATAGTGGATAGTCTGATGTATGCTCAAATATGTACTCGTCCTAATATCAATTTTGCTTTGAAAATGCTTGAAAGATATTAAAGTGATCCAGGTATGGATCACTGAAAAGCTGCCAAGAAAGTGATACGATATCTTCAGAAAACTAAAGATTACATATTTACTTATAGGATGACTGATCGATTAAAAGTGATCGATTATTCAGATGCAGATTATGCTGATTATCTCGATAGTAGAAAGTTCACATTAAGTTTCATCTTTCTATTAGCTGGCATAGCAATCTCATGGAGGAGCGCAAAATAACATATTATTTTCTGCTTTAATATAGAAGCTGAATATATAAGCTGCTATGAGAGTTCTTCACATGCTCTATGGTTGAGAAAATTCATCTTAGGATTCAAAGTTATGGATTTTATTTTCAAGCCGCTGAGAATTTATTGTGATAATTCTACTGCAGTTTCTTTTTCTAACAATAGCAAGATGATCAATGCAAATAAGCACATTGATATTAAGTATCTTGCTATAAATAGAAAAAAATAGTAGTAATCAGGTGTCTATTGATTCTATTGATACTGCTTGTATGATAGCTGATCTTTTGATGAAAGATTTAATGTTCAAAATTTTTAAAAAATATGTAAAAATTATGGATATTTATCATTAGAATATTTAATTTATAATAGATACTTATTTTGAGATCTCTTAATAATTTGATGACTACTATTACTTCTGTTTAATTACTGTTTGTATACATCATGGTTGATTTTTATCAAAATTAAAGTAAATAGAAGTGTCATTTATATAACATGATAATGGGACTATTATTCATAGGCATTATTGTTTTAATAGTCTATGTATTCCAGCATATAAGACTGGGTTAAGTGAGAATTATTGATGTCATGATACATAGAAGAAAGTATGTCGGTTGAGATGTATAAACGCCATGATTTGCATTAATGATTTTTTTACTTAATCAAAGTATAAAGGATCTTCAAGGAATAGATAATTAGATAAATTTTATAAAATGAGTGTGCACTCGTCAGGTCAATCTTAAAATTCTGATTCAAGATTATTATTTTTGAAAAATTATATATATATATTTATAAAATATTTTATTAAAATCAAAGAGTTAATTTTAAGTAAAAATATAGATCAAGTGGAAGAATATTGGATTTAACTCCTTAATGTAGTCTAATTATCATTTAGTTAAGTTTAACTTATTAGATCAAGTCCTGAATTAATTATGGTGAGCCCAATTAATTAAAAAATTATATTTTTGATAAGATTTAGACTGAAATTTTTATTCTAATCAATATTAAGTTTTCTGATTGGATAAGACAAGTACAGGTATAAATAGAGGTGGTCTAGTCCCTTTTTTTCAATTCTCAGGAGGGCATGACGATTTTCATCAATCATACGCATAAAGATGGAGGGTGAGGAGAGAGAAGATCAGCTGCCTATGGAAGATGAATCTGATGCTCTGCGGGCTACATGATCATCACGTTGGTGAGATGATGGTGCAAGATATATTTTATTTTATTTTTGCATGAATATTGAAGTACGATCCAAGCATAAAAGATTAAATTATCTTATATGCGACCCGTAAAGGTAGGGGAGAAAAAAACTATTATAGATAAAAAATTAGTGTAGAACTCCTGAAACAATTAACTATGTTTGATAGAAGCCTTTGAACAGTAACATAACAATCATTATCTTATAATAATCTTGATTTGTTTGTTTTAATGAGATTTTTATGCATGTTAAAATGTGCATGATATTAATTAATTATATATGCAATGCATACCAAGTAATGTTTTATTTACGTTATTTCGTCATCTCATAGTTAGCATGAGTATTGATTGATTGTGGCATGATCTGGTGGCTCACTTCATTGTTCATTATTTATAAGGAATCTTAAAGTTAGGAGCATAAGCCAATCAAACCCTTTTTATATTAGAAATAACGAATCTTTCTGATGCGATATTAAAAATATAAATCCATCTGTGTTTATTTGATGATCAAACGAGTAAATTCTAGCGTTATATCATTCATTGAATCTTGGCAAACATTATAAATGTAGCAGATATGGACGATTATATATAATTGCAACTCCACTATTTTGTGCATCTATAATGTCTTGGACTTTGGTTGCCAAGTATGGTGGCAATCACAGAAGTCATTGGTTACTTTCGCCACATGTCCAGACTCCTTGAATCCATTTGACATGACCTAATTTACATTTTTAAAAATATGGCATGACCTACTGTGGCTAATAGGTCCCACAATATCAATAATTGATATCCCACGCACTAACACTCAAGGCTAAGCCCAGTTTCCTAAAAAAAAAAAAGAAAAGAAAAGAAGAAGAAGCAATCAAATTGCTCGCATGAGACTTAGGAATGCAGTTATCCATCTACCATTCGCTACTGTGCCAAAATTCACATTCACGTACCAAAGAATCAATGCTCAGATCATCCATTACATATGCAACATCCTGCCACCTACTACGCATCCTCATCCCCTGGGTTCTATAGATGCAATAAACTTTTGGTTTTGGAACATGACAGTACTAGCTAGTTAGGACCTAGGAACTTAAAATCCATGCATAAGTTGACAGGAAATTAATTAGATCTCGCTTACATTTTTCAAATCCAGCATGATGGATTTATGAGTCCAATCAATAATCTGGTTGGGTTACTGGGCTGTCACACATATACCCCTCTCATGGTGGTGGTGAATGGGAGCTGTCTTCCAACATAGCAAAGTCATGGAAGCTGTCTTCCATGCAGTGGAGGTCATCTCTCCCCACTCCCACATCCCACGAAAGAAGGCAGCTTGCAACTGGCCAGGCCAGTACACCAATGATACGATCACTTTCCCTACAACTTCTTACACCATCTAAAACCCAAAAGCTTTTAAAGAAGTTTATTTCTAGAGGCTTGGGTGTTTGCCTTGATAGAGGTCTAATGAACTGGACCAAACCACACTAGCGACAAAAGAGGACGACCCCTGCATGTAGGAAAGGGCTCCTACGGCCAAATATAACCCAGCTGGAGAAAGGTTAAGAAGAAAGTTTGGAAGAAGGGTGCTCTACCTTTTTTTGATGAAAAAGGGGAAGGTTGAGAAGAAAGTTTGGCAGATAACAAATTAAGGGTGCTCCACCCTTTTTTGATGAAAAAGGGTTATCCACCTTTACAAAGAAAAGGTTCTCTGTGACCTCTTTCATGTGTCCAGCAGAGTGGAACAACGATGAATACTCTCACAACCACTCGAACCTGAATCTCTTTCTCTCTCCTCCTCTTTGTGTGGTAGTGGGAATGCCGTCAGCCACAAGAGCAGCTCAACCCTTTTGCGAGTGAGGACTGGTCCCCCAATAAACACACCATCGCTCTCTCTGACTCACGTCTCTCACATGCATCCATCCCCCCCTTACCTTGGGTGATCCAAGGATATACACATATATATATATATATATTTAGGGCCATTGATCACTGCACTTTGATCATTACTCAAGTTGGTTGGTGTATAAGCTCGTGGGCTTTGAAGGGTCTCCATTTTGTCCCGATGTGCTTGCTCCATGCATGATAAATGATGCAGCACTGACGTGGATAATTAAGTAAGCATATCATCTGGTTAGAATCGTAAGCAATATGGTGGGTTGAAAGTATGGAAGTATTATCGTAGGACCGTAGTATTGTTTTCACATATATAGGTTTTAGGTGTTAGCTTTTACCTATGGGTGTGCCATTATCTGTGCTAGCCTCCAGCAATTACTTTGCTGGTGAAGTCTCACGGTACTGGAGAATATTGAATCCCAATTATATTAGGGAAGGAAGACTAAAAGAGTTCTAGCTGATGGCATCTAGAAAGAGTTCTAATTAAGAACAAAAAAGAGAATTCTTTTTTGGATGAAATATGGAGGAAGTAATGAGGAACTTCTCATACAAGAGAAATCACAAGGTGATACCTGAATTGAATGGTGCCGTATGAACCACCAAAGCCAATCCAAATGTCCATTTGGCTCCCTTTGAAGGAAGCCATTTGATGCTCTCATGGATCTTGCACTCAGTTCATTCAATATCATTAGGTCTCCCACATAGGGTTAGGCAGGCGATGGAAGAATTAGCCAGGACAGTAGCAACCCTGTGGAAGATGAAGCTGCGAGCGTGGAACAGAAGAGGCACCGAATATTATCAAATCCTTATCATTTCAAAAGAGATGATGGTAAAGAAAAGTCACTGGCATATACCATTGCAGCATACATCATGAGCTACGCACCCAAATTAATTAAAGAATATGGACAAAGCCACCACCTTTTTTTTGGTAAATAAAGTCACCAACTTTATATCCTAGCTTAATTTTAGGCTTTGGCCAACCCGAATGGAAAGCAGTGGGTGGAGAACCTTTCCATGCTACAGAAGCACTACCAAATGTTGACACATGATACCATTGGAGGGGATGGTGTTGGCTGGTGGACTTGGAAGCAATGTGGCTTTAGAATTAAAGCTAAACCCAGTTTAGAATCGTTACAAAGGTCAAGGCCTCGAGACTTTTGTGAGTTTGGTCCAACTTTGGGAACCAGAGAGGAACAAGCGACACATGGAATGATCGATGACGTAAGGGTGAAAGTGGATCGGATTCGGAGCTGGCAAAGCTATCTCACATCAAAAAAGGCGCACGATACCAATGGCTAATCGTAAAAGAACGGGTCGTTGCCATTAAAGGGTAGTGGTTATTAGCTGGACACCGGCTCCTCAATGCTGGCCGTCCATCACACGAATGGGTCGTTGCCATTAAGGGTAGTGGGGCTCCGTTGTGGTGCGCCCAATGCTGGCCGTCCATCGCAGAGGAGCACAATGCTGGTCGTCCATCGCAAACAACGTGTTGCATGTATGCATGATCATGCCCGCGCGTTTATTGTTGGCTGGCCGTCCATCTGTGATGTATGGCCAGTACCGATGCACTGCATGCTGTCATGCACCATAGAGGATTCATGCTCGGCTAGCATCAATGCCTGAACTTGAGTCCAAAATGTGTTGGAAAATATCAAGTATGACATGGCCTTCTATGTATTTTAGATAAGGACAAATTCTTTGCAGTATATGTATGGCAGTGTAGAGTGCTCTATAATTATGGATGACCCCATCAGAAGATGAATGGCCATGAAATAGGATAGTTCACAAGCATCTACTGTATCATATATATGATGCATGTTCGTCTATTTTTTTATGGTAGCCATTTATGATGCACAGCATTCTATGATGCATGGTCTTGGGACGGGGAGGGTGGTCCTGCAGCGAGCTAGAGGGTGGCCCGACTTGGCCCGGAAGAAGGGACGGCCATGCGGCGCATAACGAAAGGTCCGTGATCCATTTCGGAAAGCATCCCAATAATTCAATGGAAAGCAATATTCGACAGCTCGATCTCCCCTCAACCCCACAGCGGAACAAAACAAAACACAAACAATATGACATCCATATCCTTTGAGTTAATAATTTTGTTCTCTATGGATGTACAATTATAATTTAGCCATGCGTGTGATACCTAAATATTATTTTTGGAATAAGAATATAAATTTTCAGAGAATAAGTATTCCTCCTTGTTATTCTAAATTCCCATTTGATTGAAAATTTAAATTTTTTATCTAAAATAAGTAATTAATATAGTTTAATTAATATAATATTATTTTTGATTCTTAAATTAAAATTTATTAAATATCTAAAATAAGCTATTCAATAATCCATAATGGAATAGCTAAACTAGGATAGATGGAAATAAGAAAGGATTGATCGGAATTGCTAAACCACCCTACCCACCATCATATTTTCACCTATTTAAGAAAATAAGATAGAATAAATCCTTATTTCAACTAGAATTACATAACCAAATACTATCTGACATTTTAAGACTGCTATAATACTTTTAGATGCAATGCGTATGAGTTATATTGACAGCATGCACCAATCAAAGAGGTGATCATTGTTTACCTATCTTCCATTATAATTACAATGTTTCTTATACAACAAAAATACCTCCTGTCATTTGATGAAAGTCAAATTATATTTTGTGCTAATTGGAAAAATTCTTGAGTATATATATACTCGATTTGTTATAAATATAGTATTCCAGCCTATGTTATAGGGTATAAGTGTAATTCTATTTCTAGCCTAGCCATTAGGTATGAATGTGGTTATAGTTAAAGATAGGTGAGTTGAATAGAATTTATTTTAAATCAAATTATTAAATATAAATAATTTTTAAATCAAATTTATAATTATATATATAAACAAAAGATATAGCTAATTTTAATTAAATCCAATCATTTGCATTAGACATCAAATTTTTTTAAATACAATATGATAAAACAAATGAGGTTTCTTAATACTCGGATCCACTATGGTCGGCTGCATGGGAAGCTATTATATTTGCCGCACTATCACCTTTCCTGAAAATGATTTTTTTTTTTTGATAAATCAAATCAAACAAAGATAAATACATCCGCAAGAATCGATAAACAAAATATTTAACAATGAATCAAGAAGATGCATACTGTTAATATGATAAAAGACCAACCTATTTAATTACCTAAAAAAGAATAACCTAGTTTGCAAGATTATCATTATAACCATCTTTAAGTTAATATTTTGTCATTTGGAAGTGCCTTTGTGCATATCAGGAACAATATATAGAATTTTCTACTTCAATGATCACCTTTCAGAAACATATAAATAGCATGTCAAATAATATATATATTGTTGGGGATAAATTTCGCTTCCGCCAAAGTCTAACTCAACGCTCAGTCTAATGCAATTTGTAGCCGTGGAAGAGCTTCGGCAGATGGGCTTCAGCCGAGCTCCCAGCGGCTGAGCTTCTTCCAGCAGACCGAACTAGTTAGCTGCCGAGCTTCTTCCGGACTCTCAGCATCAAGATCGAACTTCTTAGGCGGCCGAACTCCTTTGGACCCCACGGTCTAACTCTTCGGACCGACTTCAACGGTCGAGCTTCGGATTCCCCTCGGCCGAACTCTTCAGCGGACGAGCCTTAGCTGCATACCTCCGCCTATGGAAGCCGAACTTCCTCCAATCTTCCTCTTCAGGAGTCCAAACTCCTTCGAAATGGGCACGCGACGAACGCCTTCAATCCTTCTGCAGCCATCACCATCAGTCCACCGCAAGCTCTGCAGCTATCACCATCAATCCATCGTAGGCGATAGCGACCCATTGTCAGGCGGCGATGGCTATCACCATCAATCCGCCGCACACGGCACCATCCCGTGAGACTGACTCCACCGAACCTCGAGCGGCCCGCCAGCACGCGGCTGCGGTTGTCACCATCAAGCTTCGCTCTAAAAAGGACCCTTCCGATATGCTAAGGCTAAGCTCTCTGACCTCTAATCTCTCTGAGCTCTCCTCTTCTTCTCTAAGCTCCGGAACTCATTCCGAGCACTCCATTCCTGTTGGCCGAAAACTGACTTGACCGTCGGAGGGTCCTACCGGAGCCACCCCCCACCGACTCTGGATGGGACATTGTCTTGCAGGTCTCCGGCAGCGACCTCAGCGGCCTCGACCCCGGCGACCTTCGGCGATGACCAGTTTCTGCACCAACAGATTGGCGCTAGAAGGAGGGCCCCCGAACCTCCGGGGTTCCCTTGTTCTTAAAGGAGTGCTCGACAATGATTTCTCTCTCTCCGGAGATCCGTTCTTCCTTCTCTCCCAAAGAGAAAATGCCTCGAGAGCTTCGACTCGGCGACCGGCTCCAATTGCGGCCCCGGCAGCCCAGGCCCCACCCAAAGCCACCACAGATGCAGAGCAGTTTTGGACGGGTTCGCGGCCCCGCCGAGATGATGCAGGACGTGCGACAACCTCTGGCGAAGGCTTTGCCAGCAAGCCTGCCATAAGGATGCGAGGAATCGGCCTTAAGAAAGAGCATTTGGGCATGCCAATCGCCCTTAGGAGAGAAATGGAGAGCAGAAGTTCTCCCGCGGAAGCGGAACGAAGTTCGGCACAAGCAAGGGCAAAGCAAAGTCCCCGCGGAATGAAGTTCGGCACAAGCAAGGGTGGAGCAAAGTTTCCCCATGGAATGAAGTTCGATGGAAGCAAGGCCGAACTCTCCCCTTTGAAGCTCATCAACGAAGTTTGGTGGAAGGCCAAACTCCACCATAAAGTTCACACATCAGAATGAAGTTCGGCGAAAGTTTGGCATGAGCAAGGCCAAACTCCTCAGCTCATCAAAATAAAGTTCGGCAGAAGCAAGGCCGAACTCTCCCTTTGAAGCTCATCAATGAAGTTCGGTGCAAGTGAGGCCGAACTCCACCTTAAGCCCACCATCACGGTGAAGTTCGGCGCAAGCAGTGGCGTAACAAAGTTCTCCCGCAAATGAAGTTCGGCATAAAGGAGGCCGAACTCCATAGCAGATCACCCCAAATGAACTTTGGCCACGCTCGAGACTGCCCCAGAGACGATCGAGGCCGAACTCCCCCTCGAGTACGTCGCTACAATGAATTCACGGAAGGTGCAATAAAGTTCGAGCAAGCAAAGCCGACCCCCTCCCTACGAGCAGGAAGTCCGGACAAAGAAGCATGAAGTTCTCCCACGGAAAGTTTCGCGGAAAAGCGGAATGAAGCTCCGCGCAAGCGAAGCCCGAACTTCTCGAGCTCACCCCAAAGGAAGCCCCTACAGAAGGGCGCAAAAAAATCCTCCTCCAGAAAGGTTCCGCAACTACGCCCCTCTCTTCTAACTCGAATTCTCAGCGAAGTTAAGAGCCAGCTGCCAAGACCAGAAGATTTACGGTCTCCCCTAAACAAGCATGGTCGTATTGCGCCTACCATCGTGACCACGGCCACGACGCTGAGAAGTGCATCCGACTGCGAGACAAAATTGAGGAGCTCGTCAGGAAGGAGCGGCTGGAGAAAGTCGGCTAACAGCGCTGCCGTGACCAGAAACTCCTGGGTCGACCGTCTCACAGCGTCATCAACGTTACCCCGGGGAGGAGCTTGGTACATCGGCGGTTCATCGACTCCCAGCGACAAAGCCAAGAGCTTGCTCCAAATCGAGAAGGCTGGCATGGGATAGAGGAGGTCGTCTGGATGGGACTTGCTGACCGAGGGAACTCAGAGGAACAACGCCCCGACGACCCTGAAACGGGGGTGTGCTGCCCGTAACTTCCCTTCGGTAAAATTCTTCCCTTCCGATAATGTTGTTTCTAGATGCAAAAATTGTGCAATGACAGAGAGGAAGCAGTCAGCAGTCGCCGTGTTAGGAAGGAAGACTTCATCCTAACATAAGCAGGTCAAAAAGCAGCTAGGCTGTAGGAGATAAGATCTCCCCCGAGAAAAGCTCGGCTGCAGGAGATAAGATCTCCCCCCGAGGAAAGCTCGACCGCAGGAGATAAGATCTCCCCTGAGCGCGCACTTCGACCTCGACTGCAGGAGATAAGATCTCCCCCGAGGAAAGCTCGGCCGTAGGAGATAAGATCTCCCCCGAGCGCGCACTTCGACCTCGGCTGCAGGAGATAAGATCTCCCCCGAGGGAAGCTCGGCCGCAGGAGATAAGATCTCCCCCGAGCGCGCACTTCGACCTCGACTGGAGGAGATAAGATCTCCCCCGAGGAAGCTCGGCCGTAGGAGATAAGATCTCCCCGAGGAAAGCTCGGCTGCAGGAGATTAAGATCTCCCCCGAGGAAAGCTCGACCGCAGGAGATAAGATCTCTCCCGAGCGTGCACTTCGACCTCGATTGCAAGAGATAAGATCTTCCCCGAGAAAAGCTCGGCTGTAGGAGATAAGATCTCCCCCGAGGAAAGCTCGGCTGCAGGAGATAAGATCTCCCCGAGCGCGCACTTCGACCTCGGCTGCAGGAGATAAGATCTCCTCCGAGGAAAGCTCGGTTGTAGGAGATAAGATCTCCCCCGAGTGCGCACTTCGATCTCGGCCGTAGGAGATAAGATCTCCCCGAGGGAAGCTCGACCGCAGGAGATAAGATCTCCCCTGTGGAAAGCTCGGCTGCAGGAGATAAGATCTCCCCCGAGGAAAGCTCGGCCGCAGGAGATAAGATCTTCCCCGAGCGCGCACTTCGACCTCGACCGCTCGAGATAAGATCTCTCCCGAGCGCGCACTTCGACTCGACTGCAGGAGATAAGATCTCCCCCGAGGGAAGCAGAAAAGCTCGGCTGCAGGAGATTAGATCTCCCCCGAGGAAAGCTCGGCCGTAGGAGATAAGATCTCCCCGAGCGCGCACTTCGACCTCGGCTGCAGGAGATAAGATCTCCCCCGAGGAAAGCTCGACTGCAGGAGATAAGATCTCCCCCCGAGCGTGCACTTCGACCTCGGCTGCAGGAGATAAGATCTCCCCCGAGAAAGCTCGACTGCAGGAGATAAGATCTCCCCCGAGCGCGCACTTCGAGACTGCAGGAGATAAGATCTCCCTCGAGGAAGCTCGCTGTAGGAGATAAGATCTCCCCCTGAGCGCGCACTTCGACCTCGGCTGCAGGAGATAAGATCTCCCTCGAGGAAGCTCGACCGTAGGAGATAAGATCTCCCCCGAGGAAAGCTCGGCCTGCAGGAGATAAGATCTCCCCCGAGCGCGCACTTCGACCTCGGCTGCTCGAGATAAGATCTGTCCCGAGCGTTCGTGGACAACTTCGGCTATGGATCAGATCTCCCCCGAGGGACTGGGCCAACTTCGGTAGTAGGAGATGAGATCTCCCCCTGAGCGCCCGCGTCAACCTCGGCTGGAGCGCCTGAGTAACCTCGGATAGAGGTAAGGCCCGCGATGACCTCGGCAGAGAGCTTCAACATCGACCTCGGCTAGAGAAAGCTATCATGTCAACCTCGAGCGATCGAGGCTGGGGAGCTTCAACATCGACCTTGGCTAGAGAAAGCAACCGTGTCGACCCCGGATGGAAATGGGATCTTCGTCGGGCTTCCAACCTCGATATCAACTTCAGCTGGAGGCGAGATCCCCCCGAGCTTCGACCTTAGACCAGCACAGAGCTCGGAGGAAGACTCCGGCGGCCGCCTTTTCTGCACTCCCTTCCTTCGATTTTTGAACTCGGGAGTGGGGGGCTAGTATTGGGGATAAATCCCGCTCCCGCCGAAGTCTAACTCAACGCTCGGCCTAATGCAATTTGTAGCCGCGGAAGAGCTTCGGCAGACGGACTTCAGCCGAACTCCCAGCGGCCGAGCTTCTTCCAGCAGGCCGAACTAGTTAGTTGCCGAGCTTCTTCCGGACTCCCAGCGTCAAGACTGAACTTCTTGGACGGCCAAACTCCTTCGGACTCCCCACGGCCGAACTCCTTCGGACCCCACGGTCTAACTCTTCGGACCGACTCCAACGGCCGAGCTTCGGATTCCCCTCGGCCGAACTCTTCAGCGGACGAGCCTTAGCTGCATACCTCCGCCTATGGGAGCCGAACTCCCTCCAATCTTCCTCTTCAGGAGCCCGAACTCCTCCGAAATGGGCACGCGACGAACGCCTTCAACCCTTCTGTAGTCATCACCATCAGTCCGCCGCAAGCTCTGCAGCTATCACCATCAATCCATCGTAGGCGATAGCGACCCACTGTCAGACGGCGATGGCTATCACCATCAATCCACCGCACACGGCACCATCCCGTGAGACTGACTCCGCCGAACCTCGAGCGGCCTGCCAGCACGCGGCTGCAGTTGTCACCATCAAGCTCCGCTATAAAAAGGATCCTTCCGATATGCTAAGGCTAAGCTCTCTGACATCTAATATCTTTGAGCTCTCCTCTTCTTCTCTAAGCTCCGGAACTCATTTCGAGCACTCCATTCCTGTTGGCCGAAAACTGACTTGACCGTCGAAGGATCCTGTCGGAGCCACCCCCCACCGACTTCGGACGGAACTTTATCTTGCAGGTCCCCAGCGGCGACCTCAGCGGCCTCGACCCCGGCGACCTCTGACGACGACCAATTTCTGCACCAACATATATATATATATATATATGTTGGAGTTTTAATTTGATTTTTTTTCAAAAAAAAATCCATCTTATCCTTTAAATCTTAGTTGCTTTAAATGCTTTAAAATACTATGCCTCAGTTTTAATTTAATCTTTTTTCAAAAAAAAATCCATCTTATCCTTTAAATCTTAGTTGCTTTGAATGCTTTAAAATACTATGCCTCTGTCCAAAGAGTTACCATAAAATTAAAGAGAATATTGAATTCTGAAGAAATTATTGTCTCTGAAATATCACATATCTTCGAAATCAGGACAACAGAGTCTAGTCTAGCTATAAATAGACTCTGAGTCCAACACCCTAGGATAATCCGAGTGCATCACATCACATCCACTCTTCTGATATTCTGTTTTTCACAGCGCATTGCTTCTAAGGCTAAGACATTGTTTTCCCGAAAGTACTCCTTTTCTTATAAGTTTCTTCCAATTTTTTTCTTCCTTTTGGACGACCGAAAAAAAGTCATTTAGATCAAACCTCCTAATGATCATGCTTATTAGAGAAAAATTATGCTAAGTCTTATTATTGTACTTTGGGGATGAAATTGCCATGGATCCGTATGTAGAAGACGAATCAGTTCCCAGGGTAACGTACATCATACATCTTGATGCAGGCAAAACCTTTTCAATCTTCTAAAATTATTTTAATATATTTTCTTTCGTAATGCTATTCTAAAATAATAAAATAGCAACGCGGCAAGTTGTAGGCATTATAGATATGCAGAAGCTCGGAAAAAAACAAGAGGCTAACGCCGAAAGCATGGTGATAGCTAGCTATTGGTGAACATTTGTCTTTGAGGTATGGGTGGTCGGCGGACCATCCAAAGAAGCCAACCAATCTGGGTCCAAGCCTTTCGCTAGGAGAAGAGTAGTCCTCTCTCTCTCTCTCTCTCTCTCTCTCTCTCTCTCGTCTCTCTGAGACTTCATCATCACTCAAAAGCCGAGTGCTCATCCGTCCACAATAATGGAAGGGTTTGAGGGGGACAAGACCGGACCGAAGGTCTGCCTATGTTTTGCAAGCACTGGTGCGGGCAGGGAGACGGGCAGAGACAGAGAACGAAAGAGAGCAAGAGGCAAGGAAAGGGGGCGGTGTACCTTTTACCCGGGCCTTGGTCTTAAAAAACAGCATCAGGGATGGTGGGGGCCATAGACAAAGGATGGTGGGGTCGGGGTCCAACTCAAGAGCCCTTAGATTCTCTTGAGGCGAAGTGGATGTCTGTGGTGGCTGGCGGGGGATTCTATTCCCCTTCCCACCAACACCACCTCCCACCACCACCCCCTTCTCCATCACCACCCTTATCATTTTATCACGTCCCGTTCCGCTGAATGGAAAGGGGAGAGAGAGAGAGAGAGAGAGAGAGAGGGGTATGTCACTTAGCGTACGCCAGACAGCTACCTCCTCTGGTTCCCACGCTGTACGTGTCAGGCGCGTGCAACGAATGTGTGAGGGGTGAACATGGAGGACGTGGGTCACCATTGGGAGAAGGCGCCTTTTTTTTTCGGGGAGGGGGGCGGTGGGGGGAGGGATGACGGCTAAGTGATGGCGGACGTACGTACTCAGTACCTTGGATGGACCAAGGGTTGGTATGGATTTGAAGGGTGATGAGGAATGGAATCATCAAAGGGCTAGGGCTAGGTGTAAGCGCGTAAATGTACGTGCGATATGATATATTTTTAAAAACGGCGACACTCAAGGTGCGCGGGTCTACGCTTGAGCTGGCTCCACTTCCATATATTTAGCTGAGAGTTATTCTTCTTAAAGATTTTTTTTTTTTTTTTGGTTCAATAGAAAGCTGGTTTTGTGGCTCCACCAGATCATAACCATTTATACCACCTTTTACCAGCAGTACCATTGGCAGCGAACTCAGATGAAAAAAATAAAACAAAGAACATTAATTTCATATTAAAAAAATTATTGACGTCCCATATATTTATAAAAAAATTAATAAGGCTGATAACTGGTAAGCATCTTATTTAACTAATCGCATAGAATCAACATTATAAAATTCTCTGATTGATTTTTTTATTCAATTTATGAATATTTTATTTTTGAATTCTCACTCATGTATCCATTCATATTTATTTTAATTTATCCATCCACTTTGCCCGACCCCCCCCATCATGATGGATGCATGGTCAGCGTAGTTGATCTCATGCCTTTACTTCATTCTAATTCTATAAACCCTAGTTCTTTGTTAATAAATTGGGGTTGATGATCATACTATTATATTTCTATTTTTTCTTATAAAAAGATGATAAATTATATCCATTGCTTTGTCAGTGATGCTACTAAAAATTTCATCATTAATATTTTTTAAGATTTTGATAAATATTTTAATGGTATACTGATGATAAATATATATTAAGGTTATTTTAGTTTTCAAGTACATATCGTCTGCTTGTCTCTTTGATTTTTCTTTCCACCAAACCTATTCAACTTGTTCATGAATTCGATGTCCTTCTGTCTCTAGATATGCATTCATACGTGTCCATCTGTTATCGTACATTAAAGATCAGGCAAGTTCGTGGCTTCCATTGTCACTTTTTTGTTGCCCACTTTATTCAAGGAATCGATGCCTTTTGATGTCATCCAACATTTGCATGTCAAGATATTAAAATAAATTTTAATAAATCATTAGAAACTATTCAAAAAAAACTTAATGTCATGAATTAATTTTGCATGTAAGCTTTGATGCAGTGAGAAGATTAGTTTATTATAACATACATATTTGAAATATAAAAATAATTTTTAGTACAAATAAGATTACGTATATTTGATCTTTTTAAAATCTATAATGACGTGAGTCTTATATAATGAGATATTTATTTATTAAAAAAAATCTAAAAATATTATGAAATTTGAAAAATAAATATGAATTTGTCAACTTTTAAGAATTTGTTTGGTTAAGAATAATCTACCATGAAAAAATAAATTTTATGTTAAGTATCATGCAAGGATAAAAAAAATGATAAAATAAATGATAGATCATATACCTATTTTAGTTAGGAGGAAGGTGGTAATTTTTTTCTCATATGAATTTATCATTGCTTGTTGGAAACTAATGCTCATATTTTTCCTTCAAACTCACAAATACCTCTTCTTATATGGTACTAGTTTATATTAGAAAGTATAATATATAGTAGCTTAATATACGAACATGTTAAATCCAAATTTCTCTTTTTCTATGCAATAATTTAATTTTTTAAAACTAATCAATTAATTATAGTATGTTGTATTTAAATATATTTACTCAATAAAAAATTAAAAATATTAAATTTATATAATAAGAAATATATTTTTTAATATATTTATAATTAATTTAAAAATATTAATCAACTCATATAAATATATTCGAATATTTAAAATGGCCCATGACAACTTCCATGCAAATAGGTCATAAATGACTAACAAATGAAGTGAACAAAAAAAGATATAATTGCTTGAATTATTTATTCAAGGATATTATTTTTTTGGTAATATTTTTATATAACATTATCTTTAACTAAATATAGTAAATTTTTTTGTGCCATTTTTTAAGGTAATTTTTTTATCAACTAAATATGATAAAAATTATTTCCTTCTACAACTATTTTTTTAGATAAATAATTTTTAAGAATTATTAAATTACTTATAATATGATATATCCTAACCAAATGAACTCTGAAGGAATTACGTTGTACAACGTGCTTTGCATGATGAGCTCTGCATGGAACATAGCAATGTCATTGGATCGAAGGTAAACATAGCAACATCTTACAAGGCGAAGAGTTCAGTGCTAAAATCCTACTCGACAAAAATTACAACACCAAAACGTTCTACAATTTTCTGCCGCCATAGCAAGTCAATGTTGTGGGATCGGCCGAGGATGAAGGAAGGGAAGTTATAGAGCAAGCAGAGGTCAGCTTGAGCTTTTTGTGTTGCGGTTGTGTAGATTGGTGAGCGTATGCTGGTTGAGATAGAAGAAACATTGGGACATTGGGCATGCAATAACCTTGCTACAGCTTTTGTCTACTATATATGCGGGTTGGGAGGCCTATATATATATATAGGTGCTGTACTTAAGCTAGAGAGGTTTAGCTAAATCATGTATAGTTTGGATAGGGAAAGATCTCTACATCCCCGCCATATCTAAATCACTAGCCACATTACGTAGTACATATATATGATGGTACGTAGATACGATGGATGATATGAAATAGATATGCTTGTTTCGTAACTGGAGAGGAATTAGTCTTGTCACATTTTTTGTTGATTAGATGAATTATATGATATAGAAAATTATATAAGGGACTCGATCATTTGCTCACCGAAGAAATATAGTAGGAAACACCCCACGATACTGTCATCTAGTTCTCCTTTTTCATATAAGAAACTCTCCTTTTTTTTAAAAAAAAAAAAAAAATTCCATACTTTTCAATGTGTTTTTGACAATCTTTCACTTTAATCTTATTTTCTTGTTAGAAATCACATTTATTTCAAAGAGATGCAGAACTAATATTTTTGTATATAAGCTTTTTATTAGCCATTTTGTATCTAGAAAAGGTTTCAACCATGGAAGAAATTTTTTGATAATGCAGAGTTTTTTTTTTAAAAATTTTTTTTACAATAGACCCAAAGATGAAAATTAGATTTTATTTTCTCCTTATCCTTACAACTCTCAAGGATAATGACAACCTATCTTCTTGAATAGAGTTCTGAAGCTTGTTTCAATCACGAATGCATACCATGGCACGGAAACATCCCTTTTTGTATTTAATTGGACGTGAACAACCAATGATACAAATCTCACAAGTACTAATGACATCAAATAAAACCTCAACATTTTGCGAATGCCATGCTTATGATTGGTGGAAAAAAATATTCTGCAGCAATTGTGGAGTACTTAGACTCATTAATTAATCCTGTACCATGCAATTTTAACATATAATCACGTTAAACGTTAAAGCATTTTAACATGACATGGGAACTACTTATTAACTCAGCACCAAAAAATATAAGATAGGCTTTGGAAAAATCCCGTATTATAGTTCGGCGTGGAACTAATGGGCGCCATCAATTTCTATTTTTAGCCCGCGTCGGCCGCCACCTACATGTGAATGAAAGGGGAAGGGCGACAAAAGCAGATGAAAGATCATATTTATGCACATGTGTTGTTGTTCTTAAAATGGCCATAAAAATCCAAATTTAGATCCTCAACGGTCCATTTTTTGAATTATAGATAACCACCACAACACCAATCTTATTGTACGAAGGTGGATGATCTCACTTTAGGTACCATACACGGCACGCATCATGGATGAGCACTAACTACTGTTCCTCTCCAAGATAGATAACGTGGTGGCTATCAAAGACGATATAATCTCCCATAATACAAAAAGATCCACCACAAAAATTCTAAATCTAAAAATTCTAAGCCACATGCCACTCCAGCTAATATTCATTACCCAATGTATGGCTCAACAATTTGAGCACGCATCATGTTTGGTACATCCAAAGTCAAATATACATCAAAGCCATAAAAAGGGTAATCTTTACCTTCTTGACAATGGAAACATATCAACAAATTGTTATCATATATATCATTTCTTACCGCGAGGTTTTACCAAAAACAACACCCAAAGACCCGAGTAGACGTATTCCTGCTTGATGGACGACATTTGAAGGATTATCTTTTCTTCAATTATCTTTGGGATTACTCATGTGTTTTGAGAAATCCATATTATAACAGATTGGATAATGTTTTATATTGCTTATCATACAAGTTGTGCAATTAAAATTCTTGAGTTGCTACATGTCAGTTTCATGATATTTTTTTTCTATTTTTTAAATAAAAATCATAGAAAAATTCTAAATTATTTAAGAATTTTTAATTTCAATGAAAGTTGGACGAAGATCTTAGTCAAAATTCAAATTGCACTAATTTGAAAGATGAATGATTTGACCCTACTAAATTAAGATTTAGAATGAAAATGGAGATCTCAAATAATTTAATTTTTTTGGATATATATATATATATATATAGAAAGAGAGAGAATCAAGTTAGAATATGGCCGATCGAATTTGAATTCAGATCTGATTTGATCAAAACTCTATAATGAAGATCCTATATTAATTATTCAAGTCATTGAAAATGATCTACCATCTTAAAATTATTTACATACAAAAAATCATATAATTTTGAAATTTCTAATCTATGCATTAAATGGTCAAAATTTAAATTAGATATATTTTTTAATCACTTGATGCATGGAGTAGAGATCTTCAAATAATATGATTTTTAGTGTATATATATATATATCGAGTAAGAATAGGGCTGCAAACGAGTTGAGCTACTTAAGCTTGACTTGACTTGGTTATTATCGAATTCGAATCAAGCTCAAGTATGTAAGTCGAGCTCGAGTAGCTTTTTCAAATCAAATTTCAGGAGCAGAACATTCAACTTGAAAGCTCACGAGCCTACTTAAATATATATACTTTTAATAATATAAATTTTATTTATAATATATATATATATTATTAATAAAATAAGATTCGATTTCGAGCTCGAATTCGAGCTTGAGTATGATTCGATTTATATTTAAGTTGAATCGAATCGATCTCAAATTTTATTTATTTTTTATTAAGTTAAATTTTAAATTTGAATATTTCAAAATGAGTTGGATTCGAATTTTTAGTTACCCGACTCGAATGAGAGCGTGTACGAGAGAGAGAGAGAGAGAGTTAGAGAGGTGGGACTCTAAGGTACAAGAGCTGCGAGAGCTCCGGACCGGTTCTCCTCCGGCGGCTAACCCGTCCGTCCGAAGAGCCAAACTCAAAAGCGGTGACAGCAATCCGAAGCCCCGCCCCATCCCATTTCCTTTACTCCATGACATATATTGGGACCCACTTTTATAACAAATGGACGCTGGCCTTGGCATCTCCTCTCCCTCGGCCGGCCCACCCCGCCAACCCCACGAGCCCTCGAGAGCGATGGCTGGATGGACGCAAACAGCAAAACCCAAGCATCTGTGCTCTCGGGGCCCACCACCACCACCCAAACTTGTCTCTCTACTCTTTTCGCCTGATAAAGGGTACCGATGGACTCTACCACTTCTCCCGATTTTTATATTTGCTGGAGGCTGGCCAAGAACGTGAACTGCTCTCCGAACCCCGTTACTCTGTTTATATTATATAACAAGGTCGAAGATTATTTATTTATTTTTTCCCTTGCCGTTGTTTTAATATTGCCGGTGGCGAGGATTTTTGGTTATTTTTAATTTCGGCGTATGGTATTCCGGGATGCCGACGCCGGTTAGCAGCGCGCGGCAGTGCCTGGCGAGCGAGGCCGCCGCCGCCCTCGACGATGCCGTCGCCGTCGCCCGCCGCCGCACCCACCCCCAGACCACCTCTCTCCACCTCGTCTATGCCCTCCTCTCCTCGTCCTCCTCGTCCTCCCCTCCCTCCTCCATCCTCCGCGACGCCCTCTCCCGCGCCCGGAGCTCCGCGTATTCCCCCCGGTTGCAGTTTAAAGCGCTGGAGCTCTGTTTCGGGGTCGCTCTGGATAGGCTGCCGTCGTCGTCGTCGTCGCACCACCACCAGCAGGCGGCGCCGGCGGAGGAGCCGCCGGTGTCGAACTCGCTGATGGCGGCCATCAAGCGCTCCCAGGCCAATCAACGCCGGAATCCGGACACCTTCCACCTGTACCAGCAGCAGCAGCAGCAGCAGCAGGGGTCGTCCTCGTTTTCCGGCGTGAAGGTGGAGCTGCAGCAGCTGGTTCTTGCCATCCTCGACGACCCGGTCGTCAGCCGGGTCTTCGGTGAGGCCGGGTTCCGGAACTGCGACATCAAGCTCGCCGTCCTCCGCCCCCCACTGCCCATCCTCCGCTTCCCCCGCGCAGCCCGCTGCCCGCCGCTCTTCTTATGCAACTTTTCGGCTGCGGACGACTTTGATGCGCTCCCTATGCCGCGGGGCTGCACGTTCCCCTTCTCCGCCTCCGATGGCGGCGACGAGAATTGCCGGAGGATCGGCGAGGTCCTTGCCCGGAGGAGCAGCCGGAATCCGATGCTGGTTGGCGTCAGCGCTGGCGAGGCCGCCCAGGACTTCGCTCGAGCGGTGGAGCGGCAGAATTGGGCTGTTCTGCCTACGGAGCTGCGCGGGCTGAGGGTCGTCAGCATCGAGAGGGAGGTCTCGGAGCTCGGGAAGAGCGGTGACGGCCGGTCGTGGATCGGCGCCCGCTTGGAGGAGTTGGGCCGGCAGGCGGAGGAGCCGGGGATAGTTTTGAGCATCGGGGATTTGAAGGGGATGGCAGAAGGGGGTGATGATGTGGGGAGCTGCTTGGTACCGGAGCTGACGAGGGTGCTGGAGCTTCTCCGCGGGAGGCTGTGGGTGATGGGATGGTCGGCGTCCTACGAGACTTACATGAAGTTCTTGTCACTTTATCCTCTGCTGGATAAAGACTGGGATTTGCAGCTGCTACCGATTACCACAGTCCGGCCGGGGACGGGTGGATCGCTCTCCAGGCCTCCCAGGTGGGTAGATCGGTGCCTTGGTCCCTCTCACTTTGATCTCTACTTAAATCAATACAACACTTGCTATTTGATTTGATTTAGGAACATTTTATTTGCTTCTTGTGAACATTTAGCTTAGAAATTAAAGCTATGGCCCATCATCCTCGAATTTTCTGAGTAGTTTGTTATATATTGATGAGTAGAAGGTCTTGTTTTTACTCGTGGAAAGGTTTGTTTTTAGGTATAGATGGGAATTCTATTTGGAGGTTCAAAACTGAAGATCTATATGTGAAAATTGAAGGTTGATTACATTGCTGAAATTATTGTGAATTATTATATAGCTTTCTTTATCTTTGATGCTTGTGCTATTTCATTTAGATTACTTGAGGTAAATATGGCTTACTTTCATACTCACTGTTCATGCCCAAATATTATGAGCTTAAGGAAAGCAGTCCTTAGAAGCTGCTCATTTTTGTACCATGAGAAGCATGAAGGTCGAAAGGTATGGGAAATACATACCTCTGTTCATAGTTTTAAAACCCACTTCAATCAAATGGGTGCACTAGTTTTGACTCATCACACACACTAACATAGATCGGATCAAGTGGTAACCTAGATTTTAGGGGGAAAAAAAGAAAAGAAACACCCTGAATCATCAAATTGGATGGTTGAATTGCTCAAGCCATTTGATCATTCCAGTTTAACAAGTGGTTGGGTCAATTATGTATATGTTGGAGGGGGAAAGGCCGCAAATCCTAGCCCTAGATTCCAGATCTTCCATGATCTCTCCACAACTCCCCCTTCTTGTTGAACCCTACTCTCTCTTTCTTGAGATATCAGTGTTGATTATCCCTGGCTCGAAATCCTCCCTCCTTTGCATGGATGTTGGTCTCCACTGGACTGAAGCCTAGAGAGCCCGTTAATGTGGAATATTGTGGGGTCTTTCGACATTCTACTGGTCCGAGTCTGCTAGCAGGGGGTAGGTGACATCAATTGTTGTTCATCTCTGGTTGCCATCTATAGTTCTAGAGTGGGGGAGGGGAGCAAGGCATCTATGCAGTCCTCCTATTAGCCTTCATCTTCTTATCTGGTTTAAGGCAGTTTGAGGAGACCTCAAAAGGAAAAGGGCGAGGAAGAAGGACGAGACAAACCATGGATTTGCAATTGAAATGGAAGATGGTGTACTGGTTACCAAAATCAGTTGAGCCAGGAAAATTGTTTCAAAACATTACTTATGATTGGGTTTCAACATAATCTTTACCCAAAAAGAAGGGCAACAAAAATCATTGTTAAGATAAAAAGAGCCTACATAGCTAGACAAGCCATGCACCAAAACTTTGTTCTAGGCTTTTAGTTCTGTTTAAATCCAACCTTATAACATAATTGATTTCTCAGAGGACTCACTCTTACATCAAACCATGGTAGAGAACAGGACAAAGGAAGAATGACAAGAGAGGTTGCTAATTCTGCTTCATCTTCGAGTGGCATCTCTACATGAATAGTGATCTTCATCCAATAAAAAAGCTACTTTCTTGTTTGGGAATTGCGAAAGTGCAATCCATGGTGCTTCAAGCACACTTGAATGATCCTCCTTGAATGA
Organism: Cocos nucifera; assembly: GCA_006176705.1. NCBI lineage: Eukaryota > Viridiplantae > Streptophyta > Magnoliopsida > Arecales > Arecaceae > Cocos > Cocos nucifera. Next base: position 5,568,133 of record QRFJ01000003.1, on the reverse strand, counting down.
GGGGCTAGTCATGGAAAGCATATTCTGTGGAATAGATATTGAATTCTTTACAGCTTAACTTCATGATATACTGCAGCTCTATATGGTAGAACTCTATGAAAGGATGGAACTATGTGAAAGGGGCATGATAAAAAAGAAAGATACCACCTCCCAATTTTAATAAAAAAGAAAAATGAACTTCTAGAGAATCGCTGCTAGGGACTCTTTTCTCGACCACTTCAGGCATAATTTACATTATCTTTCCATATTGGGCTAGCATTAAGGGGAATAGCATAGTTATGAAATTTGCTAAACTTTTGAAAATCCTATGAACTGCTTGCATTTGACAACCTCATCTAATTATTTTGCAAATAATTTGTTCATTTGCAATTTAATTGCATATATATCATGAACTTTGCAAAATATGCAGATAAATTGCCAATTTGTAACCTGCGCTCATAGCTCAAGGCACTGAAGTAAGTCATGGGTTTTACGGGTCCTGTTTAACCTTTACCTTAGAGTGTATTAAAATCATTTAACTTTTTTCCCTTCAAGATAGAAATTCAGGACTTGGGAGCTGGGACTTTAGAGCAAACGTCTTTGCCCTTGTAGATGCTCATTCAACATTTTAATCTTCTGATTTCGCTGAAGCTCTGGCTCGATTGGTTCGGACAGAACGGGGTGGTTGTATCTTTGAGAGAGTTTTATAACACTCTTGTGCTTATCAGGAAAAAAAAAAAAGCAAAACAGATCTCCTGTTTGTCTGCCCTCTCCACCTTTTTCTTTCACCCTCTCACATGCCACAACTTCCTCCTCTCCTTTCTTGCTGCTTGTTCATGCCTTATCTCCATTCTATCTCTATATATTTTTTTAATCAGGCATGTTTTATGTCTGTTGTCAGTGATATAACTTTGTCTCATGTACTGTTTCAGTGAGACAGGTCTTCATTTAATGGTTTCCTGTGACTCCTGATGCATGAATATTTTTGTGCTTTCTACTGAATTTTCTGCTGAAAAAGTTGCATTACATGCTGATAATATGTTTCAATTATTTTATAAAGCTACCCCCATTTTTGTGCTTATTTAGTATAGCTGGGCCTATTTTTTCCATCAGATGCTTGCCTTCTTCAATTATTAATGTTATGGCACTGAAATATTTCTAATTTTAAGCATATCAAGCTGTTACAAGATTTCATCTTGGCAGACAAACACTTCGTCAAAATCGTCTGGTCTATCTTGTTCTGCTTCTCACACTGACATGGCCTTTTGGAGGCATGAATTTTTCCTCTTATATCCCGGCATCATTTTCTTATAATTAAAACATCATGGCTGGTCTAAGTAGCATGTTAAAGGTTGAGATAGATGATTAATACTTATATTTATTCGTTATCATTCTCCATAATATGGTCCCTATGCCTTATCATCTCCATCCTAATTATTCATCTCTAGTTGGTGTACCTTGCTGTCCAACTGCCTGTAAAAAGCATGCTCACAAGTGTTTTATAGCTCATTGTGCGCTATGTTTCTTTTAAATATTCAGTTGTTTCATGTCCTTTTGAGCTCCTTTACATGATTACCAATTTAGGGATTGGCTCCTGGTGTAAACAGAATGCTAGTCCAGAGTAACTGTAGCCCTTAAGTTTACATCAGCCAATGCACCAGGCTCTCTTGGAATTTGAAATCAGAATAGGATCATGATGAAACCTAATATCAGTTAACATATTAACAAAATAACAAGAAAAAATGGCCAACAACAGGGTGTGATTTAAGTTCAACATTGATAATTGTTATATATCCTGTTAATTGTTAAAGATGCTAAATTAATATTTCCTTTCTGCCCCTTCGTCTGGGCCACATGTAAGTCCTTATTTTGTCATTATCGCTACGAATTTTCATTCTCGTATTCTGTACCAAGACATTCCTTCATTTGCATAATTGCTGTTTTGAACAGCCTATTCGTTGATGGTTTTCATATGTTGTTTTTCTAAAAGAAGATTAAATTGCAGCAGGTTAGGTGAAGTTAGTAGAGGATACACAGTTACCAGCAATTCTGTCTGGAAAATTATGAATATCATATACAATTTCCTGTTTCGTGAAATCATTTTCCGTTGTTTTATTTCCCTATTCTGTGGACCACTGTGCCTTCTTTAACAAGATGGATATAGAAGCTTTCTAATTGAAGCTACACCCTTAAGCCGATCTACTCTGGGAACAACCAATATCATATCTTGTTGCTTGTGTTCTACCATTTCTTAATGTTCTCTCTTTTGCTTTCCGGATTTTGTTGCCTCTACTATATACTCTTTTCCAACCCTGTTTTTATCTGTTTACACCTTACCTATATGCTACAGACACAGATAAACACTTAAGCAAACATCATACTTTGTGTAAGAAATCATTGACTCATTTGACATTAATCAAGGGTACAGGGAAAAATAATATTGATGCAGAAGCATTCCTGAAGACAACTCTGTGTGGACATAATATTTATGGATCTGAGTAATTAATTACTCATTATGTCAATGTATTAGGGAGTTTATCTTTTTCATTGGCTTGATGTATGAAAGACTGCTCATTTATTTTATGATCTATTATTTTGATGGGATCAGTCTCTGAAACCCCATTTCCCTTCTCTTTTTTTGCACTCGACATATTCCTGTATAAAGACTTATCACATAATTCATCAGACAAATATGTCAAGCTTTTTTGACAAATTTCAACATTCATAGCCGTTTGGGACAGCATTTGCACAGAATATAGAAAATAAGTTGCTATGGTTAATAAGCAAAGTATCTAGCAGGCTGCAATATGCAGATTGTGCATGAAGCAGAAAATAGCATGAGATTTGGTTGTAAAGCATTACACATGCTTTGGTGATGATTTATTTTATAAATTTGCTATTCTTTCTGCTGTCTTTATATGTGTGCTTTTTGTTGCATCCTTTTGCACTGGAATGAAATCTCACCATGCATTGATTGTGAAATGCCCTCAGCTTAATGGATTCATTTGTTCCATTTGGAGGCTTGTTGTCTACGACATATGAGTCAAAAGGTCTGCTAAGCAGTCCATTCTCATCGGTGCCCCGCTGCCAGCATTGTAATGACAAATGCATGCAAGAAGTTGCTGCTATTCTGAAGGGACATTCAGCTTCAACTGAAGATCAGCACTCAGCAGATGTGCCTTCTTGGGTGCAGAGAGCTAAAATTTTTAGCATGAATGGTGGATTAGATGCATCAGAGGTGTGTTTACTGTTGAAATTCATGTCTTTACCTTTATGTTGGAGCAAACGAACAACTTCTTGACAGTATTTATTATAATGGTTTTAGAAACTTTCTTCTAAAATTTCTGTTTTGTTGAATCATCGTGCATTTTCATTATTCTTCGAATGATTAACCTACAGATAGGTTTCCTCTCTTATTTTTTGCTCCTTTTCTTCAGTGCAGGCTCAAGATGATAAAACAATGTTGAATGTAAAAGTAATGGATTTGCAAAAGAAGTGGAATGATTATTGCCAGCACGTTCACCAGGGATGCCAGAAGCTTGAGACCGACAGTTACCAGGTGCCTGGAAACATTGTTGGTCTTCCATATGTTTCTGGTAAGGAGAGAGTCAGTATCCAGAATAGCAACAATCTTGATTTAACTCAAAATCAACAAAACCAAAAGGGGTATGGAAATTCATTTCCTATGGTAGTGGGTTTGCAGAAGATCGCTGCAGCTAGCCAGAGTTTGTCACTTTCTGTAATTCCTGAACCCAAAAATGGGGATTTGTTATCTAAACTTCAGGTCAGACAATCAAAAAGTGAACAACTTCAGAGAGAGATCTTCCAGTCTCATCCAGGTCCACATTCAGATTCAGGCAATCATGATGATCATGCTTCACCATCCTCTGTAACATCTGTTAGGACAGATTTGGTTTTGGGAACCCTTCACGAGCCAACTTGTAAGGATGAACAGCTTGCCATTCAGAAACACACAAATCATTTGGACAGTTGCTCTGGGTCTTTGCCATCCAAGAAGGTTGATGATTTCAGCAGAAATGTTCCAGAGGTACTTGTGCAGTCTCATTCTTGCTCTGCTTGTCCTGATTTGCAGAAGAACAATACACATCCACTTATGTGTGGTTCCTCAGCTTCAAAGGCTGGTAGTGCACCTGCATTTGACCAACCTTGTCTGGGTTCATCCAGTATGTGTCAAAAGTTTGATCCAAGTAATTACAAATCATTCTGTGCTAGTCTCATTGATAAAGTTGGCCGACAGGAAGAAGCCGTGAGTGCTATCAGTCAAACTATATTACATTGCAGAGCCGGTCATGAAAGGCATCGTGGTGCAAGCCTAAAAGGAGACATTTGGCTCACTTTCCTTGGTCCTGATAGCATTGGAAAGAAGAAGGTAGCAGCGGCTCTTGCGGAATTGATCTACGGCAGCAAGGAAGACTTGATCTGTATTGATCTAAGCTACCAAAATGGCATCACTTTTCCTATTACTATCTGTGACCAGCAGGAGGTCAATGGGTGTGACACAAGGTTCAGAGGCAAGACAAGTGTTGATCATATTGCCGGGGAGTTAAGCAAGAAGCCGCAGTCCGTTGTTTTCCTAAAAAATGTGGATAAAGCTGATTTTCTAGTCCAGAAGAGCTTATCCCAGGCTATTCGAACTGGAAAATTTCCTGATTCTCATGGAAGGGAATTTGGCATTAACAACACCATTTTTGTGATGACTGCAAAAAAGGCCCAGGGTCAGGCCTTCTCCCGAAGGACAGATTCTGTTAAATTCTTGGAGGAAAGGATTCTTGCAGCTCAGAGTTGGCAGATAAAGATCTTGATGCAACCTGTTTCAGAGGCTGCCAGCTGCAATCCAAATGTCAATGTGTTGATTGCTTCAAGGCAAAATTCTAGGAATATGCATGCATCTTTATCCACGGTTTTTGTAAGTAAACGTAAGCTGGGTGTTTCTGATGACGTCAAAGAGCAGCATGAATCCTTGGGGACTGCAAAACGGGCACACAGGACATCAAACACATTCCTAGACTTGAATCTGCCCATAGAAGAGACCGAGTTAAATGATGCAGAGAGCAGCGGTAGTAGTGAAAACAGCTCTACTTCAGATAATACAGAGGCATGGTTGGAGGATTTCTTCAGTTTAGTGGATGCAACCGTGAACTTCAAGCCTTATGATTTTGATGCCCTTGCTGATAATATATTAAAGGAAATCAGTGAGAGCTTCCATGACACAATTGGCTCTGAATGTATGTTGGAGATTGATGTGAAGGTAATGGAGCAGATACTTGCCGCTGCTTGTCTATTGGATGATAGACAAGCTCTAGATGTTTGGATTGAACAAGTGCTCGGCAGGAGCTTCATTGAGTTGAGGGAAAGATTCAAGCTCTCGGCTCAAATTGTAGTCAGACTTGTTGCTTGTGAGGATGTAGCTATGGGAGAGCATGCACCTGGAGTCCTCCTTCCCTCGAGAATTTGTCTAAACTGACAATTTAAAAGTTGCTGTAATTATATGTATAATGCAGTGTCTAGCATTTCTCTGTGAAATAATATTGTCCTGTCAATCTCATTAGTTTTTCCTGGTTTTGTCAGTCTAGTGCTCATAAATTGAATCTTTTGCAGTTTGCAAATCTGATGGTTCCATTTGATGTCAGCAGGACCTCATCTTTTATTCTTTTTTAGCTGTGAAACGATTATAACAATGTCAATCCAATTATATTTTCTTAAATTTTGTAATCAGGACACTGCGTACAGATTGGATTTCTTGTGCTTGGCAAATCTGATGGTTCCCTCTCATGTCTTAACTCTGCAAGACCTCTTCATTGGTTTCCGATTGCAAGTTCCAAGGGGAAGAAGAGCAGCAGCATTTTAGCTGTATTTTTTTATTAAAATGTTTGGAAAGTCAGGGATGAATTTTTCTGATGTACCATTCGTTGCTTATGTTTACAAAAGTATGACCTAGTACTTTATTTTGGAGAGATGAGCATATGACACACTGCCTCTGGTTGGCTCCCAAAGTATTTTCTACAAAGTGAACCTTGCTTTCTCTCCTTGGGTGTCAGCAAAACACAACAGTTGACAGAGTATTGGTATGTCATATACCGGTGATAAGTTTTTCCCCTGGGCAGGGGATTAAAATGGTGATCAAAGAACTTTCTAGAGATTTTTTTGAAGAAAAATGATGCACCAATATGCTGATTTTTTTTCAAAATTTATATAATTAACTTAAGCATGAATGACCGATATAACTATGTAAATATATCCATTGAATATCTTCCTTAAGATCCTTCATTGTTTCAAAATTTTGACTAGTTTATATTCTTTTTAAAATTTTACCTACAGATTGCTTTAACTTCAGTGTTTGTTAACTCAAATCATCAAATTTTTGTTTTTCAGTACAAATTTGCATTTAGATGTGCGCTGGAAACAAAAGTTTTGTTCTTTCATACAATGGAAGTATCCAAAAGTTTCTTGAGAAGATGATCCCTGGTTAAATAGGTAAAACTAGTCCGACATGGGAGCTATTTATCCACACTCCTGGTTTCATCAAATTTCCAGGTTTTAGTGACTTTATGAACCTTTTTTCTTTTTTGATGATGATGAAGAGTACCATACTCCCATGATTACATCACGCTTTCAACATAATTTGCTGAGAGGTCAAAACTCAAAATATCCACAAGGGGCCTGGGAGGCCCATTCCATACAATATCAATTTGACAAGTAGCATCCCTTTTTTTTTTTTTTTTTTTTGCCTTTTTTGGATGCAAAAGGTAGCATCCTCTCAGAGGGCAGTGTGATGAAGATATAATCGAGTGGAAGTCTTTCCCACGGGCGTCCTCCACGGCGTCCTCCCAGAGCGCAGCCCACCCGCTCCGATAGCCCTCGATCGTAGCCTTGGCAGCAACCAGGGCCAGTGGCTACGGTTGGGGTCCAAAAAGCGTGTTGAAGGTTCCTACGTCCCCATTGTCCTCCTTCATCGGGGCCTCAACCTTGGAGCCATTAACAAAAGTAGGCATTTTGTTTAAAGGTATGTTAATAGCCCAAGGATCAGCACCAGTATCCGTATTGTCTCACCATCATCAATGTCCACAGGACCATGCAGCCAGCAGGCTGGGGGCTTTCCAAAGCACTCTCAGGTGAAGAAGGCCCCTCACGGGTTAAAGTCACCATATATCTCAGTGCCAGGGTACATACTTCGTTCGGCAGTGGGGAAATATCCTGGTAAATGCCATATTTGACTGAGCTGGGCGTTGGAGTATGAATGGGGTTGGGTCTCGAGTCAGCTGCCACTGCTCTGGAGTCTTGGTCAGCCTCTTGCGGTCAAAAACAATCTGATCCATGGTGCTAACTTGCATCTTTCCGAGCCACGCCGCCGAAATCATTCCGGATGGAGATTGTGGTAGTGTTCTTTCTGATGACATCCACCCAAAATCTAGACTCTTACCAGGTCTCCAGATCGGCAGAGGTCGTCTTGAAGGACAGTTGGACAACATTAATTAATAAAAAAATATAAAAAAATATTATATATAATTTTTTAGTAAATTAAAGAAAAATTTTTAATTTTAATTTTAAATTAAAAATAACTTTTTAATTAAGTTTCAAATAAAAATAAATTTTCATTCCAAACATAAATTAAAAATAGCTCTCCATTTAGCATGAAATGACCAAATTGCATCTGCAGTTATAAAGGGATACTAAAATAATACTGCCTTATTATAAAACAGTACTATCTTATTGTAATATAATACTATCTTATTATAAAATAGTATTATCTTATTATAATGTAATACTGATTTATTATAAAGAAATACTGTCTTATTGTAATGTAATACTATCTTATTGAAAAGTAATATCATTTTATTATAAAATAGTACTGTCTTATTTTAAATAAATACTACCTTATTGTAATGTAATATTGCCTTATTGAAAAATAATACTATCTTGTTATAAAATAGTACTATCTTATTATAATGCAATACGGCATTATTGTAATATAATACTGTCTTATTATAAAAAAATACTATCTTATTGTAAAATAGTACTATTTTATTATAAAAAAATACCATCTTCTTATAATATAATATTATTTTATAAAAAAAAATAATACTATTTTATCGTAAAATAGTATTATTTTATTGTAATATAATACTACCTTATTGTAAAAGAATACTATCTTCTTATAAAATAATACTATCTTGTTATAAAATAGTAATATCGTATTTTAGTATTGCTTTGTAACTACAAGAATAATTTTATTATTTTATATTATTTGGAGAGTTGCTTTTAATTTATGTTTAGAATGAAAAGCTTCTTTTATTTGAAACTTAAATAGAAAGCTACTTTTAAGTTAAAACTCGATGAACAAATTTTTACTAATTTATCCTATAATTCTATCTATATATTCACATCTAAACTAGCATAGAGTATGATTTTCTTCTATTTATTTATCTATTTTTAAAATATATTATAAAGATATAATAAATTATAATAAATAAAAAATTTTAATAGTTAAATTTTTATTAATCATTAAATAATAAATTTTAATTATTATGCATGGAAACTTCTGTAATTAATACTGATCTTCTGCCTTATGCAATGTAAAAGATATGCTTCTTTTCTTCATATATTTTAGAAGTATAATATAATAATATAATAGTTATAATAAATAAAAAAATTTATTAGCTAAATATCTATTAGATATTAAATGATAGATTTTGATCGGTGTCATCAATATCGATATTCATGTTGACGAGGGCTATATACGAAGATAAGAGGATAAATAGTTGAATTATTTAAATAATTTATAAAATATATAATATTTTAAAATTTTAATAAATAAAAATTTAATTTTTTAAATATATATATATATATATATATATATATTTTTTTTTTTTTTTTTTTTTTTTTTTCCTTCATGAATTAAAAATGATTTCCGCTTCCTCCCAACTAGGTTTAGCAGGCTATTCAAAATACAATAAAAATCTCGTTGTTCGCGCGACATCAAAGATGGCAATATGACACCACAGCTTCGCAAACCCTAATCATCCGGTGCCATTTACAGCAAAAAATATATATATATATATAGGCAAGGCGGAAACAAATAAAAAAATAATTGATAGCATACCCTCCACTTTGCAGAATGTATACTCCGCTCGCCCTAAAACGTGCATGCAGACTAGAGAGAGAGAGAGAGAGATGCAGAGTGCATCCTAAAAAAGGGAACTTTATTCAGAAATCCTAAATTTCCAATCGTCCTTGTTTTGTCCGGGCATTGAAGGAGGTGTTTTCCGCTGTTCTTTCCGCATATAATATCTGCATACTGGGCACGGCACTGCGCTCTCGCCCTCGCTCGCGGTTCTCGACGAACCCGCTCTCTCTCCGTCTCCTCTTTAAAAGGCCTCGGAATCGGCAGCCCGACTAGCGGATCTGGCCGTCCGGTCGCCGGAATCGGGCTCACCCCCCATGGACACGGTCCAGGTCTCGTCAGCCCCCCGGACCGTCGAGGAGATCTACAAAGACTACAGCGGCCGCCGCGCTGCGGTCATCCGCGCCCTCACCGCCGGTCCTCGCTCCCTCTTTCTCCTCCTCCTCTAAGCCCTTCTTTCTTTCGATCTCTGCGGTTTCTTTTTTTTAAATTATTTTTTATTGATTCTTTTCCGATGATTTCTTGGTTTCGTTCTCCTCTCAGATGTCGATGAGTTCTATGCACTGTGCGATCCAGGTGAGTCTTTTCTAAGATCGATGGCAGTTTGATATTGGGGTTGTTTTGGTGTTGAATTTGGTTCCTGGAATCGAGGGATTTGGATGTGGTCGGATTTGACGCAGAGAAGGAGAATTTGTGCTTGTACGGACATCCCAGTGGGATGTGGGAGGTGACGCTGCCGGCGGAGGAGGTGCCGCCGGAGTTGCCGGAGCCGGCACTCGGGATCAACTTCGCGAGGGACGGGATGAACCGGAAGGACTGGCTCTCTCTGGTGGCGGTACACAGCGACTCGTGGCTCCTCTCCATCGCATTCTTCTTCGGAGCCCGCTTCAATGGCAACGAGAGGTAAGCTGGGAGCTTCTATTTTTCATCATCATCACTATTATTTTTTACTGTGGGCTCTAGGTTACGATACTTTCTCGGTCGTGGTTCCAAGATCAGTTGAATAATTTCGTGCTTTTGTTCTTTCTTCTGATCTCTAAAAATCAAGATTTTCCTGATTTCTTTGGATATTGTAGAATTGCCTTATTGCATGTGATTACGGAGGAAGAAGGAAGAGTCATGCATAACTCTGGCTCTACAACAAGGCTAGAAACTCTGATTGCCGGATTTGGGGTAGGCTGATTTGAATGGGGATATGAAAACTGATAATCGTCCACCGTCAGCTTAAGTTCTCGTAGAAGAATGTAAATCAAAATTTAAATCTTCTTTGCTGATTTTGACTTGCTGAAAATCATCATTGAGCCAGGTTATCAATTTGTAGAGTCTACTTTCCTTGGTGAAAAATGCATGCTGGATGATGATTGCAAATAAAGCTATTAGCTTGTGATTTTATTTAAGGAGAGGCTGCAAAATCCTTTATTTTTTCAAAATGATGCTCCATCCATTCTTAAAAAAATGTTCACGATCTATAGCTTTCTTGGAGAGTGTATAGGTTCCTCTAGTAATTATATGGATTTCATGTGATGAGTATGGAGGGCCTTCGCAATTTTTTGTTGATGAAGTATTAAATTTTCTTGCAATGATTAGAATTTGCTTTCTTAAATATCCACATTGGTGGTTCTCCTTATTGGAAGACATTCGGATATGAAAAGCTGTTGACTTTTAAAGAAGGTGAATTTTCATTGTAATTAGATTAGAAAGGTCCACAGCATTAATAACCATAACAGAATAGTATGGAATATTAAATCTTTCAGAGCATATAGGAGACTAAAAAGATGTTTGGGGATGCTAGGGTGTAAAATTATAGGCTGTAGAGAAATTATTAGCATGGGTCTTAGGAAAAAAAGGAAAAGGATCACACATAGAGAGATATGAGATGCACAGCTGAAAGACTGCAACAATTATAATATCATGTTCTTTCACAATATAGATGCAAGAAGACAAGATGATTTATTGGTCAAGGGTAGTAAATTGAAGATCTCAAGGAAGTTGAAACAATGTAAATGCTTGCAAAGGGAACATGTTTTTGATAGAAAAAGGATGGTACACTTTGTATTTAAGCTTTGACAAAATATGTACGATAAAGCTTAAAAGGTGTTAGCATAATCAGAATGAGATCAAATGAGTAGGAGGTGAGAAGAATGATATGAAATAAGAGAAAGTCTAGGAACTCAACTAATTGATTTGTAGATCAACGTAAATCTATTTAGGGTTGAGATTTGGCTGACAACGAGTTGCAAAATCTTTGCTTATTCCTTTGTAGAAGTTCTCTTTGATGTTGTGATGGGTGCCTCTCTTCAATTGATAGGCAAAACTTGATGTTGGTGATATTATTTTTGTTGTGTTCTTGATGACCATGTGAAGGTCTTCATGGAGTTCTAAAGGGGAAATATTGGTTGAGTTTTGTCTCACAATTTTTCCTTTTTTTATAAACATAATTTCCTGTTTTCTGAGAAAAGAAACATGTAATGCAGTCATTTTTGTCATTTTTTAATAACTGAAAATAAAAGCACAGTGAACACCAGAATATGCAAGACAATTGATTAAGGCTGTTGGAGGAAAATAGATGCAAAAGAGAAAAGGGGAAAATTTTTTTCAGAACATAAAGTAGTATAAATTACTTGAGCAAATAAAGCGTAGTTGACCCCATTAGTGCTCTATGAGAGTTGTGACACGTGCTCCTTAGAAAGGGAAGAAGGAGCCAATGTTGACAGAAGCTCATCTGAAACCATCTTTCTAGTTTCCTTCCATGGAGAGTAATAGATCCAGATATCCCACTTCCACTTCACTCCACAGTCCTTTAGCTCCCCCCCCCCTCTCTGTCTCTCTCTCACATGTCATATCCCTCTCCTCCCTCCCCTCCTGCTGCTCTAACCTTAGCTTTACCATGTCTGTAACCTTATGCACATAATTACATGAACCATAGTCTGCAACTAAATTCCATGTAATATAGAAATGGAGCTATAGAGAGTGTGTTTTATTTGAATTGTTATAGGTTTTCCCAGGTCATTATGTAAATATGAATAAGGGAGGGTGTTGTTCTCAGATATGTGGGGGGTTTTATATGCAACCTCTCACCCAAAAAAGGGGCTAGTTTCTTAAAGAAATTTGCATCTACAATACCTTATTACCTCCAGGTATGTCTAGTCAAAAATTGGACCATCTGAAAAGAGTTGAAATGTAATGGTGATGGGAGATTAGATGGATATTTGCAATTGGTTTTTCCCTAGGATTATGCTTCTTGAGGGTATTCCAAGTATTACATTTCCGAAGGATTCTCTTCTTTTGAAGGAATGTCTCCAAATAATTGATATAAATGGAAGGATGGTAGAGATGTGGTATTCCCCCTGATTCCCCATTATATGTTTGAGCGATTGCTTACAAGAAGTATGTTACAGGAGTTTTGGGGATTATGACTCTTGATCATTGTTTGCTGATTATTACATTCTCAAAGGATTGTCTTTCGAGCATTATGAAAGTCAACATCATAAAGACAATCCTATTATGGTATTCTTCACGACTAATCATTTTAAGTTCTTTATAGTTTGCATGAAAGTTCTCATGTTGCTAATCATTAGCCATACATGGTGGTTGCCTATTAACTGTCTATTTGAACCCAATAACATACGTTGTGATGTGCATGTTTAGGAAGGTTGTAAATTGTGTCAAGTACTGAAGCTCAGAATTTGCAGACCATCAGCACCAGTAAATTTCTAATTGTTAATGGAAAAATGCGAGCATCACACCAAGATGTCCCACAAAAGAATCGCATAGCTGATGTTGCATGTTTCTAGCGCTTCCTTGTGGATTTATACCCTGCAGGTTGTTAAACTGAGGAGCGGTTGGAAAATTCCACATCAATTGGATAATCTATTTATTTTATTGGCTGAAGATTTTGTCTTCTCAAATCATCCCATTGTGAAGCTGTAAACACTAGCATGTAGAGTTGGCAATTGAAAAAGGCTGTCAGTTTAGATGTTCATTTTCTTGTTCTTAGGGTTTTCCTTGAATGCAATTTCGGAATGGACTAGAATATATGTAAACATAATAATGCAAAATGAATGTCATCATCACTTTGGAAATAAAACCAAGATGGTAGTACTTAAAGTATGCCTTGGGGAAAGTTAAGCATGTTGAAGTTGTTGCTAGTTGAATTCAGAAACTTATTAATGATCTGCGATGATCCTTTAGGTCACCCTCTAGTTTCTTTTTGCTTGTGAAGCTTGATCCTTGAGGTGTTCTTTTCCACTAAAATGATGGTCTATGGAGATCCTTCAATTCTGATCCTTCAGCTTATCTGATATTTCAATGACAGTTTATGGTGACCCTTCAGGTCGTCTGACATTTTCTAACAGTGGATCTATGGTGGTGAGTCAGATCATCTACTGTTTTTTCAATTATTGTTATTCTTTGGCGATCCTTAGCATTATCAAATATTTTTTAATGATGGTGACTCTTTACTTTCCCAATATGGCTTTAGCAGTCACGAGGGACCTTTGTTAATTATGATAGATGGTATTTATTGTGCTTGAGATGTGCAAGTTCCAAGCTTTTGCTTGTTCGGTTCCTTTTGTGTTAGATTCTAAATACTGAAACCATGGCAGTGAAAGCAACAATATAGACAACAAATCTGGATTACTTGAAGTAGCATGGTTGTTCCATGTTCTCTGGACAATGTGTTTGCCCAGCATACCTGGTAACAGGTTCTCCAAGGATCCAACATTCATTTTAACTTGACATGGAATGTGTAAAATTGGCTTGTGGGTTGGACATTATATGTTACAAGTAGGAAATGTCTTTCAGTATTTGCTTTGAAGAGGTAGTGGGAATATTTGAATTTTGAACAGTTCATGCTTGATGAGGATGTATCTTGACTATCAATTGTATCTGTTTTGTGCTGGACTACAAGGATTTGGATGACCATTTTGACTTTTTCTTCCTTTTTTCTGGTGGGGGTGGGGCAGTATTTCCAGTTTACTCAATATATCACCTTTATTTCATGCTTTAGTGCTTGCCTGATAACTAACATGGTTTTCCTTTTGCTTTATTCCCTAGTTTGAATTAAGTTCTTATCTCATGCTTGGAGAGGTTGCCCCTCTCTGGATTCTGCAATAACGTGGGAGTTGCAATATTGTTGTGACATGTGATAAAGAGGTGATTGAGATGGATTGGATAAATTTGGCTGTCATGGCATGCTTTTTTTTGGAGATCATTTATATGTGTCAAGTTGTTACCAGTGGGCAGGATGGAAGAAACCTAAGTGGGAGTTGCAGAAAGAATTTGGTGAATTTTGTTTTGATAGGGGATTTAGCCATCAGTAGCACCAACAAGAAGGCTTCTATGACCAACCATGGTGTTATAGTTTTTAATATTTTTTTTTCTCTTTTTATCGTAATGTTATTGCAATCCTGATTCATTCTTGAAGGTGCTGTTTATGGATTTGAAAGGATTTTCACCAATTATGTGTCATGTGTGTTGCTATGGCACGTTACTACTAGTTTCATTTCATTCTTGAGAAGGCACCAAACTTGACAAAGTATGCGGTTATTGCTGCATCATCATGTTAACAAAATCTTTAAAATAAGTTCTTAGGATCTCAATCGAGATGTTAAAAGTATTACTTCACAATTTATTGTTGACAATAGTGCTTTTGATAAGAATTGATCAATTGCAATATTTTCTTAACTATATATAAAATTATGATGCATAATGTAATGCATGCAAATCTTCACTTTTTTACCCTTTATTATGGTGGGGGTTGGAGCGGGTATTTGAAAAAACATGTGATAGGGCAAATTGGATTTTCTGTAGTTGATGATTAAGAGGGAGGAATTTGAAAGTGACCGGATAAGTGCAAATATAGTTTCATGTTTACCTCGTGTTTGGTTGGGGTTATGAGAGGGAGAATGGATGAGGTTAGAAGGCTGGATGGCTTCCATCCGCCGTTTGGTACAAAAAATTACAGGAAGGATGGATGAAAAAGAAGGGATTGTCCATCCATACCAACCCACCTATTTACATCCTTCGAAATTGGGAAGATGCCAGAAAAGATGGATGGAGCATTGATAAGTGGATTTTTGCATTGAAAAAATTATCCCTCATCAACAAAACTATAATATTTCTTCATGTTTTCATTCATATTATTTATATATATTTTTATATATACTATTAATCATATGCTATTAAATTTTCTTAGTACATAATTTCGATAATTATAACTAAATAATTGGAATTATCTTCTATTTCTCTATTTTTATTTAGTAGTTTTTTATCAACTATTTGTATAATATTAATTGATCATTTAAATTAAATTATAAATTAAAATTCAATTATGAAATCTTTTATTAAATTAAATTAAATTAAAATTAAATATTTATATAATTTTTTATATAATTATAGATTATATTATAATGGTTATAAGTTTATATTATTGCTTGCTCTTTTAGTATAAATAAGTGTTATAAATTGATAATAGTGATATATTTTTTTAGAAGCGTAGTCTAGTAAAAATGTTATATAAATATCATCCATCCTTCTTTTCATTCCTCCTATATCAAACAGAGGAGGGAATCGTTTTTATTCATCCTTTTATGTTTCACCAAACATATGAAAGGATGGATGGATCTTCCATCCATCCTCTCCCTCATCCATACTCCATCCATCCTCTCCCTCGTCCATAGTGTTGGCATTATTGAGGGTTGGTGGCAGAGGCGGAGGGGTTTGGTGAAAAAGTATAGAATGAAATGCATGGAAAGGAGGAAGAAAATGAGAGGAAAAAGGTGGATTTCCTATTTTTTTGATTTATGTAATAGGATTAAGAAAATGCTTATGTAACAGATTCAGAGTTTAAAACAATACCATTAAGTTGATGGTCTCTTAGATGCAGAAATCATGCAAGATACTGGGGCAATATCTCAGTTGTCAGAGTTAACTAGAGGAATCTTTGCACTGTATAATAGTAATATTTGGTAATCTCAAGGCTAAGATGAATTAGTCAATTGATTACTTTAGAATTTTGGTATGGAAGCTGGTTTGAAAATTCTGAATTTTAAGCAACTATCAGAAGGTATGGAATTGTAGGGCCCTTATAATGTCAAGAGTGGTTGTGTGGAAGCAAAATTTATTATTTATATATTGATTACTTTAGAATCTTGGTATGGAAGCTGGTTTGAAATGTCTGAATTTTAAGCAACTATCGGAAGTTATGGAATTGTAGGGCCCTTGTAATGTCAAGAGTGGTTGTGTGGAAGCAAAATTTATTATTTATATATTTACTTATTTATTTGTGTGATTTATATAAATTGGTGTATGCTATAGAGTGATAGAATAGGAAGCAAGAGCAACTAAGAATTATGTGGACATGGTAATACTCCATGTTTTGAATAATAGTTTTCTTGTTTTAGTTAAATAGTTGTTTAGTTTTTAAAGATGATTACAAATATGCAATAATTTAACATGACGGATTGTAGTTGCTCTTGAGAGAAGCATGGTGGCAATACCTGATAGTTGGGACAAAAGGAGACTGGTGTAAACATCAGGAATTTGAAACTACAATCTGACATTTGGTTCATGAACTCCACAACATAATTGTGGGTTCCAGTTTGTTTCCACATTTGACTAGAACATGCCATATTTTAGGCACGTGGTGTAGAGACAGACAAACCCCCGAGTGGATCTTCACCCACTGCTCCAGAGTTTTGCTTTTTATAGTAGAAGTGGATGAAACTTTGGCTGAGTTTGAAAACCTGCTCACCATTGGTTTTGATTCAGATATCTGTACCCCTATTTGTGTTGTAACGTAGCCTTACCATCATGGTGCTAAATGCTAAGTTGCTTTTTGGTGAAGTACAATTGATAGGACTTCATTTAGAAGCATATTAATATTGAAAGACGTGATGGATTAGACATTCTACTTTCTAGTGATGTCTGCAGTCAGCTGGCTAGCTGCATCTATTTCATGCTTTTGTTGAGTTTTCAAGCTAATTTTCTTTTTCTTGTTTTTTTGGTAGAAGGCTGAATGGGACTCCAAAAACATGAGTAAAGCTTGAGTACATCTTTCGGACAGTTGGACAGGTTCTCTAATTTTGTTATTCTAGATTGCCACTAAAAACGGTAACGTTTTTAGAACTCATGGTAGAGAAATTACAGAACTTCGAGAGGAAAATAAAATGAAAGAACAATCCACTGCTTTCCGGTCAAAATTGTACTAAATTATTGATGAACTAAAACATTGAGTGCCATGTTTTGGAGGTAGAAAAGAAATTACAGAATTTTGAGAGGGAAATGAAAGAAAAGAACAATTCACAGCTTTCCTGTCAAAATTCTACTAAATTACTGATGAACTAAAACATCAAGTGCGCTATGTTTCAAATAAGTTTAGAATCCACATAGTTTTCTACGTCCAGCTAAAGTTGCATGTACATATCATACTTGGTTGTGACCATGAATGCATTCAGATATTCTCACAAAATAACTGATATCTTGTATTTTACTGTCAGGATCTATAGCAAACTTGCCTTGTCAATCAGATTGCAGGTCATGTCTACTTTCTTTGTCCCACTGCCAGTATATTATTTAACTATGTGGTGCATTTTGCATGTAAAACTTCATTTATGCGGAAGAATTATATTCTCCTGTGTGATGTGATCCCAAGCATGCTTTTGAGAAGATATCTTTGGATGTAGCATGCTCAATTATTTCAGTGATTTAATGATAATTAAGCACCTGTTCACTTTTTATTTTGGAAGACATTTGCTGTGAGTATGCCTTGTTTTCCCCCTTTAATTCAGATTTTTAATTTTTGATATCAGGTAAACTCTACTTCATTAATTTAGTGTTTAATATGTTTCAGATGCACGGTAGTTGTTATATCATAATATTTTTCGGATACTTATGCACATGTGGTGCTGATTTCATTTGCACTTTTGAGTCCACTTTATTTAAGGAGTCTAGCAAATCCTCTTGCACTCAATCTAGTTAAGCTTGTATAATCTTCCACCGGTGGGAGAACTCTTTACTGAAGAATATATTATTTGTGTATACAATACAAATCAACCTTGTCCCACCAGGATGGAATGAGCTATAGTGCACAAATCTAAGTCAAGAAAGCTCTAGAAAAGGATTGGGCAATTTTATAACCAACTGTCCTGATGCCGAACTTCCTTGAACCTATCATGCTGGCTACGCAACATGAAACATGACCAAGATGAATAGTCGGACATGGCCACGAACATTTTCGTGGGAACTAAGTATAAGCAATCTTTTAGTTTCAGCAAGCCACTGTGAATAGCCAATAACATTTTAGACCAACAGAAGAAGAGTATTGCAAAACTAATATGGATCCTCGGGTAGAACCCTGAAGATTCAGAGTTAAGTGCCTGAAAGCTTTTGTTTATGAAGGGATACTTGACACCCAGGCAATCCTCTAGACAGGCACTAATCCTGATTTTTCAGGATCATTTGTCTGAAACCAGGCTAGTTTAGCATTTTTCATGATAAAAAAGTAAGGCTGAGATGAGCATTACTCAATGATCATCAATTTCTAGATAAAGGGCCCAATGACCATATTTTATTAATCTAAATTTGTTGAATGTTCTCTACATAGCTCCCGAATAAGGTATTATTAGCTATCATACTGGGACAACGTATGTTTGGATCAGAATTTTCCCCGTTGCAGTATATGATCACTTGACTGCCTGGTTACTGTGTCACTTTGTTTATTTCTTTGCTGACTGCCAGCCTTGATGACATGGCCCTCATATTTGTTAATAGTTTTTTCATGTCTATCTTGATTCTTAAGATTTAGTTGCATAAGCAAAGTTTTTTTCTTAGTGGTACCTGAATTTAAATATATAATAGCAGGTTCATTAATATTTCTAGGTCTAACCTTATGCTGCTTCTTTTGTTGTTTTTAAAATTGGCCAGATTCAAATCCAGATTATCTATATCTGATTTATATGGAAGAAGGAATCGACTTAAGAGAATCATCATTTGGTGGGGTTGACTCTAATTCATGGGGATTGGCACTAGACATAAAGCTGTTGTAGCTTGTATATTGTATGGTTGACCTTGTCTGAAGATTAACTAATATCAGTTTCACATATAAATAGGTTATTCCTAAATAAAATATGTGCCTGTCAAGTCAGTAGTTTATTTTGTACATGAATTTATGTGGCTTTTGCGTGTGCAGTTGATGAAGCAGAGCCTGATCAGCTTGGTCCCAAGTTTTTATTGAAAGCAATCTGCAATAGTCAACTGCAATGAATACTTTCATTATCAGACCTTTCAAATATTTTAGCTTGTGTCATATGCAATGAGTGTTACGTTAATAGCGGGTGCAAAGAGATTAGAAGTGTTGGGTAGCTGTACAATGTTGCATTTGTTAGTTAATGCCAAAAGCATGTTGGACTGACCTTTTATGCTTATAGATGTTCAGATGTCAAAATTGCCCCAACTGTTGGTAGTTGATTACCATGTCAGTTTAGGTTTTTGTGTAACATATATGGTTGTAACCTGAGCATTATAATATGATTGTTTTTGTTATTGCTGTTATTAAGTTTCTGGAAGCCTATCTGACCTATGCTTCAGTTTAATGCACATGACTGCAAGAACCATGGGGGCTGATTCCGTTGTTCTTCAAAACTGACAGAAAACGTTTATTCAGCATGATAAATGAGCTACCCACTGTATTTGAAGTGGTGACCGATGGTGATAGGAAACCAGCAAAAGACAAATCTGGTATGGATAGCGGAAGCAAATCCAAACTCTCAACAAAGGTAAGGTATTTTTAAAATTACTATTTATTGCTTTTATTCACTTCATGGTGATCAAATTTCCTTTTTTGTTCAGCGATCAAGTGATGGGCAGTTGAAAAACAATTCAAAAACAGTTGATGAGGAATATAGTGAAGAGGATGATGAACACAGTGAAACCCTCTGTGGAATTTGTGGTAGCAACTACAGTTCAAATGAGTTCTGGATTGCATGTGACATATGTGAGAGGTGGTTCCATGGGAAGTGTGTGAAGATAACACCTGCTAAAGCCGAGAGCATAAAGCAATACAAATGCCCCAGTTGCAGCACCAAGAGAGGAAGGCAGTAACTCATTATCGTGTCCTTCTATACAAATGTTGGTTGCCATTATAGTGGTTATACTGCATCCCGGTATAAGCTATAGCAACACAGTACCATTCTAGAAAAATGATATTCTCTTTCAATTTCAGGGTGCTCGTCTTTGGACTATAGAATAAAATGCATGGTTAAATACTGTTGTTGTATATAAATTCTATCTTGGAGTATACCTTAGCAGTCCTGTTTTCTTAATGAATGTCACATTATGTGGATATGTGTCCATAAACATGATGGATGTAACAGGCATTTTTGCATCAAAGATGCCTGGTGGTTGAATACAATGCCAAAGCATTTCATGGCTTGCTTTTTTGATCTTGTGGACTAGAATACATGCAGTCGAGTCATGGATCTTCTCTCGCAGGCTAGATGTAGCTAATAACATGAGCAGCCATTTTGCTTGAAGTAGTAGTGAGCAAAGCTATGGATGCCTGATAGGTCGCAACCCATCGGACCAACGAAGGAAAAACGCTAAGTTAAAGAAAAGGGGTGTGTCACAGGAAACTCGAAAATAGAAACTGGCATCTGTTCTCATATGTCTGCATGTGAATGTGGATCTCCATTTAAATTTGGAGCAATTTGTGATCACCAGGTTTATGCATCTTTAACACGCTTAAACTTGGATATCGTAGGCAGGTCGGTGTTGCTAGAATACTCTATGATTGCCGTCCAAATTCAATGTTTTAGTAATTGGATTGGCTATAAAAAAGCTTCCATTGGGATTGGGTTGGTGTATCTTGCTTGGCAGATACCTTAAGATGATATGTTCTTAGCGTGACAAAATGCATGTTATAATTGTCCCAGCTGACGTATGGCTCAAAAACGACTTGCGGGTTTTAATATTATGTCGTAGCATCGCGCTGATTTAGCTGCCTTTCTGTAAGAACGCATGCTGCTTGAAAGAGAACTGTGAGTTTGAGATTTTCCTGGAATGTTGATGTCAGCTGTACATGCTCCTCATGTTGAGCATATCTATTTTAGGGTCATATGATTTGTTTGAAAAATAGTGGATTATTGCGTGGCAGAGTTGGATTAGCAGGTGCATTTGTTCCCGACTGTTCTGTCATTTTAGATTCAATATATCTCTGTTTTTGATTTCTGTCTTGATCTCTTCCCTCTTATTATCTTTGGTTTTGTGCAAGTTTGCTGCTTCGTTAAAGGTGGTTTCTGGGACTGAAAGTAATTTCGGATCATCCTTTTAAATGTGCCACTTCAGCTCCATACAGAAAGCTAGGTGTGTTGCACATGATTCTTTTCCATGTAACAACAAAACACCGGAGCCAGCACGATTAATAAATTTTATTGCTGAGCAAGACTTGCAGGATTTTTTGTTCCATTCGTACTAAAGTTACAAAAACCGTCGTTACTTTTTGTTATTTTTTAGGGCTTGTTTAGATGATCCCATTAGATCCTCAAGCTTGGCAACGTGATTATAGAATATGAGGTCTGGTGCAGCCCATATTAACCGGACCTTTTCCGGTCCATTCGGAGAAACAAGATCTCAATATTTTCGAATAGAGAAATACTTTACAATTGATATTAACTGGATCTTTTCCAGCCCATTCGTCTGGGGAGAGAGATAGAGCTATTCCTATGAATTCTATAAATATAGGCCTGGCTCGACTTGTAGTCTTATGACCCTGTTGGATAACTCAAAAGATCTTTGAGGTGCTAATATATTTTGAGAAAAGAAAACATTGTGATAGGGATGCTGTCTTCTTAATATTTACACCCATCATGCATTCATTTGCTATTAAAATAATTTTTGGACGACGAGAAGAATAAGTCGAAGAAGATTAATGCCATGGCAAAGACTAATTTATAGCAGCAAGAGTAAGAAACCCAAATACTTGAGCTTGGCTCCACGACAGTACTCCTTTATGGTTCATGGAATGCTGGATTCAAATCCTTGCTAGCATTACATTGCACGCATATTTGATTAGAGGAAGTTGGACTCTAGGATAGATATGGGAATAAGTGAGTCACATTCCAGTTATTTGGTTAGGAGGGTTACATCTTTTTTTTTTTTTCCGATCCAACCCTCCAAAATTCAATCTCTAGAGCCATTCTGATTTTGGTCACGAATCAAATGCTTGGTGGGTCATGACCATTTCGGTTCACATTTCAATCCATTCCGACTCCTAGCTTATTTTAGTCGTGAACCAAACATGCCCTGTATATTAATGTTGGTGTTCGAGTTCTACAAATCATTGTAGGAAAGATTTGTCTCGAGCATGACACATCTCAGGCTTAAATATCTTGGCTAATATAAATAAAACAACCTAAAAATATTGACTAATATGGCACAAACAAATGGCAAAACCTTCTGGAGCATATTTTCCCTCTTGGGAACGCGTCTTGGTGTCGAGCGTACAATGCTTCCCACGGCAAGCTGCCAGGTAGGGTACCTCGGTCTTCTCCATCTAGCAGCAACATGCCATGTTGTCGACGTTGGGTGAGTTGCTGTAGTCTCATGTTGATGCGAGAATCCTGGACTCAAACCCTGCTATCAACCAATCATTCAGCCAGGCTTCCAACCATCGTCGTTAATTCGTTAATAAACTCGGGGAGGCAAAGAGCAGCCAAGGCCAAATTGCATCCTTAGTTTGTCAACTTTGTTAGCTTGATTTAAATATCAAAAACAATCAATGATACGATAAAATGAAGCTTCAACTATATATTCTAGTATATACGTCATGAGAGCTACCGGATTGTTGAATTTGGATCTGGAATCATAAAGAATCTTTTCAGACCTTATTGATATCGATAATGTTAAAGAGTTATTGCAGCTTTTGATTTTGAAAGAAGCGACCACTTTGGCAGGTCTAAGCTATCTCA
Source organism: Cocos nucifera (assembly GCA_006176705.1). Lineage (NCBI taxonomy): Eukaryota > Viridiplantae > Streptophyta > Magnoliopsida > Arecales > Arecaceae > Cocos > Cocos nucifera. Next base: position 5,545,048 of record QRFJ01000003.1, on the reverse strand, counting down.
CATGACTTTGTATTAGGAATCACTTTAATTACTCGTTAAAGCGCAGGCACTCATTTGATGCTTGAGATAATAATGATATGCTGAAACTGATGTAGCAGGGATTCATATTTGGATGATGGATCTTGTCATTGTACAGATTGCAGCAAGTTGAATTGAGTGATCATTTTCAATCAAATATTGATATGCTGATTAGCTTGAGTCGCTTTTGTGGGATATAATCTTCCCATTGAAGTGACATGATTCTTGTTGCTAATTGCATTATATGGCTTTAGTGTGTGATTTATGTGACACGATTCTTGTTGCTGGTTCGATTATATGTACTAATTATTGCTTAAAATCAGATCTACCGCTGAGATGGTGGACGAGTCCAACCACGAAGCAACGTGCACGAGCATGCATGTATTGCACGCTTTTCTATTTTATCCGACTTTGTGTACGTGGCTTCATGGTTGAATTGATCCACTAGCTAAGTAGTGGACCTGGTCTAACCCATAAGTGCTCCAGCTGTGGCATCTGATTTATGTCTTATTTAGGAGGTTTTTTCCTTTCTTCTTCTTTTTGAAAGTGATCATGGTGTTCAATGTTGATACGGAATCAAATCTTCCTTTTATAATCCATACATGAAAGCTGATCATGCTGTACTGCAGATGACGCTACCAGATTTTTTTGGTTGATTTGTTGGTGAAAATGGGATGTCAGGAGAGGTGATGGAGATGGAGAAGCTGAAGATAAAAAAGATATCTTCCTCTCCATCTTGCTACATCAAACATGGAATCTGAACGTACGTTACAGCAGAAGGTGAGATGGTATGCTCCACCAACCCCTTCTTTTATTATAAATGAAAATATAAATAATTATTAAGTGCGGGTGTGTGTTTAATCTGCTAAATGGACGCCCCCTCTTACACACAATTTTTTATATTTTTGTATTACTTATGTTGCAGTCAAGGACTCATGACTTGTGGCTCGGGCAGATTGATCTCCGTTCCCACATATATGGATATCATCCACTTTGGCCTCTAGTGCTATGATATGAGGCCTCATAATTTTGCTCTTCAAAAGATGTCTTACGGAGGAGAGAATGTCTTATTTCATATAAACAAAGATTCTTCTTAACTTACAATCAATGTGAAACGGTATATACCACAACAGCATACATCATGATGGTGCATTAAATAATTTTAAAGATGGTCTAAAGATGTAGTAAAATAATTTGATTTCTACTTGGTATCCCATCATTTTTCTATCCATCAAGTTTTAATTGGATTTAACAAATACATTTTGGATCTGGGTATGGATACGATCAAACCCAACTTGAACCTAACTGTATTACTGCAGGATCTCTCAAACCTTGTTCAAATTTTCAATACAGTAAAATAGCAACAAGTATTTAAGTCCGTCCTTTTACTTGAATTGACCTACGCGTTCACTCGGTTTAGCAAAATTGCAGGATATTAGCATGGCAAAATTACGGTGAAACACCTAAATTAAAAGTATTATACTTAAGGTCCGTTTTGTAAAACTACAGTAATGCTGTACACCAGGACTACTTCAAACTCATCTTCTGTTGGAACCTCTATAAATTATAATAATTATATTTAAATTCTCTTATTTTGATAAAAATCATCATTTGTTTTGAACTTATTGACGCAAAATCTGGCAATCGCCGGAATCAGCTGGAGCGGTGGTGGACGAGGTCGTCGTCGAGACCTACAAAACAAAGTTCCATCTGGAGCCGATGGGGGGTGGCTCCGGCAGGACCCTCCGACGATCAAGTCAGCTCTGGCCAATAGGAATGGAGTGCTCGGGAATGAGTTTCACAGAGCTTAAAGAGAAGAGAAGAGCTTAGAGATCAGAGATTAAAGTTAGCGAATCTGGAAGGTCTTTTTTATAGGCGGAGCTTGATAGTGACAGTTGTAGCCGCGTGCTGACGGATCGCTCGAGGTTCGATGGAGTCAGTCCTAGGGGAAGGCGTCGTCTGCAGCGGATTGATGGTGACAGCCATCGCCGCCTGGTAGCGGATCGCTGTCGCTTGCAGCGGACTGATGGTGATGGCTGCAGCTGTCTTGATACTGAGCCGCTCGGGGCCGAATGAAGGGTTGAAGAGCTTCGACGTGTACCCATTTCAGAGGAGTTCGGACTCCTGAAGAGGAAGCTCGGAAGGAGTTCGGCCCTTGTAGGCGTCTGGCTGGAGGTGTGCGGCTAAGGCTCGGTCGCAGGAGAGTTTGGTAAGAGCTCGGTCGGCCGAAGGGGGTGTTTGGAAGGAGTCCGGCTCCTCAAGAAGTCAGTCCGAAGGATGTCTGGGATGAGTCCAGCTCTCGAAGAAGTCCAACCGAAGAGGAAGCTTGGAGGGGAGTTCGGCTCTCGTAAGCATCTGGCTGGAGGAGTGCGGCTAAGGCTCGGCCACTGAGGAGTTCGGCCGCTGAGAGTCCGAAGGAGCTCGGTCGCTGAGGAGTTCGGCTGATCGAAGGGGTACGGCTAAGATCCGCCCGTCGAAGCTTTCCAATGGCTACTGGCTTACCGAACTTCGCAGGAGCAGGATTTATCCCCAACAATAATCCCTCCACTCCCGAGTTCGAAACTTGAAGGATAGGAGTGCAGAAAAAGGCGACTGCCGAAGTTCTCTTCTGGACTCCATGCTAGTTCAGGTCGAAGCTCGGGGTAGATCTCATCTTCAGCTAAAGTTGATGTTGAAGTTGAAGCCCGGGGAAGATCCCACCTCCTGCTGAGGTTGATACGGATGCTCGGAAGAGATCTGATCTACAGCCGGGATTGACGTAGTCGCTCAGGAGAGATCTTATCTCCTACGGTCGAAGTTGGCCCAGACCCTCGGGGGAGATCTTATCTTCTACAGTCGAGGTTGCCTCGGGGGAGATCTTATCTCCTGCAGCCGAGGTTGTCCTGGACCCTTGGGGGAGATCTTATCTCCTGTAGCCGAGGTTGCCTCAGGGGAGATCCTATCTCCTGCAGCCGAGGTGGATGCGGGCGCTCGGGGGAGATCTTATCTCCTGCAGCCGAGGTTGCCTCGAGAAAGATCTTATCTCCTACAGTCGAAGTTGGCCCGGACCCTCGGGGAGATCTTATCTCCTGCAGCCGAGATTGTCCCGAACCCTCGAGGGAGATCTTATCTCCTGTAGCCAAGGTTGCTCGGGGGAGATCCTATCTCCTACAGCTGAGGTGGATGCGGACGCTTGGAGAGATCTTATCTCCTACAGCCGAGGTTGCCTCGGAGGAGATCTTATCTCCTGCTGCCGAAGTTGGCTCGGACTCTCGGGGAGATCTTATCTCCTGCAGCCGAGGTTGCATCGGGGGAGAATCTTATCTCCTATTGCCGAAGTTGGCCCGGACCCTCGGGGGAGATCTTATCTCCTGCAGCCGAGGTTTCCTCGGGAGGAGATCTTATCTTCAGCAGCCAAGGTGGATGCGGACACTCGGGGGAGATCTTATCTCCTGCAACCAAGATTATCCCGGATCCTCGGGGGAGATCTTATCTCCTGCAGTCGAGGTTGCCTCGGAGGAGATCTTATCTCCTACAGCCGAGGTTTATCCCGGACCCTCGGGGGAGATTTTATCTCCTGCAGTCGAGGTTAATGCGGGCGCTCGGAGGCGATCTTATATCTCCTGCAGCCGAGGTTGCCTCGGGGGAGATCTTATCTCCTACTACCAAAGTTGGCCTGGACCCTCGGGAGAGATCTTATCTCCCGCAGTCGAGATTTCTTCGGAGGAGATCTTATCTCCAGCAGTCGAGGTGGATGCAGACGTTCGGGGGAGATCTCATCTCCTGCAGTCGAGATTGTCCCGAATCCTCGGGGGAGATCTTATCTCCTGCAGCTGAGGTTTCCTCAGGGGAGATCTTATCTCTTGCAATCGAGGTGGATGCGGGCGCTCGAGGGAGATCTTATCTTTTTGCAGCCGAGGTTGTCTCGGACCTCGGGGGAGATCTTATCTCCTGCAGCCGAGGTTACCTCAGGGGAGATCTTATTTTCAACAGCCGAGGTGAATGCGGATGCTCGAGGGAGATCTTATCTCCTGCAGCCGAGGTTGTTTCGGACCCTCGCGGGAGATCTTATCTCCTACAGCCAAGGTTGCCTCGGGGGAGATCTTATCTCCAGCAGTCGAGGTGGATGCGGACGCTCGGGGGAGATCTTATCTCCTGCAGCCGAGGTTGTCCGGACCCTCAGGGGAGATCTTATCTCCTGCAGCCAAGGTTGCCTCGGGGGAGATCTTATCTCCCACGGCCGAGCTTCTCTCGGGGGAGATCTTATCTCCTGCAGCCGAGGTTGTCCCGAACTCATCGAGGGGGATCTTATCTCCTACAGTCGAGGTTGTTCACGGTCGCTCGGGAGAGATCTTATCTCCTACAGTCGAGGTTGCCTCAGGGGAGATCTTATCTCTTACAGCCGAGATTTTTCGCTCGGGAGAGATCTTATCTCCTGCAGTCGAGATTGTCTCAGACTCTTGGGGGAGATCTTATCTCCTGCAGCCGAGGTTTTCGATCGCTGGGAGAGATCTTATCTCCAGCAGTCGAGGTAGATGCGGGGCGCTCGGAGGAGATCTTATCTCCTGCAGCCGAGGTTGTCCCGGATCCTCGGGGGAGATCTTATCTCCTGCAGCCGAGGTTGCCTCGGGGGAGATCTCATCTCCTACTGTCAAAGTTGGTCCGGACCCTCAAGAGAGATCTTATCTCCCACAGCCGAGGTTTCCTCGGAAGAGATCTTATCTCCAACAGCCGAGGTGGATGCGGGCGCTCGGAGGAGATTTTATCTCCTACAGCCAAGGTTGTCTGGACCCTCGGGGGAGATCTTATCTTCTGCAGTCGAGGTTTTCTCGGGGGAGATCTTATCTCCAGCAGCCGAGGTAGATGTGGGTGCTCGGAGGAGATCTTATCTCCTGCAATCGAGGTTATCCCAGACCCTCGGGGGAGATCTTATCTCCTGCAGCCGAGGTTACCTTGGGGGAGATCTTATCTCCAGCAGTCGAGGTGGATGCAGGTGCTCGGGGGAGATCTTATCTCCTGCAATCGAGGTTTCGAACCCTTGGGGAGATCTTATCTCCTGCAGTCGAGGTGGAATGCGGGCACTTGGAGGAGATCTTATCTCCTGCAGTCGAGATTATCTGGACCTCGGGGGAGATCTTATCTCCTGCAGTCGAGGTTGCCTCGGGGGAGATCTTATCTCCTGCAGTCGAGTTGTCCTAGACCCTTGGGGGAGATCTTATCTCCTGCAGCCGAGGTTTCCTCGGAGGAGATCTTATCTCCAGCAGCCGAGGTGGATGCGGGCGCTCGGAGAAAATCTTATCTCCTACAGCCGAGATTATCCCGGACCCTCAGGGGAGATCTTATCTCCTGCAGCCGAGGTTGCCTCAGGGGAGATCTTATCTCCTGCAGCCGAGGTTGTCCCGAACCCTCGGAGGAAATCCTATCTCCGATCAAGGTTGCGAGGTTGCTTCTTAGGAGAGATCTTATCTCTGGCCGAGGTTACTTCTCGGAAGAGATCTTATCTCTAGTCGAGGTTGTCACTTGGGAGAGATCTTATCTCTGACCGAGGTTGAAGGTCTTAGACCTGCCTATGTTACGATGAGGTTCTCCTCCTGTTCCTAACACGGCGACTATTAACTGCTTCTTTCTCTGTCATCACATAGTTTTCGCGCCTAGAAATAGTATATTATTGAAAGGGAAGAATTTTACCAAGGGAAAGTTACTCGCAGCATATTTTCGTTTTAGGATCGTGGGGGCGTTGTTCCTCCGAATTCTCTCCGGCAGTAAGTCCCAGGCCGAACGACCTCCTCTATCTCATGCTGGCCTCCTCAATTTGGAGCATGCTTCTCTTGGCTTTGATACTGGGAGATGATGGATCGTTGATGCACCAAGCTCCTCCCAAGGATAACGTTGATGATGCCGTGAGGCGGTCGACCTCCTTGTCCTTTCTGGCTACGGCAGCGCTCTTGGCCGATCTTCTCCTGCTTCAGGCTGGCGTCGGAGGAATTTATCCAGCCGTCCCTTTTCGATGAGCTCCTTAATTTTGTCTCGGAGCTGAATGTATTCATTAGTGTCGTGGCCGTGGTCGCAATGGTCGAAGCATTACTTGCTTCGATCGCGCATGCCTGGAGGAGGTCGTAATCCTTCTGGCCTTGGTAGTCGGTTCTTAACTTCCATGAGAATTTGAGTTCGAGGAGCGTTGCGGGGGGCGCAGTCGCAGAACCTTTCGGGAGGAGGACTTCTTCGCGCCCTTCTATCGGAGCTTCCTTGGTGGCGAGCTCGAAAAGTTCGAGCCTTGCATGCGCTGGGGAGGTCGTGGACGCGGCCGAACTTCATTCCATCTTCTTGTGAAACTTGCGGGAGAACTTCATGCCCAGCTTCCTTGGAGTCATACTCGAGAGGGAGTTCGGCCTCGCTTGCCCTGGGGCGGTCGTGAGCGCGGCCGAACTTCATCTCACCTCCTATGAAATCTTCGTAGGGAGTTTCCTTGGTGACATACTCGAGCGGGAGTTCGGCCTCACTTGTGTCGAACTTTATTCCGATGATGAGCTTTGAGGGGGTGTTCGGTCTTGCTACCGTCGAACTTCATTTTGATGATGAGCTTTGAGGGAGAGTTCGGCCTCGCTTGTGTCGAAGTTCATTCTACTTTCCCACAAAATCTTTTGTGGGAGAACTTCATGCCCCTTTGTCGGGACTTCCCTGATGATGAGTTTCGAGGAGAGTTCGACCTCGCTTGCATGGGGATGTCATGGACGCGGTCGAATTGCGTTCCGCCTCCTTGCAAAACATTTTGTAGGAGAAGTTCATGCCCCTTTATCGGGGCTTCCTCGATGACGGGCTCGAGGAAAAGTTCGGCCTCGCTTGCGCCGAACTTCATTCCGCTTTCCCGCGAAACCTTCCACGGGAGAACTTCATGCCCCTTTATCAGGGCTTCCTTGATGATGAGCTTCGAGGGGAGTTCGGCCTCACTTGCGCCATGGAGGTCGTGGACGCGGTCGAATTTCGTTCCATCTCCTTACGAAACCTTCTGCGAGAGAAGTTCATGCCCCTCTATCGGGGCTTCCTCGATGACGGGCTCGAGGGAGAGTTCGGCCTCGCTTGTGTCGAACTTCATTCCGCTTTTCTGCGAAATCTTCTGCGGAAGAACTTCATGCCCCTTTGTCGGAGCTTTCTTGATGATAAGCTTCGAGAGAAATTCGGCCTCGCTTGCGCCATGGAGGTCATAGATGCGGTCTAACTTCATTCCGCCTCCTTGCGAAACCTTCTGCGGGAGAAGTTCATGCCTCTCTGTCGGGGCTTCCTCGACGATGGGCTCGAGGGAGAGTTCGGCCTCACTTGCGTCGAAGTTCATTTCGCTTTCCCGCGAAACCTTCCATGGGAGAACCTCATGCCTCTTTGTCCGGACTTTCTTGACGATGAGCTTGAGGGGGAGCTCGGCTTTGCTTGCTCGAACTTCGTTCCACTTCTGCGGGAGAACTTCTGCTCTCCGTTTATCCTTTCTTAGGATGATTGGTATGCCCGAATGCTCTTCCTTAAGACCGATTCCTCGCATCCTCATGGCGGGTTTGCTGGCGAAGTCTCCGTCGGAGATTGTCGCACGGCCAGCATCATCTCGGTGGGGCCACGAATCTGACCAGCAGGTTGAACTGCTTCATGTCTGCGGTGGCTTTGTGTGGAACCTGGGCTGCCGGTGCTGAAATGGGAGCAGATGGATCTTGCGCGCAGGCACCGATCGCCGAGTCGAAGCTCTCCTGAGAGGCATTTTCTCTTCGGAAAAGAACTCTAGTGAGGAAGAAGAGAGATCTCTAGAGAGGGAAGAGAGAAATCGTCGTCGAGCACTCCTTTAAGAACAAGAAAACCTCGAAGGTTCAGCCCTTCTTCTAGCACCAATCTGTTGACGCAGAATCTGATCGTCGTCGGAATCAGCTGGAGGGGTGGTGGACGAGATCGCCGTCGGGACCAGGATGAGGTTCTCCTCCTATTCTTAACATGGCGACTATTAATTGCTTCTTTTCCGCATCCATCTCTGTTGCTGGAGATAAGATCTCTCCTGAGGAAATCTCGGCTGCGGGAGATAAGATCTCCCTCGAGGGTCCAGGCCAACTTCAACAGCAGGAGATAAGATCTCCCCCGAGGCAACCTCGGCTGCAGGAGATAAGATCTCCCCCGAGCGCCCGCATTAACCTCGGCTGTAGGAGATAAGATCTCCCCCAAGGGTCCGAGCCAACTTCGGCAGCAGGAGATAGGATCTCCCTGAGGCAACCTCGGCTGTAGGAGATAAGATCTCTCCCGAGTGTCCGAGACAACCTCGACTGTAGGAGATAAGATCTCCCTCGAGCGTCCACATCCATCTTGGCTACTGGAGATAAGATCTCCCCGAGGAAATCTCGACTGCAGGAGATAAGATCTCCCCCGAGGGTTTGGGACAACCTCGGCTGCAGGAGATAAGATCTCCTCCGAGTGCCCGCATCCACCTCGACTACAGGAGATAAGATCTCCCCCGAGGCAACCTCGGCTGCAGGAGATAAGATCTCCCTTCGAGGGTCCGGGACAACCTCGGCTGCAGGAGATAAGATCTCCCCCGAGGCAACCTTGGCTGCAGGAGATAAGATCTCTCCCGAGGGTCGGCAACTCGGCTGCAGGAGATAAGATCTCCTCCGAGGCAACCTCGGCTGTAGGAGATAAGATCTCCCCGAGCGCCCGCATCCACCTCGACTGCAGGAGATAGGATCTCTCCCGAGGCAACCTCGGCTGTAGGAGATAAGATCTCTCCCATGGGTCTGGGACAACCTCGGCTGTAGGAGATAAGATCTCCCCCGAAGGTCCGGGCCAACTTTGGCCGTAAAAGATAAGATCTCTCCCGAGCGACCATGTCAACCCCGACTGCAGATCAGATCTCTTCCGAGCACCCGTATCAACCTCGACAGGAGGTGGGATCTCCCCCGAGCTTCAACTTCAACATCAACTTTAGCTAGAGATGAGATCTCCCCCGAGCTTCGACCTGAACCAATATGGAGCCCAGAAGAGGACTTCGACAGTCACCTTTTTCTGTACTCTCATTCTTCGAGTTTCAAACTCGGAAGTGGGAGGACTATTATTGGAGATAAACCCCACTCCTGCCGAAGTCCGGTAAGCCAGTAGCTGTGGAAAAGCTTCGGCGGGCGGGTCTTAGCCGATCCCTTCGGCCGGCCGAACTTCTCAGCGGTCGAGCTCCTTCGGACTCTCAGCGGCCGAACTCCTTAGCGGCCGAGCCTTAGCCGCACTCCTCCAGTCAGATGCTTACGAGAGCCGAACTCCCCTCCAAACTTCCTCTTCGGTCGAACTTCTTCGGGAGCTGGACTCATCTCAGACATCCTTCGGACAGACTTCTTCAGGAGCCGGACTCCTCCCAGACACCCTTTTCGACTGGCCGAGCTCCTATCGAACTCTCCTACGATCGAGCCTTAGCCGCACACCTCCAGCCAGATGCCTACAGGGGCCGAACTCCTTCCAAGCTTCCTCTTCAGGAGTCCAAACTCCTCTGAAATGGGTACACATCGAAGCTCTTCAACCCTTCATTCGGCCCCGAGCGGCTCAGTATCAAGACAGCTGCAGCCATCACCATCAGTCTGCCGCAAGCGACAGCGACCCGCTACCAGGTGGCGATGGTTGTCACCATCAACTTGCTACAGACGGCACCTTCTCCTGGGACTGACTCCGTCGAATCTCGAGCGGCCCGTCAGCATGCGGCTACAGCTGTCACCATCAAGCTCCACCTATAAAAAGGATCCTCTAGATACGCTAACTCTAATATCTGATCTCTAAGCTCTCCTCTTCTCTCTAAGCTCTATGGAACTCATTTTCGAACACTCCATTCCTATTGGCCAGAGCTGACTTGATCGTCGGAGGGTCCTATCGGAGCCATCCCCCATCGGTTCCAGATGAAACTTTGTTTTGTAGGTCTCGACGGCGATCTCGTCCACCACCGCTCCAGCTGATTCCAACGATGACCAGATTCTGCGTCAACAGAATTTTTTTTTTTAAAAAAAAAAAAAAGAAAAAGAAAGGGAAAGCCATCCAAATTTCTTAATAAATAGGTGTGTATAATATAGATGTACGAGATTAAAAAGAAGAAGGGGCTATGTCAAGAAAATTCGGCAACGAACTTCCAGCATAAAAACATTCAGCAACCAAAAGGGCAATAGGTTGGGAGAATCTCACTCAATAAGAAGAGGAATTCGTTAGGAGATTTGTGGATATCAACAACAAGATCTCATCCTTCCTTGTAAGGTGCATGAAACTAAACAACTTCCAATCAATGGGGGTGCCAATTGAAGTCTAAAAATTTTGGTTTTTTGAACTAGTCCATACATGAACCGCCAAAAATGGTTCAAAAGTTATGATGTAAAATATTATGTTAGTATTTAGCACCACCTTATTGCAAATCTAATATCACTTATTACAGTAGAAAGTAAGAAAAAATAAAAATAAGACATAATCAAGTATGTGGATTAAACTAAGATCTATTTCCATGGGATATGCAAAATTTTATTATGAAAGAAAAGAGAATATTACAACAAAAGATTATACACTCTTTCTCTCAATAAGAAGCATTTCCTTACAAAGCTCTCTCACTTTAGGAGACTCTCTGAAACGACCGATGTTTGTTGCATGGCAGTCTGCCTTAAGCCTTCTGCTTCAACTCTCTGTTGATATCTTTCAGGATTTGCTGCCTACTATTCAAATCCGTGGACCTCTGCTTGCTTCAATGTCTCTGCCAAATCATTGCTACCATCGAATACTGAACATTACACCCACACAGCCTTTTTATATGCCTCAGATCATGTCCAATTTGAGTCCAGAACAGAGTCCGGACTTGACTGCAACTCAAAGAATTCTTTTATTCATCAGATCTTCACCGCAACTCATCATATCTACTAGATGGCACGCTTCAGCGCCTATCGACTGCGCATGGACTGAGTCCATGATAAAATCGGCCAGCCACACATGCGTGCCCAGCAAGTTTTCCACATATGCCATATGAAAAATGCCCGAACCTATTAAGGATCCACGCCTCCATGGTGGACCACGTGTAGTGCCTATCCATTGTGGACCGCATCAATATCTACGCACCACGTGCCTATCCGCTATCTGCCCATGCATGCTCGCACGCTGGGCTTGCCTGCACTAGGCTGTGCCTGCAGCTTGGCCATGTGAGTCCACACACTATAGCAGCCTGCTGGACCGCACCCAACTCATGGACCCCACTTTTTTAGGCCGGTCCATGGCCTATTGTGGCTCGTAGATGTCTTTCTGGGCTTCTTCTCGCTGCGATCTGTGGGCTTCTTATAAATCGAATTTGAGGTATTTTTCTTCAAACATTATTATTTTTTATAAACTAATAAAAAAAACTAATAATCCTTAGAAATAATATGTGGCTCTTGATTTCTACATCTTAAGGAAACTTTATACAATTACTTCTACGATATCAAACTCTCTACCGTTGGCTGGCACTTGGCCAAGCTGTTGCGGTCCGTACGTATAAGTTGCATTCTATCCTCCAGAAGTTTATCATGAATAAACGAGCATATGTAAAGACTCACATTTAATAACAATGTCCTAATATATAAAGATGTTATTAATTTGGATCCACCCTTTTGAGATTTTACCAAGATGTGCTTATTTTTTAGCACCCAAAGGATCTCTCCTTCTACCAAAACTAAAAATAAGAAGGGGTTTTGTCTCTCGACATCTCACACCCTCCCCCTCTCTCCCTCCATGTAATTTTTTTTTATTCCTTTTTACAAGGAAATTCTATCCTTTTTACGTGCTGGCCGGTTCACCTTTCTCAAAGTTCGGACCATTTCCTCTTCCCCACGCCCATCTCCTAGGTGAACTGTTTCTTCTTCCTTTTTATAAATTTGATATGTTATACTTCTCGGAGTTGTTGCGTGCAAGTTATTTGCCATCAATGATATATTGTAGGAGCCATGCACATATGCCTTATGTTCTTGTTTATAGATGAGTATGATACATGCACGTCATATGTATGATATCCACTGCCCTACGATCCACCTTTATATATGTGCTATAGAGCTTCTACCACAAGCGAGCGACTTTGATCCGAATTATTGATCCGCCGATCAATAGTAAAATAATTTTGTTAGCTATTCCTATGCTCATGAATTAGTTTCAATATGCATATAGGAACGCAAACACCATGGCTTGAAAGAATCATATATGCTTGGCGTCAATATATATATTCGTAGCTCAATTGGTTGGCACCTTTGTTGCAAGGGCTTGTTGCTCTTGGAGGAGATACAGCTTGGAGATAGGATCATACTTGTCTAGCTTGATAAATGTAAAATATTACTTATTGAGCCTTTTTTTTTTTTTTTTTCTCTTATTTCATCAAAAATTTTGCAGGAAGAATTTTTATCCATTTTTAAAATTTGCTTAAAGAGATTGATGTTTTTTCATATTTGTAAAAATAATTTTTTTTAACTTTTGGATACTATTATAGCCAAAGGCTCATGGTTCAATTTATGATATATTATCTACTTTAATTCATAGATCTCATAATTTTATCTTTTAAAAGATGTTTCATATGGTTCTTATATAAATCAAAGACTTTCTTGATTCATAATCAATGAAAATTTATCTCATGTAGAATTTTTGTCCTCACTTCTACACCACAAGCCCGAACGATCCACTTTGATCAAAATTCTTTGTTTGAAGGTATTTTTTAAACGTTTTAAAGACAATAACTTACTTAAATGCATAAACTATTACGGCGTCTCTGAGTGATGGTCATGACAATTATCCCAGGGCCCTACCCAACAGAAGAGCGTCGTCCAACGTCCCTACCCTACAAAAGGGTTGAGGCCAATTAAGGGGTCAGAGCGTAACATCCACCAGTGCCAGGTATTGGCTTGGAATCCGACAGCGCTGGACCCTAGTTCTTTTTTTCCCACTCATATCCCCTCTCGAATGACCCAAAGACAAAGCTTGTTCCCCATCTCTAATTATGGCGCGAGCTGGAATCGCACCACCTTTTATTCCACACTGCGGTAAGCGGAGTTGGTACGGCACGAATCTTCCCTACCCTTGTGGACCCGTTACCTTTCCCCACGAGTAGAGGTCGGCATCGGCCCGGACCGGTCCATGGGCGGTCCAATCCGACACAAACTAGGCCATGCCAACTGGGCCATGCTAGGCATGGCCCATTTAGTATTGCAGCGACCTAGGCTGAAATTTGGTGGCACGCAGCCTAGATTTGACATGATCTTATAGGGCCTGGGCTGGCAGCCCAAGCCTAGCACGATCCTTCAGAGCTTGGACTGGCATGGCCCGTCGGGTCAGACACGGCACGACATATGCCTAGGCCCGGCACGACCCACGTGCCAGTCCATATGGGCCTTGACACGGCCCATTTGACACGCTATAACCTCTTTAAAATTTTTATTTTAAAAAATAAATTTTATAAAATAAATTAAATTGATGGATAAATAAAAAATATAAGATATTAAAATTTTTTTATAAAAATAAAAATCATCTTGTAATGGTGGGGGGTTTGGCGTGGATCCCTATCAGTTTATTAATATAAATTAAAATTATACAAAAGATGGAGGGGGCTGGGCCTAACCTCCAGAATACAAAGAGAGAGAACTGATAAGAAAATAGAGGTGACTCACCTCAACAAATAAAAAGTAAAAATATATAATTTTTAAAAATTAAGAATTGAAAATAAATCTTACTAATTGTCTGTTGTATTTATGTCATTCTCATCATCAGATCTAGTATCATATCCTCCTTTGTCCTGAAGTCTCGCCTCCACATTCAGCCAATTTTTGAAGCAGAGCAGCATCTCAATAGTCTCGCCCATTATTCCACTCCTCTTTTCATCCAAAATACACCTACCTACATTAAAAGCTGATTCCGATACTACTGTGAATATCTGCACAGCTAAAATATCACGTGCAATTGCAGACATAACAGGATATTAATTTTTTACATTCTTCCACCAGGCCAATACATCAAGATTTTCTATTTGATTTTCATCTAATGCAGAAGATATATCATTTCGTAAATAAAATTCTAATTTATTACTTAAAAATGAAGAAGATGCATGAAAATGTCTTCTATGTGCAAGAAATGAAAAAACAGATGATGAACAAGAGGTATTAGAAGTTGATTGTGAAGATGATATGAACTGTCTAGATCCATGAAGCTTTTCATCATATAATACAAAAATATCATGAAGTAGCTGAGTTACCTCAGCTTTAGATTTTTCAGAATCATGATTCATATATCTACCAATTTCATCAAGTAAAATATGTACACCACTTATTTGATCTGCAAATCAAATACATCAGCTAAGTTATGTATGAGACATACTATATCCCAATACTGATTTCATTTTTTTTTATTTCATAAATAATAGGCATTAAAACATCATCAAATCTATATTGTGCAAATTGACCATAAATTATATATGCTTGTTGTAAAAAATCTTTTAAAATTTTTTTTCAATCATTTTCAGTCAAAATAAATTCTAATCCACGATTATTTATATATGCATTTAATAAACTTTTATATGGATATGCATCATGAATCATCGTATATATAGAGTTTCAATGGATAACTATATTAAGTTTAAATTTTTTAAAATATTTATCATGGTCTAAACATAATTGTTTAAATTCTTGCAATCATGCTCTTGAAGCATGAATAAAAGATACCGTATTCCTAATTTTTGTAATTATATCTTGAACCATGCTCATTTCAGCTTGAACAGAAAAATTCAAAATATAACATGCACATCTAATATAAAATAATTTTTCATTAATAATGGGACAAAAAGAGTCTTTCAATAATTGGATAGCTACATTATTATTAGATGCATTATCAAATGTAATAGACATAATTTTGTTACTAATATCATATGCAGCTGCAGTATGATAAATAACATTAAAAATTTATTGGCCAGAATGGGGATAATCAAAAGAATGAAAAGCAAGAATATGCTTATTTAATTGCCAATCATTATCTATGTAATGAGCAGTAATAGAAATAAAACACATACTACCTACAGATGCAGTCCATATATCAGAAGTTAATGATACTTTTATATTTAAAGCAGAAAGATTACCAATTAAATCATGCTTCATTGCTAAATAATTTGTCATAGCTACTCTTCTAAATGTACGTCTACTGGTTTTTCTATAAGCAGGTTGTAAAGCTAATTGAATATATTCTTTAAAATTGAAAGATTCACATGAGTTAAAGGATAATTCATCTCTAACTATCCATTTTACAAGTGCCTTTCTTTAATTTTCATGATTATAGGGAAAAGTTCCAACAAGAGCATCCTCTTGTGTATTAAGAGTGCTTTGAAGACGTGAATCACTTATCCTATGAGACTCTTGATGTCTCTTTAAATGGCCAGTTCCTCCAGTACTGGAACAACTATATAATTTGGTATATTTTTTATATTTTGCCTTATAGACTCCATTTATCAAAACTCTATCGAAATCATTCCACACAGTGCTAGCCCTCTTACGGGAAGAGGATCCAACTTCCTAGAAGGGGCTTCAGAGGAAGTAGGATGAGTTTCTTCCTCCTCTGAAATAGGAAGAGAAATGCTGACATGCCCAATAACGCCGGCTATACTCTCATCATCATAATTTATCATCTAAACTAAGTAAATGTAAAAAAATAAAAACTAACCAGTAACCAGCAAAAAAAAATTAAATTATAGAGCTAAAGAGGAAGAAGAGGTGGAGCTGAGACTAGAGAATTGGAAAGTCAGAGGAGGAGGGCCGAGCCATCGGAGGTCGGATAGCCAGAGAGCCAGAGAGCTAGATTTGTGGAGCTGTCCTTGAACTACGACCTCCAAAAGAGAGATGCTTCCTCCTCTTGTATGACTCTTGAATTGCTAAACTATAATTGCTACGTACTAAATATTTAATGAAATAGAGAAAAATTGCTAGAAGAGAGAATAAATAGAAGTAGGAAGATTAAAGAGAGAGAAAATTGGTTTGATGAATTGATGTGGTGAGAATGAAAGAGGAAGGCTCTATTAATAAAAGTTCTAAATTTTTATTTTCTCAAAATACCTCTCAATCTAGTCTTTTTTTTGGCTGTTGAAGGGATTAAAACGGTAAAAATAAGAAAACTAGCCGTTTTAACTCTTAAAAAAATTAAAAAAACTCAGTTTTAGCCATTACGGACCGGCCTGGTCCATTTCAGACCGTTACGGACCGAGCCAGGCACGACCCATTTAGGGCTATTATGGGCCGTGCCAGGCATGGCCCGTTTGGAGCTGTTGCGGGCCGTGTCTGGCATGGCCCATTAAAACTAAAAAAAAAATTGAGCCTGACGGGCCAATGGGCCATGCCAGGCCCGGCCCGTCAATTTTCGGACCTAGAGCCGTGCCAGGCGGGGGTTTTATGCTTGCCATACCATGCCAGCATGATCCATTTATGAGATGGGCCATACTTGACAGGACCCACTACAGTACCAGGCCCATTGGGCCTGGGTTGGGCCGGGCCAGGCACGTTCCGATGCCCATCTATACCTAGAAGTCACAATGTAAAATTAAATCCCACGTTCGTAGGGGACTAAGTTCAAACTTATAAAAAGCCTTGGATGGGGAACAATTCTTATTTTTATTGGTAGGAAAAATTTAAAAAAAAAAAACCGCAACATTGAACTTAGTTGTGCATGGTGCTACTGGTTCTTGTTTAATTGGCGAAATGGCACATGTTGAATAGAGACATCCACCTATCACTTTCGTCAAAAAAATAAACCTCCCTTGCTATTTAAACCGGTTCCATCTTTACTAAGGAAAAAAAAAATCTGGTTCCATGAAATCCTATATCATAAAGTGTCTAGGTGACCAAATTCAAACCTAACTTTAAAAAAAGTTAATTATATTGATCAAAACTCAACAATCAACTTACATATGCATGATATCATTTTGTCTTGTTTAGCCAAATTGCACATGCTTTTTAGAGCTATCCATCTATTGCAATATTTTCAGAAGTCCAAAGCTTTAACTGCCATTACTAACTTTAGTTGTAAACAAAAGCTTCTCAAATATTATAAACCGACTACTCCAAGATGAGGTTTATCTGCGACTTGGCTAGCATTATCATGATGCTACTAATTATGCCGGTCTCCATCATCTATCGCAAGAAACTCTCCGCTATGATAATTAATATTATGATTTCATTGAAGAGTAGAAAGATTTTTTTGCAACTTGCTCAATTTGATTTTTGCTAAATAAAATTAAAAAATATAAAAAAATTTTAAAAGCATGATTTAACCCCTCTACTTATAATGCCTAAAGCTGATACATTGATCTCGACTTAATTAACAAAGCTTGTTGATGGATTTACTTTATTTTGGCATGCCTAATTGACTAGTGAAAGCTTAGTTTCTCAGGAAACAAATAAAATACATCAATTCACTTCGTTTAAACCAATAAAAAAGACTACAAAAAGTTTCTTTCTAAATTGGATTTTTTTTTTTTTTTTTTATCCTGAACAAACAAACATGAAAGGATGAAAAAAAAAACTTTATATATAAACTCAAGAATTGAAAAAATGTTCATTGACTAAGCTAGCCTCCTGCCATGCGCCAATCATTGACCTTTGCCCGAAAGAGAAAAAGAAAAAAAAGAATTATTGGCCATTATTATTATTATTTAAATAATTAATCATTATTATTATCATATTATTAATATTAACTTAGTAAGAGGATGATCTGTTATGATTTCTCTATTTAGAACCATCCAGATGTGGCCCATACTAACACGCATCTGATTTTGTTTTACATGTTTTAATTAATCTAGACTCTGATTAAAGATAAACCTTCAATAAAGTAATAAGGATATATTTGATAGTTAGATAAATTTAAGCTCTATTCAACCATCGTGGAGACCATCCATCTTCAATCTTTATGATTGATTCAGATATTACCTTTGATGGATGAGGTATGTTATAAAAGAACGTCTATGGACTTGGTCCTCTACTATTTGAGAGCTTGTGAGATCTTTTCCATCAATAATACTTAAAGTAGGGTTAGAAAAATCAAGGCATTGCTCGTCGCATGCAAGAAGCATCCAGATATTTTTCTTGTGATCATAGATTACAGATCACTACAGTTGTAGGCTTTGAATCGAGGATTCTTTCAGAACTTGAATAACAATAACTGGAGGTATGATTTTTTCGTAATAAAGTTTATAATTTTCTATAGTAAGTGGTATTAGAGCCAGATTTATTTTTGACATATTAAAGATTATTTATGAATAAAATAAAAAATAAAATAAAAGGGGCGTCCGTTTATTCTCATGATCGATTTTATGATTGGAGTCATGCAGATCTGGATTTATTCCCAGACGCCATAAAGATTTATATTTTTATTTATTTATTTAAATTTAAATATTTATGATTTATTTTAGTTTTAGATTATTATTTAAATAAATAAATAAACAAGGAGAAAATAGAGCCGATGGATGGATATTCCGTCATGTGCCCTCCTCCCATCACGGTGGTCGGACTCTGGTCATTCTCCGACAGCCAGCAATGATGGCCGAACATTCGGCACGCTAGCACCACCCATGCACAGCTATCTCTAGCAATTACCCAAAATTTAAATTAAAAAAAAATTCTAGGGAGGCAGGGCCTCCGGGCTATAGACCGGCCAGGAGAGGATGTAGAAGAGGGCTCGACGGCATGCCCTCTTCCTCTCTTCTTTTGATGGCCGGACCTCTGATCCGTGTCCCACCCATGGTGGCCAACTGCATGGCGAACGACCTACGGTTGTCCTCTTGATCGTCGGGATAAATAAGAAAAAAAAAAAGATTAAGGGTAGTGGCTAGATGAATTGCCGGTGACCGTCCCCTGCTCCTCCCATCATGGTGGCCGCCGGCAAAGGATAAGGAAGAAAAACTGCCGGCTTATTCCCAGGTTCTCACCATTGATCTCCCATTAAGACCGGCCATTACTGGCTTACCGATGGTCGATTGTTCTTGGTGGAGTTGGGGCCCGTCGATCGAGATCTTCTGACAGCCGTCGGTCGGCATTTGGAGGGGAGCGCTGGTTTTGGGCTCCTCTGTCGATCCCTCATCAAATGGCAAATGACCGATCAACTGGTTTGCTGGCGTTCGGGACAATTGGAAAATGTCGATCATCGGTGAATGGTCGGCCGATGTCTTGCTGGTGGTAGATATGGGAGGTATGATCGTTGGCCATGGAGTTTCTCTAGGTCTTTGATCATGAAAAGGAAAGGAAGGAAGAAGAAAGGGATTTTGGGTTGTGGGTCTTTGGGTTTCAAGTTTTGACCCGCAAACCCAGATCCATCAAGCACTAATCCAAACCTTTTGATAGTTAACTAAACCAGACCACATTGAGTCCATTCAATTAGGTTTAGAAGATTTTGCAATTTAACCCTGACAAAATCAATATTCAATAAATCTTGGCTGAACCAAGTTTAAAAAAAAATTTATAATTCAATCCCTCATAAAGAAGTATATTACATAAAGATCCTTCTATAATTGAATGAAACTAGTTTAGGAAAGTTTTATAATTTAGTTCCTGATAAAGAATAAATCGTACAAAGATCCTTATAAAACTGCACTTTAGCTCCTATAATAAAGATTATTATACAAAGATCCTTAGGTTATTATTTAGTCTTTGTAATAACTTTATTATAAAAAGGTTCTTTATTAATTATGATAAGGTTTTGCAATATGGTTCAATTACGTAAAAGTTTTGTTTGCACATTATATGGTTTATTTTTGTGCTACTAATTTATTTATATGTAAATAAAGATTTATAGACCTATCATCATATCTTGACAATGTGTTCAATACCATATTGGAGTTAGTGAATTTATTATATTCAAAAATAGCCACAGCATCTTGATATAATAAATACCATATAAAGACTGTAAAATAAAGTATAATGGCATGTGAACAAAATTTTATCCACAGGGAGTGGTTATTTTTATGATTTAATTAAAATAAGATAGTAATTTAGGTATTGAGGATAAATTTTTTTCTAGATCCATAAGTATGAAAATTTTTTATTTTTTGATATATACGTTACCGATCTTATTAATAAAGCATTAGTAAATTCTACGCATGATGCATCTCTGTCTACAAGAAGGTTAGAATTTACTACTACCAAAGTTAAATATAAAAAAAAATTATTTGCTTTAGATAAAGTTTAATTAGTCTCATTATTTGATGATAAAGTGAGTATGTATTATTTATAGTATTAATTTTCATAATTATTGATACTGGCATAGAATTTTTTCTAAATAGATTAATTTTTTTAGAATAAAGAAAAAAAATATTGCTCACATTAGGATGTGCTGATCTTGATCTAGTGGAAAGTATACCATATCAGAAGAGCTTTTTAAGAATCATAAGCCATTCAATGGACTTAATTTGCTCTATAAGAAATTTAACTTAAAATGACATATTAGGAAATCACGTCACAAGGCTCGTATTGTCATATATGATGTAAAATAGTAATCAACAAGCTCTTAAGGTAAAGACCAGCATTCGTCAGTACATTATAAATGAGAGACATCGCAGCATAGTTAATCTGATATTAAAGTTTTCATATTAGATATTCTTTTAGTCTACTTTATCTTCACTACTTTTCTATCAGGTCAATCTTTTTAAGATCTTTTATAGTATACATAATGAGAAATGGATAGTTAAAGAATTACTCACCAAATATATGTACAAGTGGAGAGGAGATTGAGTCAGAAGAAGATAAAAAGCGTAAACTTTGATTCACATCAAATTAGTGGAAAAGTAGATAAAGAAAAAGATATACATAAAGTATCGAAGGTAAAAGAGAAAAAGTATTTATTATGGCATCAAGTAGAGCCATTAATAAAATTATTAGATGCTTCTTGTGCAAAAGGAAGAGGCACCTAAAAAAAATCTACATAAAGTATAAAAAATAGCTACAAAAAAAAACCACCATTTACTATTGTGTAAGTTTTGAATCAAATTTAATAAATATTTCTTATTCTACCTAATGGACTGACTCTAGTGCACGGTGCACATTGCTAACAAGTTATAATACTTCCTATTAAGAAGGTCTTTAACTGAAAATGATCGATTTGTTCTCATTAGAAAATAAAAATATTTACTTATTAAGATAGTTGGATACTATATGATAGTCTTAGATCCTGAAATAGGTTATCATTTTGAAAATATTTCTATATTATGGCATCAAGTTTGGAAAGAATCATAAGGCTAGTGAATGAACTTTGAAATTCATTTGAAATAGAGATAGAAGGATAATCAGGTAAAATGATTAAAATAGTTAGATATGATAAAGATGATGAATATTATGATAGATATACCAAGATGGAATAATAGTTAAGACCATCAGTAAAGTTTCTAAAGATACAAAGCACTGTACTCTAGCACATAATGCCTAGTACATCATATCAAAATGGCATAGATTTTATTGTCCATCTTCTACATCACAGGTAGTAGAAAATTAATAAAGCTAGATTCTAGATATTGACATATTTAATGGGAGTGGAGGTTCCGAGGATATTATTTTAAGAAAATATTAAGTCTATAAAGTAGACTGAAGTAACGGTTCCTATTATTATTCTTGAGATAATATTTAGAAGGAATCATCACTTCATCAAGCTCCACTCTATGATATTTTTATTACCAAAGAAGTAACTGTCTAACCAATGCCATAAACGAATCAAGTGACAGTTCTCTAGAGATCTATTAAAGTAAGAAAATCTACTATACCTTAGTTTATATTATGTATCTGGCTAATATGGATAAAAATGTTGATGATCTTAAGATGTTCTTACAAGCCATGAGTGGTGTAAATACCTTCAATGGTTGGATGCCTTAAAAGAAGAGCTAGATTTTATGGATAATAACCATATCTAAAAATAAGGTTAAATAATATAAAACTAGACTTGTAGTAAAGAAGTTAATTTATACAAAAGGAAGCATTGACTATTCCTTTAGAATTATCATAATCTTAGTAGCCTATTTTTGATCTAGAGCTACATTAGATGGTTGTAAGAATAATCATTTTTAATGGTGATCTAGAGAAAAAAATCTATATAGTACAATACATGAGAAATTTTATGGTCAGTGGACAAAGACATATGGTTCGCAAATTAAAGGAATTCAGTTATGAACTTAAATAGATCTCCATATTATAGTTTCATAATTTTCATTGGATAATCATTGTTTATGGGCTTAACTCTATATATCCGAAGGTCAGTAGGAGTAAGTTCATATTATTCTACTTGCTAGCAGTAATTTTGGTCCATTAAAGAAAATCAAATAGTTTTTATCTTTGAATTTTAAGATATAAGATATAGGTGAAGCTGCTTTAATTATTGGCATTTAGATTTACATGAATAGATCGTTAAGGCTATTTAGACTATCTTGCAGGACTTACATCTTTAAAATACTAAATTTTGGATTAAAAAAAATATTCCTCTATGTGCATTCAAAATGTAAAGGATGATACATTGAATAAAGCTTAATATCCAAGAATTAAGATAAAGAAAAAGAAAATAAAATTCATAACTTATGCATCTAGTATTGAAAATCTATGCACATATTCATATGGATGCAGACATTATTGTATCAATGTTTGTATATAATTAACATGATATTGGTACTACTACAAAAATGGCCTATGATAGCGCATACTATGGTAGCGATTTTCGAAATCACTGTCATAGCTCCTACGGCAGTGATTTTTATTAACCGCTATTATAGATCGAACCTATGGTAATAATTTTTATAACTGCTATTATAAGTCTAACCTATAGCAGTGGTTACCAAAAATTACTGCCATAGATCGGATCTATAGCAGCGATCATCAAAAATCACTGCCGTATGTCAAATTTATAGCAGTGGTTTCTAAAATCCATGACTATAGGTCGATCTATAACAGGAGTTCATTTTAACCATTGTCATAAGTTAGGTCTATAGCAGCAATTTTTAGGAACCGCTGCTATAAGCTGATTTATGGCAGCTGTTAATTATAATCATTATCATATATATATTTTTTTAAATATTATATAATTTTAAAATTTAATATTCATCTTCATCGTTCATTATCTAAATAATTTCATTAGAGTGTCATCGCAAAAGATTGCCTCAATCCGATGGCCCTAGCTTCATTGATTAAAAAAATTTGATTTCGACGACCATGAACGATGATATGATGATCTGATAGATGCAGACCTCCGATGGATTCAAAAATCTACAACGATGATTTTGGTGATGTTTATAGCATACTATCAAAGTTTTACTTCAATCAAATATCGTTATCTTGGTCAATTTAGTATAAGTTAGTTTCGATCGTTAAATGATAAACGAATAATCAAAGAACCAAATGGTATCCGATTATGAGATAATTTTTTTTATAAAAGATTTTGCCTACTATTTTAATCATTTTTTATGATGGTGATTATAAAATTCAACTCGTAAGATGAAAAATGATCTAAAACTATACATCTCTTGATAATCATTCTGAAACTTTACTGGTTGTTATGCTCGTGCTTTTGTAATATCTACTTAACATGAATAGTTTATACGAAAATAATTTAAATTTTACTATTATCATCATATAAAATATTTAAAATTATAATAAAGATAATTTAACTAAAAAATTATCTCATAATCAGACGTCGTTTAACCCTTTAATCTCTTATTTTTAATTTAACAGTCGAAATCATTTCGTACTAAATTGACCATGATAACTGTTGGTGCAGAATTTGGTTGACGTTGGATCGAGCTAGAGTTGAAGAAGAAGAGGTCGCTGTCGGTGACCTATAAAATAAAGTTTCGTCTGGAGTCGGTGGTGGTGGCTCTGACAGGACCCTCCGATAATTAAGTCAGCTCTTTTGACCAACAGAAATGGAGTGCTCAGAAAAAGATTCAGCAGAATTTTGGAAAGAAGAAGAGAGCTTAGAGAAAACGTATCTGAAGGATCCTTTTTTATAGACGAAGCCTGTAATAGACTGATAGTGACAGTCATAGTCGATCGATAGTGGGCCGCTCAGGATCGCATGGAGTTATTATGGAGAGAGAGGTGTCGCCAAACTAATAGTGACAACCATAACTGTTCGATAGTGGACCGCTCGAGGCCGCATGGGATTTGCTATGGAGAAAGAGATGTCGTCTGTCGTGATGTGATCGTTCGTCGAGATTTAATAGTCGAAGTTTGGAGGAAGCAGGTGTTGGTTGATGAAGAACTTTGACATATATCAATTTCAGAGAAGTTTAGACTCCTAAAAGAAATACGGCTAGAGAGGATCATCCAGAAGAAATGCTAGCTAAAATCTGAAAGTAATTCATTGGATGAATCCGACTAAAGAAGAAGGTCAGAAGGAGTTTGACTCTTGAAGGAATCTGACTAAAGAAGAAGTCCAAAAGGAGTTCAACTCCTGACGGAGATCGATTGAAGAAGAAGTTCGAAAGGAGTTCGGCTCCTAAAAAAATTTGACTGAAGGAGATGTTCGAAAGAAGTTTGGCTTCTGGAGGAATCTGATTGAAGAAGAAGTTTGGAAGAAGTTCGGCTCTTAAAGAAATTTGATTGAAGGAGAAGTTCAAAACAAGTTTGGCTCTTGGAGGAATTCGATTGAAGGAGAAGTTCGGAAGGAGTTTGGCTCCTGAAGGAATTCGATTGAAGGAGATATCTGGAAGGAGTTTGGCTTCCTACAAAATTTGATTGAAGAAAAAGTTTGACTCTTAGAGGAATTCGATTGAAGAAGAAGTTTGAAAGGAGTTCGACTCCTGGAGGTATCCGACTGAAGGAGAAGTTTGAAAGGAGTTCGGCTCCTGAAGGAATTTGACTGAAAAAGAAGTCCAAAAGATATTTGGCTTTTGGAGGAATCTGATTGAAGGAGACGTCCAAAAGGAGTTCGACTACTGAAGGTGTCCGGGAGGAGTTCAGCCACTGGAGGAGTTCGAAAAGGATACGATCATTGGAGGAGTTCGGCTGAGGTTCGATCACTGAAGGAAGAATTTTCGATCGAAGCTCTTTCATGATTATCAGTTGCATTAAGCTAAGCATCAGACTAGACTTCAGTGGGAGCAGAATTTATCCCCAATAATAGTTCCTTCATTCTTGAGTTTGAAATTTGAAAGAAGAAAGTACAAAAAAGATGACTACCGAAGTTCTTTTTCGGGCTCTGCATCCATCGAGGTTGAAGCTCGGAGGAGATCTTATCTTCTATCGAGGTTGAAGGAGATCTTGTCTCCTATTGAGGTCGAAGCTCTTAGAAGCTCGGAGGAGATCTTATCTCCAACCGAGGTTGAAGGAGATCTTATCTCCTATTGACACTGACGTTGAAGCTCAGGGGAGATCTTATCTTCTGTCGAGATTGAAGGAGATCTTATCTCTTGTTGGGATTAACATTGAAGCTCGGAGGAGATCTTATCTCCAATCGAGGTTGAAGAAGATCTTGTCTTCTATTGATGTTGACATTGAAGCTCGGAGGAGATCTTATCTCCAACCAAGGTTAAAAGAGATCTTATCTCCTATTGATGTTGACATCAACGCTTGGAAGAGATCTTATCTCCAACTAAGGTTGAAGAAGATCTTATCTTTTGTTGACGTTGACGTTGAAGCTCGGAGGAGATCTTATTTTTAGCCGAGGTTGAAGGAGATCTTATCTCCTGTTGGGGTTAACGTTGAAGCTCGGGGAAGATTTTATCTTCAGTCGAGATTGAAGGAGATCTTGTCTCCTGTTGATGTTGATGTTGAAGCTTGGAGGAGATTTTATCTTCAGCCAAGATTGAAGGAGATCTTATCTTTTGTTGGGTTGATGTTGAAGCTCGGAGGAGATCTTATCTCCAACCGAGATTGAAGGAGATCTTATCTCCTGTTGACGTTGAAGTTGAAGCTCAGAAAAGATCTTATCTTCAATTGAGATTGAAGGAGATCTTATCTTCTGTTGACATTGATGTTGAAGCTCGAAAGATATATTATCTCCAGTCGATGTTGAAGGAGATCTTATCTCTTGTTGGGATTGACGTTGAAGCTCGGAGGAGATCTTATCTCCAATCAAGATTGAAGGAGATCTTGTCTCCTGTTAATATTGATGTTGAAGCTCAGAAAAGATCTTATCTCCAGCTGAGGTTGAAGAAGATCTTATCTCCTATTGAGATTGACGTTGAAGCTCAGAGGAGATCTTATCTCCAGTCGAGGTTGAAGGAGATCTTGTCTCCTATTAGGATTGATGTTGAAGCTCGGGAGAGATCTTATCTTTAGCCAAGGTTGAAGGAGATCTTATCTCCTATCCCAGGTTCCCGTGCTTGTTGCTTGTTGTGGATGTCGAGCTCGTTGCAGACGTCGGGCTTGTTGTGGACATCAAACTAGGACCTCTCTTGCAAACCAGTATGAGATTCAGCCTTTCGCATTTGACGTAGTCAGGTTGTTATAGAAAATACGTGTAAGGATTCTCCACCAAGCTTCTTTTTTCTCACATCTTTAGTCTACGAGGTTCCAACTTTTACTCATGTTAGGACGAGGTTCTCCTCCTATTCCTAACAGACTGTAGAGGTGCATTAGGATCATTGTCGGAGCCTCTCCTCTCACCTCGTCTAAAATGAATGAGGCCTTCGACTTTTCTCACGTTAAGACGAGGTTCTCCTCCTATTCCTAATGGGCTGTAGGAGCACATTAGGATCGTTGTTGGGGCCTCTCCTCTCATCTCGTCTAAAATAAACGAGGCCTTCGACTTTACTCATATTAGGATGAGATTTTTCTCCTATTTCTAACGGACTGTAGGGACACATAAGGACCATTGTTAGGACCTCTTTCCTCATCTCGTCTAAAACGAACGAGGCTTTCGACTTTGCTTACGTTAGAACGAGATTCTCCTCCTATTTCTAACGGGCTGTAGAGGCGCATAAGGATCGTTGTCAAGGTCTCTCTCCTTATCTCATCTAAAATAAATGAGGCCTTCGACTTTGCTCACGTTAGGATGAGGTTCTCCTCCTATTCCTAATGGGTTGTAGGGTGCATAAGAATCATTGTCAGGGTCTCTCCCCTCATCTCATCTAAAATGAACGAGGCCTTCGACTTACTCATGTTAGGATGAGGTTCTCCTCCTGTTCCTAACATGACCACTATTGATTGCTTTTTTTCTATCATCATATAATTTTTGCATCAAGAAACAATAATATTGAAATGGAGGAGTTTTATTAAAGAAAAATTATTGGTAGTACATCCTCAGATTTTTTGAATTCCAAGATCGTGCAAGCGTTGTTCCTCCAAACTCTTTCAGACGATAAATTTCGGATTGAACAATCTCCTCTATTTCATACGGACCTTTTCAATTTGAGGCAAGCTTCCCCTAGCTCTGAGGTTGAGAGATGGCGGCTCATCGAAGCACTAAGTCCCTCACTCTGAACATTTTACCTCTGACTCTAAAGTTATAGTATCGGACCATCCTTTGCCTGTAGGCCGCCATCTGAATCTGAGCTTTCTCTCTTTTTTCTTCCAACAGATCGAGATTGACTCTGAGGTCTTGTGAGTTACGCTGCTCATTGAAGGCCATGATCCACGCTAATGGGAGCTTAAGCTTGATTGGGATGACTGCCTCTATTTCGAAAGTCAAGATGATCAGTGTTTTCTCAGTCGATAGCCTTTGAGTAGTTTCATACGTCCAGAGGATGTAGTAGAGTTCATCCATCCAGACCCTCCTTCCTCTGTCGAGTCTTGTCTTGATGCCTTGCAGTAGGGTTCGGTTGATCACTTCAGCTTCTTCATTTGCTTGTGAATGAGCTATCGACGTGAAGTGATAGGAGATATTTAGATCTTCGTAGAACTCAGCGAACCTCGACCCAACAAACTATCGCCCATTATTTGTTATGAGAGTTCGAGGCAGATCGAACCGACAGACGATTGACTTTCAGATGAAGTCTTGTACCTTGGCCTCGATAATTTTGCTAGTGGTTCGGCTTCAACCCATTTGGTGAAGTAGTCGATCGCGATCAGGAGGAGCTTTTGTTGTTCGGATACTATTGAGAAAGGGTCAAGTATATCCATTTTTCACTGTGCAAATATCCAAGATGCGCTTAGTGGAGTAAGCTCAGAGGCCGGCTATCTTTGTATGTTTGCATTTTTCTGACAACGATCATATTTCTTGACATACTCCATAGAATCGTGGTACAAGGTCGGCCAATAGTATCTTTACCGAAGTAGTTTTTGTGATAGGGATCTAGCTCCTACATGACCTCCATAAATTCTCTCATGCACTTTCCATAATGCGAAGTTGGCCTCTGAAGGTCAGAGATATCTCAGTAGCGATAGCGAATACGATCTCTGATACAACTTATCCTCATATAAAACGTATCGGAAGGCTTGATTTCTGAGTTTTCGAGCTTCTTTCGGATCACGAGAAAGAACTTTCTCTTTGAGATAGGCAACTAACGGATCAACCCAGCTCGGCTCGAGCTCCGTCTACATAATGAACTATGATTTCTCTGAGCTTGGGCATTTTAGAGTTTTAAAAAATACTTCTTTGGATAGTACGGTTGGGGTTGAAGTGGCCAATTTAGAGAGGATGATGGTTCTTGTATTTTTTGCACTCAAAATCTATCGAATGTCAAAACTGTCGAAGACCGGAGTCAAATCTTTTACTTTCTCAAGGTATTTCATCATACTTTTCTCCTGCACTTCATAGTTGCCACTAACTTAGCCGACTATTAATTGGAAATCACTATAGACTTGAAGCCGATCTACTTTTAACTCTCTTGCTATTTTTAACTCAGCGATCAGCGCTTTATATTTGGCCCCATCATTAGTTACAGAGAATATGAAGCGTAATGCATACTCGACGACGACTTTCTTGGGGTTGACTAAGACTAACCCCGCACCTACTCCAGTGGAGTTGGACAAATCATCCATATACAGGACCTAAAAATCTTCGAAAAGGTTGGCACTCTCTTCGGAAAGGCTCGGTTGCAACCACAGGATGCCGGTCTCATTCTGTTCAAGCTCGACATCATTTGGAATGGTATATTCTACTATAAAATCTATCAATATCTGAGCTTTGATCGATGGCCGGGGTCGATAGTTAATGTCAAATTTTGTGAGCTCGATTGTCCATTTTGTGATTCTTTCCGAAGCATCCATTTGATGAAGGACTGCTTTTATTGGTTGGTCCATGAGGACCGTTATGGTGTGCTCCTGAAAGTAAGGTCGGAGTCTTCTGATAGTAATTAGAAAAGAGTAAGTCAATTTTTTTAGCTTAGAGTACTTGGTCTTTGCATCCCTCAAGATCTAGCTTATGTAGTAGATCGATCGCTGCATCTTTGCTTCCACCTTGACCAGGACTGCTGCCAAGGTCGCCATGTAGACTGCTAGATACAGAAATAATTTTTCTCCAAATTTGGGCTTTGCCAACAGTGGAGGTGAGCTGAGATAGTTTTTGAGCTCCTCAAACATCCATTGGTACTCCATCATTCAACAGAAGTTCTTTGGTTGCTTGAGAACTCGGAAGAAGGGCATGCATCGCTCAATCGATCTCGAGACGAAGTGATTTAGGGATGCCACTTTTTCAGTCAGGTATTGAACTTCTTTGATTATTTTTGGAGTAGTTATCTCCTGAATAGCTCGAATTTTCTCTAGATTTGCTTCAATCCCACGTCTTAACATCATAAACCATAGAAATTTTTCTGAGGTCACACCAAAGCTGCACTTGGTCAGATTCAGCTTCATCTTATGCTTTCTGAGTGTACTGAAAGTCTCTTTGAGGTCGGTGAGGTAATTTATAGAAGCTCGACTTTTAACGAGCATGTCATCCATATACACCTCTATATTGCGGCCGATCTGCTTTTTGAAGATCTTGTTGACTAGGTGCCGGTACGTTACCCCTGCATTCTTGAGTCCAAAGGGTATAATCCTGTAACAATAAAAACCATGATCAATAATAAAAGCAGTTTTCTCCTTATCCTTTGATGCCATCTGTATCTGGTTATAGCAGAAGAAGGCATCCATGAAAGTGAGGAGCTCGTGGCCCGAGGTTGCATCTATCAGTTGATCAATCCTAGGTAGAGGGTAGCTATCTTTTGGATAGGTCTTGTTCAACTTTTTGAAGTCTATACACATCCTCAACTTATTATTTGCCTTTTTGACGAGGACCATGTTTGAGATCCAGGTTAGATAGTTAACTTCTTGGATGAATCCAGCTTTGAGGACCTTATCTACTTCTTCTGCGATTGCTTTCAACCTCTCTGGGGCGTGGTTGCGTATCTTTTCTTTTACCAACCGATACTTAGGATCAACAGCCAGTCGATGTTTCATGACCTCGGCATCAATTTCTGACATATCCATTGGGGCCCAAGCAAAGACGTCCACATTCCTCCGTAAAAAGATGATGTGCTGCTCCCAAACTTCATCTTCCAAATTGGAGCCAATTTGTACCGTATGCTCTATGTTTCCACCATTCAGGGAGACAGTCACAAGATCTTCTATGGGCTCATCCCGTTCTTCGACAAGGTCATCACGGACATCTAGTCCATCAACAGGATAAGGGTTGGACTGTTCTTTCTTTTGTAGATCAATTGAATAGCAGTGCCTTACCAGAGCTTGATCTCCCTTGACCTCTTCAATTTCGTAACTTATCGAAAACTTCATCTTCAAATAATAAGTTGACACCACCATCCGAAGTGCATTTAGACCAAATTGATCGAGAATTGCATTATAAGTGGAGGGAGCCTTTACTACCAGAAAATTCACCTACGCTTTGGATTGTTTTGGATATTGTCCTACGGCCATAGCTAGAGTCATTACACTTTCAACTGGTACTGCAGCACCAGCGAAGCCTACTAGTGGAGAATTTATTAGTCCTAGCTGACTATTGGATATCAGCATTTTGAAGAAAGCATCATAAAATAAGATATCAGCCAAACTTTCATTATCAACTAGGATGTGACGTACATCATAGTCCGCTATATTTAAAGAGATTACAACCGCATCATTGTGCGAGAACTGTACTCCCCATGCATCTGCCTCCGTGAAGATTATGGGTTCTTCAATCCTCCGTCTCTTCATCGATCCCTCAGATTTGCTAGCCTCTTCTCGCCGAAGTCTCCTAGAGATAGTGTTGATAATGCCGAAAGGCGGTCGATCTTCTTATTGTTCCATCCTTCTTTATGGTTCTGGCTGTGGCAGTGCTCTCGACCGATCTTCTCTTATATCAGGCCAATGTCTGAGGAATCGACCCAGTTGGCCTCTTCTGATGAGCTCCTCGATCTTGTCTTAGAGCTGAATGCATTCTTTAATATCGTAGTCGTGGTCACGATGGTAGAGGTAATATTTGCTGGGATTGCATTTGCCAAGTGAGTGCACATCCTTCCAGGCCTCGATAGTTGCTTCTTGATCTCCATCAATACTTGCATTTTTAGAGCATTGAGGGGGGCGTAGTTGTAAAATCTACTAGGAAAAGAACTTCTTTGTGCCCTTCTATCGAGGCTCCTTTGATAATGAGCTCGAGGAGGAGTTCGGGCTGGCTTACACTTCGGGAGAGTTTGTGAGCGCAGTTGAGCTTCATTCGGCCCTTCCTCAGCTATGGGTTTATTAGACTCGCCCATCTGCCGCTCTCCTGCGGCTTCCTCATCCTTCAACTTGAAGGCCTCTTCTGCTCGGGCATATCCTTCAGCCCGAGCTATCATATCAGTATAGTCCTTGGGGTACTTCTTCTTCAGAAAGAACAACAAATCATTCTTCTGAAGGCCATCCTTGAGTATGGCCATTGTAATAGACTGATCCAGATTTTGGACCTCCAATGCAGCAGTATTAGACCAGATGATATAGGCCCGGATAGATTCTCCTTTCTTCTATTTGATATTCATCAGAGAATCTGAATCTCAGCGTGGACGTTGGCTGCTGGCGAAGTGAGCCGCAAACTGATGGCTCATTTAATCAAAGAAAAATATGGTACCTAGCTTAAGTGCTGAGTACTAGTTTCTGATGGCTCTCTTGAGGATAGATGAAAACGTTCGACACAAAATGGCATCTGACGCACCATGGAGTAGCATCATTGTTCGGAAGACCTTCAGATGATCGATTGGATCGATGATTCTGTTGTAACTCTCAAACTATGGAAGCTTGAAGTTCAGTGGGATTGATTCCTGCATAATCCTCTAAGAAAAAGGAGGATCAGTGTAAATATCATTACCGTATGAGAAGGGAGTATGATGGAGTTCTTTGATTCGTTGGCTTATTTTCAGGAGTCTTTAATCTAGGAGATCTTCACAATCATTGATCTTCAGAATTTTCTGATGGAATGGGTGCAAAGCTTCCCCTGGGTCAAGTCATGATCCGAGCAAGGGTTCTCCACCCTCTACTTATCCTTTTCGAAGATCATCGGTCGGCTAGCCCAAGTCGACCATCCCCAGATCATATCATGGAGCTTCAAAGAAGCCTGCTCCGATCGAATCAATGTTGGGATCTATCAATGTATGGCCTATAGCACCTTCATAAGATCACAAACCTACTGGACCAGTAGGTTGAACTGCTCCATATCCACTATGATTGCAGATAGAGCTTGAGTTATTGGAGCTAAAGTATGAGCGGATAGGTCTGGACGGGATCTGGTTGTAGAGGCCGTTGATCATCGGGTCGAAGCTTTTCTGGGAGGTATTTTTTTCAAAAAAACTCTAGAGAGGAAGAGAGAGATCGTTGCTGATCACTTCTTTAAGAATAAGAAAACCTCAGGAACAGAGGAGCCCTTCCTCTAGCACCAATCCTGTTGGTGTAGAATCTGATTGATACTGGATCGAGCTGGAGTTGAGAAAGAAGAGATCGCCATTGGTGATCTACAAAATAAAGTTTCATCCAAAGTCGGTGGTGGTGGCTTCGGCAGGATTCTCTGATGATCAAATCAGCTCTTCTGGCCAACAGAAATGGAGAGCTCATAAAAAAATTTAGCAGAATTTTAGGAAGAAGAAGAGAGCTTAGAGAAAATATATCTAAAGGATCATGTTTTATAGATGGAGCCTATAACAGACTGATAGTGATAGCCATAACCGTCCGATAATGGATCGCTCGAAGCTGCATGAGATTTATTATGAAAAAAGGAGTGTCATCAGACTGATAGTGATAGCCATAACCATTCAGTAGTGAGTCACTCAGGGCTATGTGGGATTTGCTATGGAGAGAGAGGTATCACCTATCATGATGTGACCATTCGTTGAGATTTAATAGTCAAAATTCGAAGAAAGCAGGCATTGATTGGTGAAGAACTTTGACATATATCAATTTTAGAGGAGTTCAAACTTCTAAAAGAAATACGATTAGAGAGAATCATTTCTAAAGAAATGCTAGCTAAAATCTAGAAGTAATCCACTGGAGGAATCCGACTGAAGGAGAAGTCCGAAAGAAATTTGGCTCCTGAAGAAATCCGACTGAAGAAAAAGTCCAAAAGAAGTTTGACTCCTGGTAGAATTCGATTGAAGAAGAAGTTCGAAAGGAGTTCGGCTCCTGAAGAAATCCGACTGAAGAAAAAATCCGAAAGGAGTTCGACTCCTAAAGAAATTTGACTGATGGAGAAGTACGGAGGGAGTTTGGCTTCTAGAGGAATCTGACTAAATGAGAAGTTCGAAAGAAGTTCATCTCCTAAAGATATCTGACTGAAGAAAAAATCTGAAAGAAGTTCGGCTTCTAGAGAAATTTGACCGAAGGAAAAGTTTGGAGGAAGTTCGGCTTCTGAAGGAATTTGACTGAAGGAGAAGTCCGGAGGAAGTTCGGCTTCTGAAGGAATCCGACTGAAGAAGTTTGGAAGGAGTTCAGCTTTTGGAGGTATCCGATTGAAGGAGAAATCCAAAAAGAGTTCGACTCTTAGAGGAATTTGACTGAAGGAGAAGTCCGAAAGAAGTTCGACTCTTGAAGGAATCCAACTGAAGAAGAAGTCCGAAAGTAGTTCGGCTCCTGAAGGAATCCAACTGAAGAAGATGTCCAAAAGAAGTTCGGCTCCTAACAAAATTCGATTGAAGGAGAAGTCTGAAAGAAGTTTGGATCCTAGCGGAATCCGACTAAAGAAGAAGTTCAGAAGGAGTTCGGCTCCTGGAGGAATTTATCTGAAGGAAAAGTCTGAAAGGAGTTCGGCTCTTAAAGGAATGCGATTGAAGGAGATGTGCAGAAGAAGTTTGGCTCCTGAAAGTGTCCGGAAGGAGTTTAGCTGCTAGAGGAGTCCGAAAGGGGTACGGTCGCTGGTGGTGTTCGACTGGGGTTCAATCACTGGAGGAAGAATTTTCGACCGAAGCTCTTCCATGATTACCAATTGCATTAGGCTAAGTATCAGACTGGACTTCGACAAAAACAGAATTTATTTCTAATAATAATGATATTTGATTGAAGTGAAACTTTGATAGTATGCTACAAACATCATCGAGATCATCGTTGCAGATTTTCGGATCCATCGGAGGTCTCCATCTATCAGATCATCGCATCATCATTCATGATTGTCGAAATCAAATTTTTTTGATCGATGAAGCTAGGGCCATCAGATCGAGGCGATCTTTTGCAATGACACTCTAATGATAATTATTTAGATAATAAACGATGAAGATGGGCATTAAATTTTAAAATTATATAATATTTAGAAAAAAAAATAAGAAAAAAATATTTTTAACTTATGGCAGCGGTTATCAAAAATTACTGCTATAGATCTATGGTAGTGGTTTTGGATAATCGCTGCCGTAGATTTATGGCAGCGGTTTAATAATCGTTGTCATAGGTTAGGTTAAAATCTTCCAAATTTTTTCTTCCCTCCCATGCGCGCTCGATCTCTCTCTCTCTCTCTCCCCCTCCTCTTCGTCGTCGGTGAGGCTCCTTCCCTCCCGATCGGCGTCGCCCCTCCTTCCCCCCTCGGCCGATGCCACCCTCCTTCCCCCCCTCCCCCTCCGACCCCCATCCCGACCGCCCCTCCCTGCCACCCCCCACCTGGCCCCCACCCCCCACCCTCCCCCGACCGTCCCTCCTCCCCCCTCATCCCCGGCTGCTCTCCCCCCCCATCCCCACCCGACCGCCCCTCCTTCCTCCACCCTCCTCGGCCGCCCCTCCCCACCCGGCCCCCACCCTCCCCCGACCACCCCTCCTTCCCCCCATCCCCAGTCGCTCCTCCCCGCCACTCGCCACCTGCCCCCAACCTCCCCATGGCCGCCCCTCCTTCCCCCATCCTTGGCCGCCCCTCCCTGCCACCCCCAACCCCCCATCTCTGACCGCCCCTCGACCACCCCTCTTCCCCCTCATCCACGACCGCCCCTCCTCGCCACCTTGCCACCCCACAGCCCTCCATCCCCGGCCGCCCTCTCCGCCACCCCCCACTCAAACCCCCCACCCCCCACACTCCCCCTTCCAGTCGCCGACCCTTCCATCACTGTGCCTTCCGGGCCTCCTCATCACCGTGCCCCCTCTCCCTATCCCCCCATCCCCGATCGCCCCTGCTCTCTTTCTCTCTTTTTCTCTCTCTCTTTCTCTCTATCTCACTATTTTGCTTTTATTTTACAGGTTACGCCATCGTCCTCCTCTAGCATCATTGCCGGCGACCCTTTGAGTTTTCGGTGCGACCCGCTCTCTATAGCTGTAGGTATAATTTTTTTAAGATTTTATAGTATTATTTATTAATCATGTATATTTATAATAATTTATAAAATATTTATAATAAATATTATAAATATTTATTATAAATATTATAATTATCTATATATCATAGTTTTTGGGCCGTGTCATATCGGCGGCTGTGGACTAGATCTGTCAACGAATTGGGTTCGAATCAAAATCTGGATATTTAGATTCGAACCAAATTTTAATTACTAGTATCGGATTCGAATCTGAATATTCGATGGGTCTGTACTTGAGAGAGGAAGGGAGGGATCCGGCCTCGCCGCCATCATTGGGAGGGATGGGGTCCGGCCTCGCTACCATCATTGAGAGGGAGGGGGTCCGACCTCGTCGGCGAGAAAGATCGAGAGAGGGAGAGTGAAAGATCGAGAGAGCGAGAGAGGGAGGGAGGGAGTCCGACCTCGCCTGCATCACTAGGAGGGATGGGGTCCAACCTTGCCGGTGAGGGAGATCGAGAGAGTGAGAGAGAGAGAGGGATGAGGTCCGGCCTCACCGACGAGGAAGATCGAGAGAGGGAGAGAGAAAAATCGAGAGATGGAAAAGTTGAGAGGGAGAGGTTCGGCCTCATCGTCGTCGCCGGTGAGAGAGATCGAGAGAGGGAGAGAAGGAGTGATCGAGGGGATGGTGCACAGTCGAGCCAACTCAGATACGCAGCCGAGCCAACTCGGACCGTGATCGAGCCAGTTGGGGGAGGATCCGAGCCGGATGTCTCTGGCATGGAGCTGACTATCTCAGGGATGAAGCTGGCTCAGCTTCTGAGCGAATAGAATTTAATATGTCTTTCTAAGGTTTCAACTTTAAGCCCTAAGGTGCTACAATCATCTACTTTGTTCTTCTTTCAGGTTTCTGGATTAACACCAAGATTCATGCAAAAGATCAGATCTACGACTGTTGCTCATCCTTAATTATTTATAAATATAATTCATATTGTAGAATTTATTGCACAAGAAAAGGTCGGTAGGAAAGATCGCGTGAGAGATGCATTCATTTTTTGGAGTACTTATGAGGCGGTCGGACATCATTCCCGTAGAGCCGAAAGACTGACATTTGATGGATGCTACCGTCAGGGATCGGGTATGAAAGGAGATATGGATAATTACGCGCATCTTAGTTATATTTATGTATTTTATATATTTATATTATATATTTTTTATTAGAATAATTTTATAATTAATTTTTGATAACTTTATGCAGAGGAGGTATGACTTTTTCGATCATGAGAGGGCTCAAGATGCCCGACTGAGAAAGATCGGAGAGTTGTATCGGGGTTACAAGGTCAAGCTCCACAAAGAATGGCTCGAGCATCGATGAGACACTCCGAAGGAGCTTATTCCTTAGATACAGGACTGTCCTCCGAGTTAGTGGGAGAGGATGGTTTGACACTGGAAGAGCTAAGAGTTTAAGATAAAATTTCTAACTTTTAAATTTTTAATATGCTTAAAATTTTATTTAAATATTTTTTAAATCTTTATTATTTATTTGAATACTTGTTAAGCTACCTCCTATCAAAGTCGGGAGAGCCATACAGTCCAGGAGTACACGCACACTCTAGGCTGCGAGTCTATGACCAATCGTATGCATAGAGAGGTAATTAATTCTAAATCTTACTAGATAAATTAAATTCATATTTTTTATCATCTTTCTGATAAATTTATTCTTTGTTATAGCTGAAGAAAGATGGAGTGATGCCCAGCCGTAGCGAGATCTTCCGATCCAGCCGCACGGACAAGACGGGCAGGCCGATGAACGCCGCGATCGAGCATATTTTTATAAGTATTAAATATATTGGTATGTATGATTAGTATTATAGCATTTTTTATAAAATTTTATTTTAATTTATAATTATAGGATCAGTTAGATGCGCTTGCAAGCGAGGGCCCGGATATCTCTGGGCCTCATGACCATCCGTCTCAAGTCTTGGGGCCTGAGCACTCTGGAAAGATCCGATGCAGGCCCGGACACACGCCGATGAGCTACTGATATGAGGCGAGCATCTCCTCATAGACTTTCGGTGTCATCAGTTGGAAGGAGCTTGAGGAGACGTTGGCATGGGC
The DNA here is from genome assembly GCA_006176705.1 of Cocos nucifera. NCBI lineage: Eukaryota > Viridiplantae > Streptophyta > Magnoliopsida > Arecales > Arecaceae > Cocos > Cocos nucifera. The sequence continues at coordinate 5,507,373 of QRFJ01000003.1, read as the reverse complement.
AGATCATGCTGCGATGTGGGCAGATCGGGCTGAGGAGCGCGCATCTCATCTGGAGGGTATCATGAGAGACATGATGTCGATGCTCCATGCATGTTTTGGAGTCACAGGCTTCGAGGATATGTTGGCTCACATTTCGGCTTCGGCTCCAGCTCCAGCACCAGCTCCAGCTCTGGCTTTGGCTCCGGCTCCAGCACCAGCTCCAACTCCGGCTCCAGCTCCAGCTCCAGCTCCAACTCCGGCTTCTGCTCCAGCTCCGGCTCCGGCTCTGGCTCCGACTCCCGATGACGATGATGTAGATTTAGGCGACTTTTGATGTATTTTATTTTTTTAAAAAAATATTATAATAAATTTTATTCGATAATAAAATTTTAGTATTTTAGAATAATTTTTATGTTTATTATATTTTTTTATATTATATATCTATATTTATTAGATAAAATATATAAAAAAATAAAAAATTTATTTTTTAAAATTATTCAAGATCTACAATAGCGGTTTTATAACCGCTATCATATCCATGCCAATCGCTGCCATAGGTCCTTGATGCAAACGATGCCAACCGCTGCATTAGATCTATAGCAGTGGTTAAAAAATCGATGCTATAAATTATCTATGACAGCAATTATGTAACCGCTGCTATAGATAACCTATGGTAGCGGTTACATAACCGCTGCTATCGGTTGATCTATTGCAGCGATTTATAAACCTCTGTAATAGGCTATCTAAGGTAGCGGTTCAAACAACCGCTGCTATAGAGCTACGACGACGGCCGTAGTAGTAGCAGTTAAAAAATCGCTGTCATAGCCTACCATAGCCTTTTTTTGTAATAGTGTGGAGCAAGAAAAAATTGCAAAGAAAGTCATGTATTACCTATAGAGTATAAAAGTTATATACTCATATATAGTCGATCTAATCATCATAAAGTAATAGGCTATTAGGATTCGGACTTTGTTGGATGCATCAATAATAGAAAGTTTATTATTAAGATATCTTTCTATCTATAGGAGGTACTATGTCATGAATATATGTAAAATAAAGTCTTATTTACTATATTCAATATAGAAGCAGAGTACGTAGCCTATATGAGACTTTCTCACAAGCTATAAGGTTGCAGAATTTTATCATAGATTAACTCTATTAGCAGACCGATAAAGAGATACTATAATAATATATTTTGCAAGTAAGATTCTCCTACAGTATGAAGAGTGAAAGCACCAGCAGGTATATTGGTATTAAGTACTTGGCTCTTCATGATAGAATAAAGGATATAGTATCTATGAAATATATCATACAGAGCTGATAATTATAGACTTACTGACTAAAGTACTTATTCCTGAGATTTTGAGGGTCAGGTGAGTTATATAAGGATACAGCTCATTTAGTAGTTGATATGTATTAGATACTCTATATAAAATCATCATATTAAATTTTGTAATTCAATTTATTTTTTGCTGATCAGCTATTTACCATGTGATATAAAGTTGAGCAAGGAATAGATATAAAGTTTCGTCTATTCATAAAGCTAAAGTTCTATATAAAGAATTTGGTTATGAGATATCATTAGTGTTGTGATACATGAAAGGTCGTGTGTTGTTTGATAACATATTTGTCGTTATGATTCACACTGATGATTATTTTATAATCAAGTATACAGTATATATCCTATGGAGAAATTAAATTTTTTAAACATGGCCACATAAATTTTTCAACTATCAGATCCAGATAAGTTTTCACCAAAGATTTTTTGAAATGCTTTAAATAATTAAAACAAAGATGCTTGTGTTAGGTTGGGCTAAGTGGAAAAATATTATAATTTTTCTATTTAGATCCATCCAGATGTGGCCCATATTAATACGCATCTGATTTTGTTTTACATATTTTAATTAATCTAGACTCTAATTAAAGATAAACCTTCAATAAAGTAATAATGATATATTTGATGGTTAGCTAAATTTGAGTTCTATTCAACTATCGTGGATACCATCCATCTCCAGTTTTTACGACTAATTCAGATTCTATCTCTAATGAATGAAATAAGTTATAAAAGAGCGTCTATGGACTTGATCCCCTACTCATCTGAGAGGTTGTGAGATTCTTTTCATCAGAAATACTCAAAGTAGGATTAAAGAAACCAAGGCGTTACTCATCGCACGTGAGAATCATTCAAATATTTTTCTTGTGATCATAGATTGCAGATCATTGCAGTTGCAGGCTTTGGATCGATGATTCTTTCAGAACTTGAATAATAATGGCTGAAGATATAATTTTTTTATAATAAAATTTATAATTTTCTACATGATCTGCATCATTTTTTAGAATCAAATTACTCTTTGTTATATATATATATATATATATATGCATGCAGCATTGTGCTGCCAGCGGACTAGCTAGTTTAGATACGGCACTGCACATAGTGGGAACTCACCGCCAGAACCTGAACGGTACAATAGGAGGTGTGAGATGGTATGCTTCGACAACCCCTTCCCTTATTATTTCAATGCTTCCAAGTCCGTGAATCCGCTCCAAAGGTTTGCAGGCTTAGTTCCATGGCATCGACCAGCCATATATACACATGTTGCCCAAGTTGTTCCGGAAGTATTTGGAAAAATAAACTCAACTTACATAAATTTCTAATGATCCAAGTGGACCCATAACAAAGACATTAAATAAAATAATAATATTAAACAATATTAAATAATATTATACAAATAAAAATATAAATAATTATTTTTGGTGCTTGTGGGATCTGTTAAATAGATACCTTTTTTTGGATACGATTTTGTATATTTTTTTTTGTATTACATGTGTTGGGGATAAATCCCGCTCCTGCCAAAGTCAAGTTCGATCCCAGCCTGATGTGGTCAATGCGAAAGAACTTCAGTGGACGCGTCCTAGCTAAACTACTACATCCGGCCGAGCTTCTCAGCGACTGAGCCTCAGCCGAAGTCTTTCAACCAACCGAACTATCAAACGGCCGAGCTTCAGACCCCTAGCGGCCGAACTACTTATTACCCGAGCCCCTTTGGACTCCGAGCGGTCGGGCTTCGGCCGAGACCCCGACGGCCGAGCTTGTTTCAACCCTCTTAGCGGCCGAGCTCCCCGAACTCCTGTCCAACGGCCGAACTCCCTAGCGCCCAGGCTCCAGGCCGAACTCCTTCGGACCCCCAGCAACCGGGCTTCAGCTAGACCCTTGTGGGAGCCGAACTTCCCCAAAACCTCCTCTCGGGTCGAGTTTCTACGGAAGCCGGACTTCCTATAAACTTCTTCAATGGACGAGCTTCTCAATGATCGAACTCCTTATGATGGATTCCTGCAGGCAATCTAACTACGGTTACACAACAGTAATAACGATCGACATTTATCAGCAATAACGATCGGTATTTATCAGCAATAACGATCGACATTTATCAGCAATAACGATCGACAATAACGACCGGCAGGACGGTTACAATAAGCTTCCTCTATAAAAAGGACCCTCCGGATATCTTTACAATAGGTTCTAAAAATCCTTTTCTTCTCCTCCATACTCTATCGAGCACTCCATTCCTGTTGACAGGAACTAACTTGAGCGTCGGAGGGTCTTGCCGGAGCCACTTCCCCACCGATTTCGAGCGAGACTTTATTTTGCAGGTCCCCGGCGGCAGCCTCTTCGGCCTCAACTCCGGTGACGATAAGTTTCTGCGTCAACAGATTGGCGCTAGAAGGAGGGCCACCGGCGAAGATTCCCTTCTTAAAGGAAGTCGGTGTTCCTTTGTTCTTAAAGGAGTGCTCGAGAGACCTTTCTTCTTTTCAATTCTAATTCCTTTCCAAAGAGAAAGATGCCCCCCACGAGAGCCTCCACTCGGAGATCGGTGGCCTCCACGGCCCGATCTCGTTCGAGTCCATCCGCTCCAGCTCCAGCCCTAGTGACTCAGGCTCATTTCGCAGCTCGGCGATCGGCGGCCTCCGCAGCCCGATCCCGTCCGGGTCCGCCTGCTACCGCTCCAGTCCCGGCAATCCAGGCCGTGGTAGATGCTGAACAGTTCAACCTGCTCGTCCAGCAGGTTCGTGGCCTCACCGAGGCCGTTCAAGCGGTGCAAGCCGTGCACCAGCAAGCCGCCGTACCAGTCCAACCGATCCCGGATCCTCCGGAGCCGCATTGTCCATTCCAGAGGCAATCGACATGGGCTACCCGACCTCCAATTCCTGAAAAAGAAAAGCAACGGAAGGAGAGCCCTTGTTCGGACCGCAGCTCATCCCAGGGAGAAGCTTTTCATCCGATCAGCAAGAAGACTTTAGAAATGAGAGACCATGAAGATCTCCTGGATAGAAGGCTCTTGGAAATGAGTCATCGGATCGAAGAACTCCGCCACGCTCCTCCCTCATATGGTAATGAGATCCGAACCGACCCTCCATTCTCACAGAAAATTATGCAAGAACCAGTCCCGCCGAACTTCAAACTTCCACAGTTTGAGAGCTATGATGGGACCACTGATCCGGTCGACCACCTGGAAGCCTTCCGAACGACGATGTTGCTTCATGGCGCGCCAGACGCCATCCTGTGCCGGGCTTTTCCCTCTACTCTTAAAGGAGCCGCCAGAAACTGGTATTCGGCACTCAAGCCGAGTACCATCCTGTCATTCGACCAAATGAGTCAACAGTTCGCGGCCCACTTCGTCAGTAGTCGGCGTCCACGTCGAAGCTCAGACTCCCTAATGGCCATCAGGCAGAGAGAAGGGGAATCCATTCCGGGCTTTCATTTCCCGATTTAATACCGCTGCGTTAGAAGTCCGAGACCTGGATCAATCGGTCGCCATGGCCGCGCTCAAGAGCGGCCTTCAGAAAAATGACCTATTGTTCTCCCTGAAAAAAAAGTATCCCAGGGACTTTGCCGATATGTTGGCTCGGGCCGAAAGTTATGCCCGGAGCAGAGGAGGCCTTCGAAGCTAAGGATGGTGAAATCGGTGGTAAACGGCTGATCGGCAGGCCTGGATAGACCCTCCGAAGAAAGGAAGCAAATTGAAGCTCGGCCACGCTCCAGGACTCCCCCTGGTCGTGAGCAAGTTCGGATTCCTCTCTCAAGCTCGGAAGCGGGAAAGCTCTGACGGAAGGACGCGCCAAAGTTCTCCTCAGCACCGAAGTTCTCCTCAACGCCGAAGTTCTCCTCAGCACTGAAGTTCTCCTCAACGCCAAAGTTCTCCTCAGCGTCGAAGTTCTCCCCGTCTACGAACGATTTCACAACTACACCCCCCTAAACACTCCGAAGACTCAAGTTCTGATGGAGATCCGAGAACGGACTTCCAAGACCAAAGAGAATGCGCTCTCACCCTTACAAGCGTAATCCCAACAAGTTCTGCCTCTACCATCGCGATCACGGTCATGACACGGAGGAGTGCATTCAACTCCAGGACGAGATCGAAGAGCTCGTCAGGCGAGGCAGACTAAGCCGGTTTCTTCGAAGGCGGCCCGAGGGGGTGGAAAGATCGGCCGAGAACGCTAACGCCAAGCGGAGAAAACCAACAAGAAGACCGGCCACCCGTTGGCGTCATCAACACTATCTTAGGGGGATCTCAGCAAAAGGAAAACCAGCAGGCTTGAAGGATCGATGAAGAAATGGAAGATTTCGGAGCCTATAGTCTTCACCGAGGAGGATGGCCAGGGAATCCAATTTTCGCATAATGATGCGGTTGTAGTTTCGTTGAATATTGCTGACTACGATGTACGCCGCGTCCTCATAGATAATGGAAGCTCGGCTGATGTATTGTTCTATGGTGCCTTCTTGAAAATGTCCCTACCTGATGATCGATTGAGCTCGGTGAATTCTCCGCTAGTTGGATTTGCTGGCAACACCGTACCAGTCGAAGGTATCATAACTTTGACCGTAACAGCAGGGCAGTACCCAAAGCAGGCCAAAGCTCAGGTCGACTTCCTAGTCGTAAAGACGCCGTCCGCCTATAATGCTATCCTCGGTCGACCTGGTTTAAATGCCCTTCGGGCGGTTGTGTCGACTTATTACTTAAAGATGAAGTTCCCTACGAACTATGGGGTTGGAGAAGTCAGAGGAGACCAGACCCTAGCGAAGTATTGTTACTCGATCGCCTTGTATAAGGGAGATCAGCCCGACCCCTATCTGGTTGACGGACTGGATGTCCGTGATGACCTCGCTGAAGAACGAGCTGAGCCTGCAGAGGACCTCGTCTCTGTGTCATTAAATGATGGAAAATCGGACCATGTGGTGCAGATCGGCTCCAACCTGGCGACCGAGGTTCGGGAGCAACTCGTCGCTTTTCTCAGAAGGAATGCAGACGTCTTCGCTTGGACCCCAGCGGATATGCCAGGAATCGACGCCGAGGTCATGGAACATCGGCTGGCCGTTGACTCAAAACATCGGTCGGTAAGAGAAAAACTACGCCAACATGCCCCGGAGAGGCAGAAAGCGATCGCTGAAGAAGTAGATAAACTCCTTAAAGTCGGACTAATCTGGGAAGTTCATTATCCGACTTGGGTTTCGAACGTAGTTCTTGTCAAGAAAACAAACAACAAGTGGAGGATGTGCGTCGACTTCAAAAAGCTAAACAAGGCATGTCCAAAGGATAGTTACCCTTTGCCCAGGATCGATCAGTTGGTAGATGCAACCTCGGGTCATGAGCTCCTCAGCTTTATGGATGCCTTTTCTGGTTATAACCAGATACGTATGGCGCCTGAAGACGAAGAAAAAATAGCCTTCATCACTAGACGAAGAAAAAATAGCCTTGACGAAGTCGAACCATCACAGCCGAACTTCCCCAAGGAAAGGGCCAACCTCTCTGAAGGCTTCTGGATTCTACACGTGGATGGTTCTTCCAACTCCATTGGAGCTGGTGCGGGGCTAGTCTTGGTCAGCCCCGAGGGAGTTGTCGCCGAGTTTGCGCTGCGCTTCGAGTTTCCCACTACCAACAATGAAGCCGAATACGAAGCACTGATTGCGGGATTAAGAATAGCAAAGGAGCTAAAAGTAGATCGACTTCGAGTCTACAGTGATTTTCGATTAGTGGTCGGTCAAGTTAGCGGCAACTTTGAACAAGAGAAGAGAGCATGGCGAGATACCTCGGGAAAGTGAAGAGTTTAACCCCGGCCTTTGATAGTTTCATCATTCAACATATCCCAAGGACAGAAAATGCGAGAGCCAATTTTCTCTCCAAACTGGCCACTTCGGCTCCAGCCGAACTACCCAAAGAAGTGTTTCAGGAAACTCTGAAGTACCCAACCACGGAAGAATCTCAGGATGTCCTACAGACGGAATTCGAGCCCAGCTGGATTGACCCACTGGTCACCTACCTTAAAGAGGGGGTTCTTCCTCATGACCGAAAAGAAGCTCGAAAACTCAAAAATCAGGCCTCCCGTTACATCTTATACGAAGGCCAGTTTTGTACAAAAGATCGTACTCCCTTCCATTGTTGAGATGCCTTCGACCTTTCAGAAGCTAATATTGCACTATGGGATGTGCACGAAGGACTTTGCGGAAGCCATTTAGGAGCAAGGTCTTTTGTCGCTAAAGCTACTTCGGCAAGGGTATTATTGGCCGACCTTATTTTGCGATTCTGTGGAATACGTAAAGAGGTGCGACCGCTGCCAGAAAAATGCTAGTGTGCAGAGACGGCCGGCACGTCCAAACTCACTCCGCTTAATTCACCCTGGCCGTTTGCGCAATGGGGAATGGACATACTCGGCCCCTTTCCGACAGCGTCGGGACAGCGGAAGTTCCTCTTGGTCGCGATTGACTACTTTACCAAGTGGGTCGAAGCTGAACCACTCGCAAAAATTACCGAGGCCAAAGTACAGGACTTTGTTTGGAAAGTCATCACTAGTTTGTCGGTTCGGCCTGCCCCGAACCCTTATAACCGACAATGGGCGACAATTCGCCGGGGCTAGGTTCGCAGAGTTTTGTGAAGGATTAAACATCTCCCAGCGCTTCACTTCTGTGGCTCATCCGCAGACCAATGGGGAAGCTGAGATAACCAACCGGACCTTGCTATAGGGGAATCAAAAACAAAACGAGGCTAGATAAGGCAAAAGGGGCCTGGGTAGACGAACTCTACCATATCCTCTAGGCGTACCGAACTACTCAGAGGGTGCCAACTGGAGAAACACCCTTCGCTTTGGCCTTCGGTACTGAGGCGGTCATCCTGGTTGAACTTAAGCTCTCTTCCGCACGAGTTGTGGGCTTCAATGAACAGCACAACCCCCAAGACCTCAGAGTCAACCTCGACCTTCTGGAAGAAAAGAGGGAGGAAGCTCGCATCCGGATGTCAGCCTATAAACAGAAGGTGGCTCGGTACTACAACTCCATGGTTAAAAGTAAGACGTTCAGAGTAGGGGACTCAGTGCTCCGACGAGCCGCTGTCACTCAGCCTCAGAGTCAAGGAAAGCTCGCTCCAAATTGGGAAGGTCCGTACAAGGTAACGGAAGTCATCCGACCCGGAATCTATCGCTTGAAGAAACTCGGACGGATAATGCTTCCTCGACCATGGAACTCAGAAAATCTGAGGATGTATCATCAATGAATTTCTTTGTTCTGTGTTTTTTGTTTTTGGCATAAGAATCGTGGGATGGCAAGAGAAAAATGAGTAAAAATAGCCCGTTAGGAATAGGAGGAAGACCTCGCCCTAACGCGAGCAAAATCGAAGACCTCGTTCACCTTAGACGAGATGGGGGGAGAAGCTCGGACGATGGTCCGCATGTGCCCCCACAGCCCGTTAGGAACAGGAGGAAGACCTCGTCCTAATGCGAGCAAAGTCGAAGGACCTCGTTCACCTTAGACGAGATGGGGGAGAGAAGCTCGGACGACGGTCCGCATGTGCCCCCACAGCCCGTTAGGAACAGGAGGAAGACCTCGTCCTAACGCGAGCAAAGTCGAAGGACCTCGTTCACCTTAGACGAGATGGGGGGAGAAGCTCGGACGACGGTCCGCATGTGCCCCCACAGCCCGTTAGGAACAGGAGGAAGACCTCGTCCTAACGCGAGCAAAGTCGAAGGCCTCGTTCACCTTAGACGAGATGGGGGGAGAAGCTCGGACGACGGTCCGCATGTGCCCCCACAGCCCGTTAGGAACAGGAGGAAGACCTCGTCCTAACGCGAGCAAAGTCGAAGGCCTCGTTCACCTTAGACGAGATGGGGGGAGAAGCTCGGACGACGGTCCGCATGTGCCCCCACAGCCCGTTAGGAACAGGAGGAAGACCTCGTCCTAACGCGAGCAAAGTCGAAGGACCTCGTTCACCTTAGATGAGATGGGGGAGAAGCTCGGACGACGGTCCGCATATGCCCCCACAGCTCATTAGGAACAGGAGGAAGACCTCGTCCTAATGCCAGCACTTACATCAACCTCAGCCAAAGGAGATGAGATATCCTCCGAGCAATCTTATCAACTTTGGCCAAATAAGATCCCCTGAGCGACTAGGCTGACCATGGCTGAAGAGCGCCGACTTCGACCTTGGCGAGAGATAGGATTTTTGATCGAATCAACCTCGGCTGGAGAGCCTCAACTTCAGCATCAACTTTAGCCAGAAATGAAATCTCCTCCGAACTTCGACATGGACCAATACGAAGCCCGAAAGAAAAACTTTGGCAGTCGCCTTATCCGCACTCCCTTCCTTCAAATTTCGAACTCAGGAGTGGGGGGGCTAGTGTTGGAAATAAATTCCGCTCCTGCCAAAGTCAAGTTCGATCCCAGCCTGATGTGGTCAATGAGGAAGAACTTCAGTGGATGCGTCCTAGCTGAACTACTACATCCGGCCGAGCTTCTCAGCGGCTGAGTCTCAGCCGAAGTCTTTCAACCAACCGAACTATCAAACGGCCGAGCTTCAGACCCTTAGCGGCCGAACTCCTCAAGCGATCGAACTACTTATTACCCGAGCCCCTTTGGACTCCGAGTGGCCGGGCTTCGACCGAGACCCCAGCGGTCGAGCTTGTTTCAACCCTCTTAGCGGTCGAGCTCCCCGAACTTCTGTCCAACGGTCGAACTCCCCAGCGCCCAGGCTCCGGGCCGAACTCCTTTGGACCCCCAGCAACCGGGCTTCAGCTAGACCCTTGCGGGAGCCGAACTTCCCCAAAACCTCCTCTCGGGCCGAGTTTCTACGGAACCTGGACTCCCTATAAACTTCTTCAATGGACGAACTTCTCAATGACCGAACTCCTTATGATGGATTCCTGCAGGCAATCTCGCTACGGTTACACAACAGTAATAGCGATCGGCATTTATCAGCAATAACGATCGGTATTTATCAGCAATAACGATCGACATTTATCAGCAATAACGATCGACAATAACGACCGGCATGACGGTTACAATAAGCTCCCTCTATAAAAAGGACCCTTCGGATACCTTTACAATAGGTTCTGAAAATCCTTTTCTTCTCCTCCATACTCTATCGAGCACTCCATTCCTGTTGACAGGAACTAACTTGAGCGTCGAAGGGTCTTGCCGGAGCCACCCTCCATCGGTTCCGAGCGAGACTTTGTTTTGCAGGTCCCCGACGGCAGCCTCTTCGGCCTCAACTCCGGCGATGACAAGTTTCTGCGTCAACAACATGCATCATAATTTATGAGAGGGCACTTGTGTGCATTAAATAATTTTAAAGATAATCTAAAGGTGTAGTAAAATAATTTGCTTAATATTTAATTTTTACCCAGAATCCCATCTTTTTTCTGTCCGATATTAGGTAAGTTTTAACTGGATTTAAATTTAAATTTAGATTTAACAAATACATTTTGGATTTGGGCATGGATATGATGAAACCCAAGTTTCAACTATATTACTATAGTATCTCACAAACCTTTCCTTGCTCAAATTTTCAACACAGTAAAATTGCATTTAAACTCCAACAATATAGCAATTAGTATTTAAGAATGGACCCACCTTTTGTACCAGTCCCATCAAGCTTAGCAGCGTGGAACGTCCAATCATTCTAGTTAACCTTCTGAGAAGAAATTATTAGATGGACTCATTCTATTATTGGCAAAATTAATAAAAAATTCATACATTAGTTATTTCTCATTAATTACTAATTTAAGTTGATCATGATTGATTATGAGATTAAAAAAAGAGTCAATCAAAATTTATAATCACTTTGCCTATGGTAGAATGAGTCAAACTAATAATTTTTTTCTAACGAGAAGTATTGCACTGAAGGACCCATTTTAGTAAAATGTTGTTGCTTTGTGCTATGGTCATGCTGTGCACGAAGACTACTTCAAACTCATGTTGTAGAAAAATTATATTCGGACCTCTATAAATTATAACTATTATATTTAAATTTATTTTGAGCCCTTTTTTTTTTCCTATGAAAGTGAAAGCCACCTGAATTATTAATAAAGAAAGTGTGCATGATATAGATGTACAAGATCAAAAGGAATTAGGAAGAGGTATGTTACAGAAGATTCAGCAAAGAACTTCCAGCATAAAAACATTCAGCAACCAAATGGGGAGTAGGTAAGGAGGATTTCAATAAATAAGAAGAGCAATTCATCAAGAGATTCATAGCCTTTGAACAACAAGAAGTTATCCTTCTATGTAAGGTGCACAGAATTAAACAGCTTCCATTCAATGGGGCGCCAATTAAAGTCTGAAAGTTTTGTTGTTTTGAACTATTCCACACATGAAATGCCAATCATAAATGGTTCAAAAGTTATGATTTAGATTACTATGTCTTATGAACTAATAACCCCCACAAAATAATATGTGGCTCTCTCGACATCCTAAATAAACTAACAATATTGTTACTTAATGCAGTTGCCTACGTACATTCGACAATATCCAAATCCATACCCTTTGGCAAGCTGTTGCTGTCCTCTATATTACCGAAAGGACATGCCCCTTTGTATTCTACGGTTAATAACTTTATCATTTAATAACAATATCGTAATATGTAGAGATGTTACTTGGATCCACCCTTTCGAGATTTTCCAAGATATGCTTGTTTTTTTAGCACCCAAAGGATCTCTCCTTTTACCAAAACTAAAAATAAAAGGATATTTGTCTCTCTACATTCACACCCTCCAACTTCTCTTACGTGTAATTATTTTTTTTCTCTTTGTATTCCTTTTTACTAGGAAATTTTATCCTTTTTACGTGTTTGCCGGTTCACCTTTCTAAAAGTTCCGACCATCTCCCTCTACCCACGCAAGTGACTCCCGCACACACGAGTGCTTGAAAGAATCATTCTTGGCGTTAAAAACTAGTCGCTCAACTCGTTGGCACCAGGATGGTTCAAATACTGGATGTTCCTCGAAGAAAATATAATACCTGTCTGGCTTGATGAATATAAAATACTACTTACTAAGTCTCCTATCTCTTTTTTTCCTTTTTTTTTTTTTTTATAAATTTTTGGGAGGTCCATGTTTTCTCATATTTGCAAAAGCTGTGCTTTTAACTTTTGGTACCATTGTGCCCCTGTCTTGATAATTATAAAGTAGTCCATTTTGATGAAAGACCTTTGTCCAAAGATATTTTTCAAGAGTGCATGGCACCATATAGTATGGTACCTATCATCTATTATGCAATGGATGATCATGTGCAGTTAAATGGATGGCCGTGTGCAGTTATAGGCCGTGTACTGCCGCATGCAATCATCCACCGTATGATGGATGATGCACGTGATGCACTGCATCCTTTGATATAATGCATACACATTTGAGAATCCGCATGTATTTTTTAAACATTTAAACATCAATAACTATTAAGATGTTTTTAAGTGATAGCCATGACCATTATCTCAAGCCCCTACCCTACAAAAGAGCATAATTCTATAGCTCTACCCTACAAAAGAGTGGAGACCAATTAAGGGGTCAAAACGTAACATCCACCGATCCAAGAAATTATTGGATAGGCTAAATCTATAAAAAAATATTACAGATAAAATCAAAAAAAATGTCACATCAGTATTTTGAAGTAGCTAAATGGATGTATTGAGATCATTGCAGCTATAGTCTATATTTATCATTAACTTAATTTATAGTATTTATTATAGGTTAAGTCTATTTAATAATTTCTCTGGATATTGGCTTGGGGTACGATGGAACCCATGATAGGCCAGTCTGGTGGGCTCTCTATTGACTCGGAGACTAAACTTGTTCCTTATCTCTAACTTATGGGATGAGTTGGATTGGCAACCGTAATGAGTACGGCTCGAATCTTCCCTACCCTTGTGGACCCTGCCACCTTTCCCCAGCAATCGCAGTATAAAATTAAATCCTATAAATTGACTTGCCTAGAGGAGGAACTAAGTTGAAGCTTATAAAAAGCCGTGGATGTGGAATTATTCTTAGTTTTGTTGGTAAAAGTCAAGCAACCCGAACATTAAACTTAAACTTAGTTGCGCATGGTGCTATTCCTTACTGTTTAGCAAAGTGGCACATGTTTAATAGAGACATCCACTCATCACTTTCATGGAAAAATAAACCTCCCTTGCTAGCTATTTAAACCAATTCCATTAAATCATGTCTAGGTGACCAAATTCAAACTTTACTTCAGAAAGGAAAGAAAAAAAATATATATATAAAAAAATATCGAAACTCAACAATCAACTTACATAAGTATGATATCATTTAATCTTGTTTAGCCAAATCGCACATGCTTTTTATCGCTATCCATCTATTGCCTTCATCTAGAATATTTTCAAAAGTCCAAAGCTTTAGCTGCCATTTCTAACTTTGGTTGTAAACAAATCCATCTCAAATATTCTTCCAAGGTGAGGTTTAACTGCAACCTGGCTAGCATCATCCTGATGCTACCTATGCCGGTCTCGAGCATCGATGCATGTATCTTCTATTTCAAGGAATTCCCTGCTAAACTCTCCCATAAATTACATGAGCTGCATATATTGACAACTAATACTTTTATAGGAATGACTGCATGGTGTTGCTATTTGGTCACATGAAGCCCACTTTTATACCTATATCACTACAAGCTTTGATAAGTAATGATCGATCCTCCATATAGAATTGACTGAGATTTGCAATTAAAGAGCCAGACTCAACTAAGTTACGAGGCTTCATAGATTTTCTATGCAAACAAAAGGGAAGAAAATCTAGGAGCGTGCACCTACATGCTAATTTGTGATGCTTCATTTAAGTTGGATTTGGAATCCCAAGATATTCTGCCCTGACTACTTTAGGGAAGGATAGCTTGGATGCAACCCAAATTGTTTCACGGTATGGACTGATTCTTGGAGAACTAAGATGCAATTTGTTTCATATAATAAATAGAAATTGATTCATGCACCTCGCGCATTATGTGTTATCATGACAAAATTGTCAAACTCTCATAATCCCAACCACCGGCGTTAAATTTATAGGCCATTGGAAGATTAGTTAAGTGTCATACCCAAAATTTAGTCATCATGACCATTGGTTGCCACGTCAGGCCTCAAATGACCTTGTCCTATCTTATTTCTTTTGTCTTTTTTTTTAGGAATTTCTCCAATCTCACTTGCTTTCGCGTAGTTGTCATATTGAAATGGTCCATGTAGCGCCGAAACCGTGGCTACGTCCCATCTTACCAGCCTCTCACGCAGATGCCATGTTGAAATGGTCCATTGGATACTAATATATTTATATTTATATTTATTTTATTTGATGAGCATGAATATAGATATGGATGGATACAAAAATTTATATTTATATTTATTTTAAATAAATATGAATATAAATTGAATACTGAAAGCATTGATATAAATATGGATATAAATCAAATAAATAAATTTTATAACCATAAAATTGAAATTATTATTAAGTAAAAAGTAAATCAATTTAATAATATGTTAATATAATTATTTATTTTCTTTAAAAGCTCATGAGCGCTATATAAAATTAAATAAGGTTAGATATTTAGATTCATATCCATTTTGGATATTAGTTGGATACTGAGATTTTTTTAATTTGGATAGAAAAATGAATATCATCTAGTTCACTTTCATCCTCATGTCCGTGTGAAGAAGTCCACGTAGGCATCCATAATTTGCAATCCATGGATGCTCATATGCCACACTTAATGCTTAATTTAGAAAGAAAGACATGATAAGCCAAATATCAGGATATAATGAGACATAGACATATCTTCTCACACAACACAACGCCTCAAATTTTCCTCCACTTGGTTTGGATGGGTATGTTATCATTGTGCACCAGAAAGAATAATTCACCTTCATTTGTGCGGATCCACCATAATTAGATTGCGCGTGGTTGGTTTGAGATCTGCACAGATGGATGACTGGACAAGTTTAGAGTGCTTTGAGATCTACATGGAGTGCGATGTCATGAAAAAAAAAAATACAATTCAATCCCGTGCAGAAGTTTTTGTCCCAAAAGAGATAGATGCCTAATAAAAAACTTAATTAAAAAGCTTGCAATCAACATCTTGTGCTGATCTAGCAAGTGAGCTAGGTGCTTACGATAAGTCCATTAGACTCATACCACCATAATGCAAGCGCCATTTGATCCAAATAGAAGATGAGGAGAGGAACAGAGGCCTCACAAAGCATGAAAGTGGATATGGTTGTCTGGTCTAATCGAAATCCTCTTCTATTCTTGAGGTGGGTGGAGGGACACGTTATCAACCCATGATGCATGATGGCCAACCTAAGTGGGGTTGAGTAATTGAGAAGGACAGATTGCGTGGACAGGTGGATCTCTAATCATTTAATCATTCATGATTTATTTGTGAGATCCACCTGCCCGGAGACTAAAGAATGAATGCTAGAGTTCTCTTTTCCTTTCTTTTGGAATGGAAAGAGTGCTCTAGTTATTTTAACAACCATCCTCATCCTCCGAGCATGCTCACATGCTTGCCAATAGGATTTGGATCCAACAAATGGCACCTCTCTTCGACAGGCTTGCTCTTGGGGGAGGTTTAGAATATATAACTCAGAATTATCATGTCCAACCAATCGGATGCTGCACGCATGCGGTGGATGGATTTAAGAATGACAAGTCCTGGAGATCCAGTTCCCACGACCCCGCGCGTCACACTCAGCTGGAGGCAGACACGGAAATGATCTAGTGTTGGGTTGGGGGGGAGCACTTAATTAGTACCACGAATACTTTTATAAAAAATAAGTTATTTATCATGTGCTAAATGTACATCATGATGCGTCACCACCATACAATGAAATTTGATAGACCACAACCTTAACCTTGGTGTCATCGGTTAAGCAAACAAGTGCAATATCATTTTTTTTTTATTATTATTATTTAAAAATATAAATACAACTCGGAGAATCAAAAAATAAAATATTTTTAGGGCCCGTTCTTTTGTGGGTAAATAGTATGGAAAAGTTGGTCTATCAACTTACCCGTTATTCAAGATGAAAAAATTACTTTCCTATGGATAACATTTATTCATGAAATGGGAGAAAGTTTTACCCACCTAGGAGGTAGCTAAATCATTTTTTCATGAGCTAGACATTTAATTTTATACCTAAAATATTTCATTCTTATTTCCAATATTTCCATCATTTAATGCTCAATAACTCAGCCATCCACTTTCTTGAAATCTAAAAAGCATAAAAATTGTTATGAAAAATATGAATAAATTTTAACAATTTATCCAGAAAAATAGTAATGTAAAAGAACATGGATAATAGATTTTAGAGCAAGTTATCCATGCATAAAAAAAATATAAGTAAATTATTTTTCTATTTAAATATTATTTAAAAAATATTTATCTAAAAAAATATGATTTCTCAGGTAAATATTTTAACCTGAGATTATTCCCCTCCAACTCATAAGAACTCTTCCAAGTGCTCTGCAACATAGAATGCCATCTACAATATCCTCCCGGTAGATATGCTCGGCCGCCCATGCATACCCGGTCTTCATAAGTTCTTTCTTTTTGGTAAAAAGGGAGGTGCGAACCATCCACTTGCATTGATAAAGAAGCAATAAATACCGCGATCTTAGGGAACTGGCTGTGTAAGAACGGCCCAAATAACAGAACAGTGCTTAACGGGTAGAAATTAATTAGAAGGGGAGAAGATCACATAGACAGCCAAAAGAAACCAATTAGCCCCAGTCACCAGGTTGAAGGATGATAGACATCGATCGGTCATGGATATATGGAACCGTAATGAAATTATGTCAACCTCAAACCGAAAGAAACAGCAAAAGAGGTGCTTCAGACCAGAGTTAGGGACGCTCATTATATCCCTTAAGTAACTCGATCAAACAAGTGCAATGACATAGATCCCATTGTTTATTTATTCACTTATTTCTTTTTAAGATTTACTTGTTATAAGATTTTTCTTATCTTTCGACAAACATCGATCAAGCTTGAGCGTGTATATATATGCACTAGGATGTACAACGTCAAACGGATACAAGCGGATACCAACTATTACCGGTCTACATAAATAGGAGGAGAAGCATCAATTAATATAGAAAGACTTTAATACGCATAACTGAGGGATGATGGCATGGTTACATGGCCTTCAATGACTCAACCTGGGTTTTTCCGCTGGGGCCATTCTTCCTTATGTATAGGCGATACTCGTTGTAGGTCATGGGCTCATAGAGTGGAGGGCGGTTTGGGGTCACGAGCTCACGAGCCGGACCCAGTGGCAAGTCACTCTTGGGGTTGTAGAAGAAGGCAAGGGACAGCCGCTCCTCCGCCGCATTCACCACAACCCGGTGCTCCACACTCTTGTACATTGCATTGCTCAGCACCTGATCCAACTCCATCAACCTCCAATATATTAGTAAACAACATGAATACCATGTAGGTGCTTACAGTGTAGAATGCTTTTTATTTAGAAGCTTCTGAAAAGTACGCTTATTTATGATAGATACCATCTGCGGGCTTCACAATATTATTTGGAAGGTGATTTCACGTACGGTGCTTTCTAATCCGTCATTTGCTGATTGTAGCCTATATCCATCATTATAGGATTATTAGAGAATGATATGTTCTTTATTTCTCCGTGAGGTCTGACATGTTTACAAGGAAATTAATAGCACTATTGGCTGGATAGCATCTTATAAAAGGCTTTAAATCCCATAAGATGAAGATATTTTACCGAACGGGGTGCTTCGCTATTCTATCTCGTTCTAACAACAGTCCTAGCTAATCATGCATCCAGATAGATATCCTTCATCTTTCTTTCTTTTATTTTTTTCATCTACCTTCATTTTTTTTCTTCTTTCTTTTTCTTCTCCATTCTTTTTTCTTTTTCATTTTTCTTTTTCTTATCTTTTATTTTCTTTCATCTTTAATTTCTTTCTTTCCTCTTCCTTCTTCTCTCTTCTGGATGGGTTTTAGAATCCTGAATCCATCTTGATTCAATTTTCTCATAGAAATGGGACATGAAAATGCCCGAGACACCCTCTATCTCATCAGGATATAAAATTTTAATTTTATGTGGCTAACTACATATGCTCAACATCATGGATTTCTACGGCTGACTTTCCTATTTTATTTTTTGATTTTTATGGATGTATTTGTTATAATTTAGTGCATTCATTCATCAAAAAAAAAAAAAAAAAAAACTCATTTATGCTACAGTCAGGGGGATGCAAGCAATGATAGGCATAGCAACATGCGATCTGTTTGATTTGAGTTCAGCCTTGGGAAATTAATAATGCAAGGGACAGAGCACGTGGGTGGAATTTGGACAGGAAAATCCTTTGGCTATCCGTTGCTCGACTTAACCTATGCAGTCGGCTACTTTTCCAAGTAATCAGAACAAAAAAGAGTGACAAAGCTGTTCTTTTAAGCACGAGTGAAAGAAATGAACAGTCTTTGATCGATCCTGAGTCTTTCTTTAATTTATAATGGAAAGTGCCCTTCCGGTCACACATAAGACGAGCAACGTGGGCTTTTGATCGATGATACTTTAAGCTTGTAATGGACAACGAAGGCAAGGGGACAAAAGAAGACAGTGCCAACCACATGATATAGCACGAGGTTGCCAGTCCCGGAGAAGTGGTGAAGCAGAGTTTCCTAGCAAGAAGAGTTCGGCCTGTCATGGTTAACAGCCGCCATAAGGGTTTCAGCACACTTTTGTTACATCATAATTAGCATAAATATCGATGGATAAGGAAACAGCTTTTATATACGCACATGGATAACTAAAGATTATTGTTTAAATATTTCACTGTTCACTGTTTTTTTTTTTTTTTCAAATTCAAATTTGTACAAAAAAAGCTCCCACAAGAATTGTTATATCAAAAATTTAATTCATAAGATAACTTTTTCAAAAAGATTTAAATTAACACGCATGCTTGCATGCTATATATATATATGCATGCATGCATGGATATTTGTGTATATCCATGCATGCACACATATATATTCTATGATGAATATATAGCGACAGTGTCAAACAACACTGCAAATTGCAAATTTATTTTTATTATTTGTTCTTCTTCACCCTGTAGAGGTACTATATAGGGCTAATTAAGCCCAAGATTATAGTATCCTTCTCTTCTTGCAGGAGTTCTGAGATTAGAGTCATATGACTTATATCTATCCAACTAAACGAGGTAAAAATCACCTACAAACTCATAGTATGGAAACAAATTAATAAACAAATAACTTGTTGAATTTTTAAGAGTTTGTATGTATAATGGTTAATAGCCGTCTTGATGGCGTTCTCGACACCACCCAAGCATGTTATTTTGCCGTTTCATGTGAGCAAGATCTCTTCATGTGGACAAAGGGGTGTTAGCGAATTAAATAGCTCAAGCTTGGCTTAAGATAAGATTAAATTAAGCTTGATTTCAAGCTAAACAAATCAAGCTTGAAGTAACGTACAAGGCTTGAATTTAATTTCAAGCATAGCCAAAAATCGTCCACACTAGTTCAAACTCAGCTCCACAAGGCTCGAATATATTTAAAACATATATATTATTTCACATATAAGAGATCATCGATTAGAGATTTAATCAGCTTACATCTTTTTTATTCTTTGGATAATTAGTTAAATGTTAATATAAACATCAACCAATTTGAAATCAAAAATCTTTCACTCAAGTTTGAACCGAGTTTAATTTAATTTGAGTTGATTTCAACTTGATTTAGGATTATCAAGCTGATCAAGTAGGCTTTTATTTGGCTCGATTTGAAATTAAACTCCAAATAATGGTAAAGAATTCGAGCTTGATTCAAAATTAGTAACCATGGAACTCCAAAAACCATAAAACCACCAAAGGGAGGGGGGGGGGAGAGATCACCTGAATTTGATCACCAATCATGATGATGAATGCATGGGGGACGGGATGGACAGTGAACCATGCGTCACCCTTTCGGACCTGGAGGCCCTTGACCTGATCGTCGGCGAGCAGCACCGTCAGAGCTCCAGGATCGGAGTGCGCCGAGATGCCGAGGGTGAGGTCCGGCTGCGGGCACTTAGGGTAATAATTCACCCTAAGGCACGCCCCCACATCGTCTCCTCCTAATGCCTTGCGGAGAAACTCCACGTCCAAACCCAGACTCACAGACAAAACTTTCATCAATATCTCACACAACTTCGCCATCTCACCGCCATACTCTTCTGTAGTACCCCTGAGGTAAATAAATCACAAACGTAACCACAACTCTCATTAAAAACGTTACACACGTGTCAGGTTCAATTATGACGACTGCTCCCTTCTTTAATACGTACCTGATGAGAGTTGGCAGGGCTGGCCATTTGTCATGGTTCTTCACGGAAGGAGGAAGGTAGTGGAGGAAGTAGTAGTCACCCCAGTCCAGAATGGCATCCTTCTGCACGCCGACGCGGCTGCCGTAGCCCTCGTAGGTCATCGGGGAGTTGGCGCAGGCCTTCTTGGCCTCCATGGGGAGGTGGAAGAACCCTCTCCACACCTCCCGGATCTTTTCCATGACCTCATGGCGGATCCCATGGTTCACCACCTGGAAGAACCCCCAGTCCCGGCAAGCGTCGGATATGGCCTTCATGGTGGCGCGGCACTCGGGCGCCCCCTCCAACAGCCTTCCGAGGTCGATGACCGGGATGCCGAGGATATTTTCCTCGGCGGTGGAGTCCGACGACGGCCGTTCGGATGGCGGCTTGATGTACCGGTCGGGGATGGCGGGGGCGCCGCTCTCCAAGAGGGACTGGACGGGGACAACCGGCTCGGGCCAGTCTTGCAGGCAATCCATGGCACCAAGATTTTGTCAGGAGGAAATCTGGATAGCTCGTAAAGTGATCACAACAAGTAGCGTACGATGGCAGAGTAGTGCAAAAGGCCTGGCTTGTTGTGTTTCAGGTCCAAGCATTGGCTTGGTGTATATATAAAGATAGAAGAGGAGGGATGGGTGGTGGTGGTGGTGGAGGAGAGTGAAAGAGTGAAAGCGAGAGGGCTGGTGTACCGCGCGGATCCTCTGCTGTACAGCGCGCCCCGTCCATCGCGCGATGGACGGCGCGCTGTGCACCGCACCGTGCGGTGCACAGCAGAGAACCCGCGCTCGGTGGTGTAATGTTTGCCTTGTTCTAGTGCTGAATTGAAAGGGACGTAGACGCAAACGTGTTATAAGATGGGGTTTGAAAGGCATTTTGGTGCTGTGTATAGAGATTGGATGCTGATTAAATATGCAATTGGTGGGGTCGGGCGATAAGAAGAGTACGGTTTGTGACAGAGAAGTTTAAAAAAGATCAGTGATCAGGGTGGAGTTTAACGACATCAGCCGTCCGATGTGTGAACACTGTATCAGGGATGGTAATTGGGTAAGCTGTTATCTATATCCTCTTCAAGTTTATCTTGGCGCAGGATCGGACGTATGGTCTCGAAACAGAATGGAGTAAGTATGGTAAGATAAGATAGATCAGATGAATTGGATGGGATCGAATTAAATAAAATTATAAAATAATTATTTTTTATATAAATTATTTTTTTATTAAAAAAAAATATGATGAATTATATATATATCTATATTGGATTTACGTAGATTTTACTATTATCCATATCCATTTAAGATAGATCGTGGGTCATGTAAAACTTGCTCCATTAAGTTTGAGCTAGAATCAATAGGGCACATTAAATTATCATCTTTATATTTTAAAGGTATATTTGTGCATGTTGATAATTGATTTATTTTGCCTCCCTACTTTTTCAAACTTTAAAGAGACACTTGGCTCCAGGAATGTCAATCAAAGGGTTGTTTCTACCAATGGTTAACTCATTTGGGATGGCTTCTTATGGTCAATCCATAGCTATTCCACATCCAAATACAACCTAAAATATCAGGATATTTTGGACTATCTCAATATCTATCATGTATCAAGATATATTACGTACACTTTATCATTAAGAGTGGCAATTTTATCCGATCCACTGGATAGCCGATCCAATCTGATCCGAATGAAATGGGTTTTATCCGAATCAATTGGAATCCGAGACGAGTATGGGTTCTAAAAAAATATCAGAAGCGGATTTGGATCGGATATGAATAATGGTATTCCCCGACCTGAGATAACCTTAATACATATTCCTCATTCAAAATTATGATGATTTTATATTATTTATATGTATCCGATCCGATCAATCTATCTTATATACCTAATCTGATTCGATCTGTATCTCTACTTGATCCGACTCGAGGTGGTATGGGGCATATATGGGTATAAAATTTTTACTTATAGAACGGATATGGGTATGGGCCAACCCGATCCATACCTGATTCGTTGCTAGCTCTAATCATCATTTTGAAACTCTTACTTCAAATAACAAATACTTGCACCTTGGCATGGTATACATATGTACACTATATATGGTCAGGCCATTGGGTTGTGAAGTCCTAGTTTTCACAAATTGCCTCTAAATGCATGGCATTTAAAAAGAACCTAAATAAGAGCCAAACATATGCAAAAGACCAGATTCACTTGCTCAATGGTAGACCAGCATAACCACAGAGCCACATGTGCAACCGTGCTTGTATTGTTTTGTTTTTCCTCAATTTTTTCCTTCCATGTTTGCACGTGTTGCTCCATGGCTAGACCGATTCTTCATTGAGCTGGTAAATACGATCTAACCAATAATTTCTTCAATTTTTACCATATGAATGGTACCCGCTTTTATTGTCTGCAGTATTAGTAGGCGTCGCTAATAGTTTTGAGTTTGATTGCAGAAGTTGAAAATTTTCCATGGATGAAAAAAATAATGCCGTGCTTAAGAGGAGAGGAGAATGGGCATCCAAGAATGCAAGCGCCAAGGATAGGTGCATTGGTAGCTATCGACCTCCAAGAGAGATTAGGTTATGCAGTACGTCACCACATAATTAATCACGTGCATAATGTATCTGTCCACTCTAACACTTTGTTCTTACCTTCTTGATTTCCTCCAATGGGACCCTTTAGCAACTTGAAATCCCTTATTAAAATTGTTTTTTAGTGCATTGGTGCAACTCTCTGGAATCAAGTTTGTCGAGTTGCTTTCATCCATCTTGAGTCGGTAATCATCAAAAAAATACCGCTCCATACCATGGTTTTCAATAGCAGCGTGGTGACATTATGCTAAATGATGCAATAGTTATGTGGATATTTTAACATTTTGGACATCGTTTTACTTTGGGGGAAATTTGTACGGTACTATATAAGTACAATGGATACATATAAACAACCTCATTTCATATAAGTTGTAACTATTATGATAATATTTTTAAGATTAAGGTTGAACATAGGCCGGATAATATCCATCCGGATCCATTTTTTGTATCTAAATATGGATAGAAACCTAAGCACCCAACTAATATTTGTATCCATATCTATATCAATTAAAGAAAAATGATATGTATATGGATAGACAACTAGCTGATTTGTATTTAAGTATTCGATTGTATTTGCAATCCTATTTAATTTTATATAATACTTATAAATTTTTAAGTAAACTATATATTACCACATCGATATACCGTTAATTTGATTTATCATCCCATTGTAATTATTTTGATTCCGTGGTCATAAAATTTAATTATCCAGGTTGTATCCGTATTTATAGCCATATTTTTAGTTTATGATTTATATCTACATACGTTTAAAATAAATATGAATATAAATTTTTGCATCCGACTAATATCCATATCCATATTCATATTTATTAATAAAATAAATATAGATATAGCTATACTTGATCCATATTTCGATTTGGTTCCAGCCTTATTTAAGATAATAATGCAACGGTGGTTGATTACTTAAACAAAACATGCATCATTTGGTATCAATACAGTTACCATAAATTAATGGCAAAATTTATATTGAAATATAAGTAATTCCTTGAAGGATAAATTTTCCATGATGGTATTATCATGAAGGTCATAGGGCCATGTAGTTTTTCTGGCCACAAAAAAACATTCCAACCTACGAGGAATAGCCCAAAAAAAGATATGGCTTGCATCCTCTTCATGGTATATGTTAGGGTGTCCACACCAATGCTAATTTCAAAAGCAAAGACTTCTTGTATCGATCATTGACAATTATATCAAGCACATTGGCTAATAATTTGAATTGGTTGGTGCCCTAATTTCCCATGATGTAATTACTATGATACCACCATGTTTTGAACACCACCCTTACCATATTGGTGCTTAGGATCATATGTGTGATGGTATGGCAAGAGATGATGCATGCGTGTAGGTACAGATGTGGCTTAGTTTGATGTAGCTGCCTGGGTGGTTGAATTTTAAGCTATAAGGTCCAAAATGATTTGTTTTAAGTAATCAAGATATATAACCCTGACAGCGACTAAGCAATTAAGGGTGAAAGTAGATCGAACGATATCCATCCGAATCTAATTTTGTATCCAAATGAATATGAATTTGAGCATCGAACCAATATCAATATTCATATCCATTTCCAACCAAAAAAAAAAAAAAAAAAAAAAGACATGAAGAGACAGCTTCTCATACGTATTTGAATATCCTATTTTGTTTGCAATTCTATTTAATCTTATATAATAGTTATAATTTTTTTTTAAAAAAAAGTGATCATATGAGCATGTTACTAATTTAATTTACTTTAGAAATTTTATTTATAATTATAAAATTTAATTATTTGATTTCTATTCATTTTTATATTCATACTTTTTAATATTTAATACATGTTTATATTCATTTAAAATAAATATAGATATAATTTTTTTTCACCCAATCAATATCCAAATTCGTATGGACGTATCTCCGTCAAATATAAATACAATATGGTAATGTTTATATTCTATCAGTCTTCAGCCCAAGTTCTTTTGAGTGCACAAGTCCTCCATGACCCGCACGGCGCGGCTTCCACCTCGGCTAAGTTGGTCATTTTCCCGCACGCCGTGGACTTGATCGGGTCAAACATGGTGTCACGTGCATCATTAGCCACGTGGGGGTCGTTCCATTCAGCATGGAGAGGCAAATATGGTGCAACGATGGGAAGGGCATGATGACCTCGCCTGAACTGTGTCCCACCGATCAGAATGCACACAAAGCACAACCCATTTCTGGAGAGAGCCGCACCGCGGGTAACAAAAAAGTGGAATGCCATCACGATGAAAACCACTGGAATGGAATGGGATCCAATTAATTAGGACCTCAAAAAAAAATAAAAATAAAATTTGTACGGATGATATAAGAATGCCTGATTCCTTCTATGACCACAACCACGAGAGATGGTGCTCCCTCCTATTTACTAAGACTGCATTTGGTTAACTACTATTTTTTTTTTTTAATTTTTTTAAAAAATTAAAATTAAAAAAATAATATTTAATAACATCATAAAAATTAAAAATTTTTAAAAAATAATTATTTTATATATAAAAGAAAAAAAATTTATTTTATAAATAATTATTTTTAATTTTATAGCGACGTAGTTATCAAACATACTTTTTACTCTCCTACTTTTACTTAATAGTAAAAATAAAAAAAATAATAAAAAATATTTTTTTAAAAAATAAAAATTAAAAATTAAAAAAAAAAAATCAAATGCATTCTAAATGATTGAATTTGGTCCCCTAATGTCAAAATTTAAATAGAAAAGACATGATAATCGATACGAGTTTATATTAAACTTTATATCGGTTATATATTGGATAGATTCGAAATGCTTATGCATAAATCTAAATAAGATTTTTTGATTAATTTTTTAAATAAGATTTTAGATTGTTAAAAATAAATTTTTATTTTGGCAGATGGTTGTTTGCATGAGAGGTGCTATCATACCCGCATCATTAGCCATATATGGTGATTAGTCCATTCAGCATCGAGTCACAAGGTGCAACAATCGGAGTGATATGATGACCTTCACGGGTGCACGGCCCATCTCTAAAAAAAGACCATATTATGCACGCTACTCTGACGACGATAACATACAATAGAGTGATATGCTTTTATCACGACGAGAAACACTGGGATGGGCTCAAAAAATAAAATTATGGAGATAACCCTACACATTTAGATCATTTACGCTTAAACTCCAAATATTTAAAAAATGTCAATTTGGCTCCAACATTTTAGGTTCATTGCAATATGACTTGGTCATCCATCCTATCATAAAATATTATCACATAAGGATCACATGATGACCATTTCTTTATAAAATTTTGAAACTATCCTTCCCACTAATTAAGCAAGAGACTCTTGTTCTAGTAGAGATTGAAGTGAAGGAGAGAGATAGGGTTATGCTTTGAGGTTAGTGTCAATCGATGAATATTAAGGATGACCAGAGATGGATCGGGTCGAGTTGGGTCGCATCCATGGACAAAAATTTCATCCCAATAGATCATTCGGGTCTATATATAATCCAGTCCTAATCTGAAAAATTCAAGTTAGATTTTCTCTCTCTAAGTTATTTTGTTTAATTGAAAGAAGATTCCTTCCTAAATACCTTCTTTCTCAATTTCTCTATCCAACTTTAATTTACAATTTTTAACGTCAATCTACTGCTGAAGCCGCATGAAGATAGAAATCATGTAAGCAAAGTTTTATACTTTAATATTCAATAGCTAATAATACTATTATAATTAGTCGCATTTGGTATATCCACAACATTCGTTAGTAGTTCAATCAAATGTAGCTGAACTCTATCCTAACTAAGAAGCAAAAGCAAGCATCTAGCCAACTTTGTCATTTTGATCATCTCAAAACTATCGGGACCTCCGAGATCAATTTATCTATATGAGTTGCTGGTTCATAGAGTCATCATTAACAGTGAGTTACTTGTAAGAAGTTCATTGTATGCAGCTTGATGTCCTTTAGTTCGAAGGGCAAATGCCGTAAGATTCAATAAATTTGATACTCATTGAAAGTTTGTTTAAAATGATTTACCGGGGGTTTGTTAATTGATTAAATAGATTCGCTAAGACACAAAAATGAAATGCAGAAAGAGCAACAAATTTTATTACTTTCAAATCTTCATTTAGCCATTTTCTTTTGAGATCAAGGAGGAGGTAATGATAAAAGGTGAAAATATAGAAGTCGGAAATCAATCTATAAAACTAAATAGGTTGGGTTGGATCAAGTTCGAATTCAATAAATCCAAACCCAAACTGAAAAATGAAATGAGTCGAATTTTAAAATTGGAACCGGTCCTATGAATCCTTTAATGCCGGTTGGATCGAATCTAGGCGAGTTGGGTCGGATCAGATCATGGATCAACCCAACCTATTTGCAACCTTAATTAATAGTGTTAAGATCCACATGAAAGCTGGGCCATACGGCCACAAATTTAAAATTTTGTTGAGCAATTGATATTTTTAAAATTTTTTAAATCCAAAATATAAAAAAATTTAAACTTGAAAAGATAAGATATGTATATAATCCATTTAAAAATATGTATATAAATCTGAATATATAAATATTCGATCGGTATTATTATATCCTACGTGCAATTTGTTTTAAAGTGCGCGGATTCTCCATGATCCATTGCTTCCTCCGCGGCCAGGTGGGTCACGGTGCAGCGACGGAGCAAAGCTTCCTTGGGTTAGCCCCGTGGTGATCGGTCCGTTGAGCATGGAGTGGCATGGTGCACTGGTCTTGCCTACATCATCATGTGTCCCACCAATCACAATGCACTCAAAGCACAAACCATTTCTGGGAAGGCCACACCGCGCACGATACTCTCGTGACGATAACGAAGACACTTTTTATCGCGATGAAAAGCACTGGGCTGGGATCCAATGGACATAAAAGTGGGACATCATACGGATGATGTTTAAAATGTATGATGACCTAATTTCCCGATGACCTCAATCATGAGAGATAGAGCTCCCTCCCATGTTCTCGTATACGTAAAAAGCCCATGCTCTAGCATATTGTATCTGGGTAAAATTATCAAAAATTAAATAAAAAAGTTATATAAATACCTATATAAATATATATTTGATTTATATAAGATCAAAAATTTAAATAATATCCTTTAAGTAATTTTTTTCTCGATGAGATTCTCTTCCACCGTCAACGGTCATTTCCTTAACAGTATGTAGTGATGGAACCAAAATGACGACTTGCGTGGGTCTGCGTGATTGGCCACGTGCAACAATTGGAATGACATGATGACCTTCATGGGTCGGGCAATGGTCTTGCCTTCGATGACGGGGCCCTCCAATCACAATGCATTCAAAGCAAAGCACAACCCATTTCTAGAAAAGCCCACGCTGAGCACGCTACTCTTGTAACAATGACAAGCAATTGAGTGAAAACTGTCCTCCCCACTAACTTTAGCAAGAAATTTTTATTTTAATAAAAAAAAAATAGTATTTTAAAATCTATGTCTTGGATGATTGATGGATGGAGAACTTTGAGATATGCACTAAAGATCGGTGATAAATGATGGAGGGTTTTAAGAACTATATAATTAAATAGATAAATGATAGACGGTAAGTATTTTAAGATCTAATGCAGATAAATGAATGATAAAGAATGAAAAATGCTTTAAAATTTGTATAAATAAATGAATGATAATAGATCGAGCGTTTTGAGATCTATGCATATGAATAGATGATAAAAAATAAAGTATCTTAAGATTTATAAAAGTAGATCGATGATAAAAGATGAGGCAATTTGAGATCTATGCAGGCACATAGATGATAAAAAATGAACCACTTTAAAATTTATATAAGTAGATAGATGATGAAAGATGGAGTACTTTAAAAACTATATAGATCGATGAATGAGTGGATTGAGTGCTTTAAAATCTATATAGATAAATAGATAATAAATGATGGAGTACTTTCAGATTTGTGCAACTAGATAGATGATAGAACATGTTAAAATCTATACAAATAAATGAATGATAGAGGATAAAATGTTTTAAGACCTATACAAATAAAAGAATGTTAGAGAATGGAGTACTTTGAGATTTATGTAAATGAATAGATGATAGAAGATAAAGTGCTTTGAAATCTATAGAGTCGAATGGATCATGGATGAAGTATTTTATGGTCTGTGAATACAAATCAATCATAGATAAAATGCTTCGAAATCTATATAGATAGAAGAACGATAAAAAATGAAGCTTTTTAAGATTCTTATATATGAATGGATGATTAAGATCGAAGCACTTGAAGATCTATGCTAGCAAATGGATGATAAAATATAAAGTATTTTAAAATTTATGTAGATAGAGGGATAACAGAAGAGAAAGTGCTTTTAGCTCTATACAAGTATATGAATTATAAAGATCGAAGCATTTTGATATCTATGCAAATAAAGAAATGGCAAAAGACAATTAGATATTTTTATTTTATTTTATTAATGGTATTGGGATCCAAATAGACAATCGATCCATGTGTCGCAAGTTTAAAATTTTTTATAATTAATTAATATTTAAAAAAATTTAAAATTTAAATATAAATACTTCAAACTTGAAGAGATGTTTTCAATTTTTTAAATATAAATATAAATATTTTGATGTTGAATCTATATTATTCCATCAGTTTTAAACTCCACATGCAAGTTTTTTCACCATCATTCGCACCTGCGGCTGCTTTGGCTAGGTGGGTCATCTGCCAGCGCGCCGTGCAGCGATGGAATGCTGAGGTCAAACACTGTGGCACCTGCATCATTAGCCACGTGATGAGCCGTCCATTCAGCATGGAGTGGCATGATGCAATAATGGGAACGACATATATGATCACCTTAGTGTGCCGTTATCTCGCGTCCCAGCAATCACGAGGCGCTTAAAGCACAACCCGTTTCTCGAGAAGGCCACGCCGTCCACGCTACTCTCGTGACAATAACAAACAAGAGAGTGAGATGCTTTTTATCATGACGACAAGCACTACGACGGTAGGATGGGATTTAGGAGCTTAAAAAAAAAAAAAAAAAAAAAAAAAAAAAAAAAAAAAAAAAAAAAAAAAAAAAAAAAGGAACATCATCATATGGTTGATGTTTTAAAAATGTTTGATGACTTATGATCAAAATCATTAGAGATAGAGCTCTCTTCCATCACCTCCTCCATAGAACTATATTTTGACGCACCATAAATGATTGAATTTAAATATAACAGAGTTTTAAATTATATATATATATATATATTTGAGAGAGAAGATAGATTGGGTCTTTATTTTGATTGAATTTCAATGCATATCCAATCAAATTTTTGATCATTCGATACATCTCTCAAAATAAGCACATGAAAAAATATATCTTCAGAACTAAAAAAAAATAGACACATGTCTGCGTCTAAAAATATTATTTTTAAAAAAAATTTCAATCTAAAAAAAAATTGAAGGTGACATTTTTTTGCTGAAGATTCGACCATTCGATCAGTGCACATCTTCAAAAATAGACATATGAAAAGATGTGCCATCATGACTGAAAAATAGGCATATGCCTATGCTTGAGAAAAAAATCTATTTTTTTAAAAAAAAATTTAGCGTGAAGGAAAAAAAATTGAAGGCAATGTTTTTTTTTCGTTGAAGACCCCTTTTTTCAATTTTTTCAACCCTAAAGGCACTTTCAGACAGAAAAAAAAAAGCTTAAAAAATGCCATTTAATTTTTTTTTACGCCTATTTTTTCAACCCTAAAAGCATCTTCAAGCTAAAAAAATTATAAAAAAATTTTTTTTTTTCAAATGTAGATGCGTGCCTATTTTTTTCAACCTTGAAGATGCATCTTTTTATACACATATTCTTAAAGATGCGTACTGATTGAATAGTCAAGAATTCGATCAAATATGGATTGGAATTCAATTGTGCGAAATCCAATATATATATATATATATATATATATATATATATATATATATATATATATATACACATACAGTGCTACATTGAAATATTTATATATGATAGAAATTTTTAAATAATATATTTTGATTAAATTTTTTGAATGTGATTAAGATAATGGCTTCTTCCTTGGCAAATGGTTATTTACCTAATGGGTGCTGTTGCACCTGCATCATTAGCCCCATGATGATTGATAAAAAGCATGGAGTCACGAGGTGCAATAATTGGAATGCCATTGCTGAATCCACTAATCAAAATGCACTCAAAGCGCTACCCATTTGGAGGGGAGAGAGAGAGAGAGAGAGAGAGAGAGAGAGAGAGGATTCTTTACTATATAATGTAAGCCATCCATCATGCGATGGACGATCATATACGGATGCATGTCGCATATGGCTATATGCAGCCATCTATCGTGCTTCTAGAAAAAGACACCGTACTGTATATGCTACTCTTGTGACAATAACAAATAATAGCGTATTATCAAAAAAAAAAAGAGCGAAATACTTTTATCATGATTAAAAATATTTGGATTAGGATCCAATTAACTCAGGAGCTCAAAAAAAATAAAAATGAGATTTCGTACAGATGATCTTTAGAATGTTTGATAACCTAATTTTCCCATGACCAGAATCATGAGGGATAAAAGTTCATTGTTTCTAGTCCTGCATGTTACATACCCATACTTTGGCATGCCATAAATGGTTAGATTTGGACTCTTATATTGATAAGAAGGTGTGACCTTAAACCATGAAAGTATGCAGGGATTCATATAAATATATATTTAATTTTATATCATCTAGATATAGGATAAATTTTAGATATTTGTACGAGATAAAAAATTTAGATAATAATTATTTTTATTTTATTTTTTTAATAGGATTATAAATTATGGTATTGTAGCTTCTCCTAGGCGCCTAATGGTGTGCAGTGATGGAACAAACACAGTGACTAGCCTTGGTTGAGCGCTATGGCAGCTGTATCATCAGCCACGAGGTGATCGGCCTGTTCAGGATGGAGACAAGGTGCAAGAAACGGAAACACATGATGACCTTTATGGGTCCATCAATCAATCAGAATGCAGTCAAAGTACAATCCATTTCTAGAGAAGGCCACACTACACCGTACTCTCGTGACGGTAACATACGAGAGGTTGAACTACTTTTATAATGGTGAAAAACACTGGGAAGTGGGACTTTATCCGGATGACATTTAAAATGTTTGATGACCTGATTTCCTCGTGACTACCGATAGTACTCCGCTCCATGTACTCCTCCACGTAACAAGTCCATCCTTATCATACCATAAATGATTGAATTTACCTTGTCTCGACGAGAACATCAAAATTTAAATAAATAATTATAACAATCTATATATACATATATTTAGCTTCATATTAATTATATATTAAATTAATTTTAAATATTTATATAAATTTTAAAAAAAATAAATAATATATTTTTATTTTTTTTAAAATAAAATTTTAGATCCTAATACTATATTTTTTTTTTAAGATCATTTGCATAAGCATCGTTGGCCACATGCCGATCGATCCATTGGGCATGGAGTCACGAGGTGTCGGAATGACATGATGATCTTCATGGGTTGTTTGGATTGAGGATACACTAGAGTTCATAAGAGAAGAAGAAGGAAGGGTAATAGAAGGAAGGAAAGGGAAGAATAATAAAATTAATGAATTTTTATTTGAAAAAAAATGAGAAAAATAAAAGAGGATACATATCTTATTCTTCTTTTGAATAGAGAGATCAAGAAAGAGATAAAAAAAATTTTATATATATTTGAAGTAATATATTTTTTTTTATTAAGCGTTATATATAATGATCTTTCTCATTAAGTGTGGACATTCTTCTCCATTACACTTCAAATTAGGGTATATAAAATTAAGTGAGTGAGGAATATGAAAGAATCGAATTTTTTTTTTATATTTAAAAAAAATTATTAAAAAAATTATTTTTTATTTTTTAAATAAATCTTTACGTTCCTCTGATCCAAACGGGCATTCATGATTGTTTACACTGGTCTTGGCGCACCAATCACGGTCCACTTAAAGCACAGCCCGCTCCGCGGTGCTCTCGTGACGATAACAAACGACAACGGAACGGGTGAAATACTTTTACCAAGATGGAAATGGGAGTTTGTACGGATTTTTTTTTTTTAAAAAAAAGTTCGATGACTTAATTTCCCCACCGACCACAATCATGAGAGATTGAGCTCCCTCTTCCATGTACTCCTCCTGCGTGCAGTGAGCCCATGCTGTGGCATGGTACCGTAAATGGCTGTCCTCGCGGTGCTGTCGCAATGTGTGCCACTCGGCGTGACGGCACGGACGAAATGCCACTGTTATTGGCCGACAATAATGGGGCAAATTAAAAACATGGAAAGCGAGCCGGTTCCTCGACTGGATTCTTTCATTCAAAGGAGCCTCCAACGAATGATTGGAACCTCTCATGTTCCTCTCGTGGGCTTTGGAGGGGCCGCCGGGCCTTTTGAAGAAATCCACTCTTTGTGTCCACCTTCTGCTGTCGTTTCCGCATCCAGTTGGCACTGAAGTGAAAGAGGTTAGTGGCGCAAAAGAGAAACTTAAAGGAAAGGCTTTTGACGCTTAGAGCAGATATTTAGTCCCATATCTACGGAATCTAAAAATTTAAATTATATTTTCTAAATTATTTTTTTAAATGATATTCTAAATTATTATAAATGATATGAGAGAAAATCAGACTCGTCATTTATATGGTTTAGAGGATAGTGTGGACTTATTGAGGCTAACTATGAATTAATCATGGTATTGGATTTGATTGAATTTAGATCCTTAATCTGATAAGGTAGGTTGCTGGGACTTAAATGAAATGAGCATATAAGGATTTATGAAGATGTTTGTTTAGTCCCACATCGTTCATAAAATATATAGATCTTAGATGATTATATTGTCAAAAAATCTAAATAATTCCTTGTGATTAATCTTTCTAGATAAGTACTTTGATAATTATAATGATAAATACTGAAAAAAAATCGTGATGAATTTAACCAACAATGAGATAGTTAGAGCCTTCCGCTGCCTCCATCACCATTTCATATAGTACCATCACTTGACCAAGATGAAGATCTAGGAATCATCATGGAGCTGATTTATCTTGGCATTGCTCATGACTCATTTCATCCTTTTTGCCCTAGGAATGTCTTCATTGTAAGAAAGCTCTGCGAATGGTTTCAAAGCCCACGAATATATAGGGAAGTCAACTAAAGAACTAAATTTCTCACAAAATAATTAAAAACATACAGCACAGCATTTTTGTTTTTGAGTTACTAAAGCATTTTTGTTTTTGTTTAAGTGCTGCAGGGTATCCCCTAAAATTTTCCTAAACATGTGCATACCAAGGACCGGGTCCAATTCAAATGGGGTTGGCATAATTTATTAGAAGCTAATTCCCATTTCACCACCCTGATAAAAGAGAAACTTAAAGTTTCTGTGGTAAATTGATGGACCTCAGAACTATCTAAACTATATTTCTGCTTCATCGTTCTCATCAGTGTAGACCAGCTCGATTCAATTGTTACTCCAATTTTAGCTACAACTTGAACCACTTCAATCTGTATTTCATAAATTATGTTTTTTTGCGAAAGAGCTACCCTTTTAAAATCAAACAAGGAACTTCTCTTGGAAGAAATTGCTAAGGAGGAAAATACCAACTAGCTTATTTGCGTTGCATAAAGAATGAATGATTTTCTTTCGCAACGTGAACTGCTAGGTCACATTTTGCATAGCTTTCAAAGCCATCCAATCTCTCTCTTCCATCTATCAGTATAGATCATAAGACAAACATCATGTTTTGAAAGTTGTGTAAAACATGAACTAATAGTTCATGTTCATTCTTTGGCGTGAAAGATACAACCCTCACCCAATCCATATCCAATATATCTTCGGCTTTTAAGTATGGGGCTCAAATTGTGAAGCTACTTTATTGGAAGCATACCGAGCCTATTTTCTTGATCGGAGGATTGGGCCTAGAAGAAAGCATTTCCAAACAAGAAAGACTTGCTCATAAAATTCAGTAAGGTCATCATCTGACTCCAATACATACTTATCGTTAAGATAACATTTTACTTCTTTTATCATGACATGAACATATATCCCATCCATACCAAATCAGTCTTATGAATCTTACATCCACATTAGTCTTTGTCCGAAGGCTGTAAGTGCGCCAAAGAGCTTCTTTAGTTGATACCTCTCTACGTCCAACCAATACATACTTATCATTAAAGTAACATTGTGCTTCTTTTTATCATGACATGAACATGTATCCCATTTATACCCAATCAGTCTTATGAAACTTAAATCCACATTAGTCTGTGTCCGAAGGCTGTAAGTGCACCAAAGAGCTTCTTTAGCTGATATCTCTCTACCTCCAACAGAAAATTAAGCCGAGCATGGAAGTATCAGTGGTCCTGGCACCATTCAAGATTCCTATTTCTATCAGGCTCACGATCCAATCATGCACTTGACGACACAGACCACGATAAATCCCGTAGCCATCAACTTTTTATCATCACACGTCATGTGAACTGACACAGAAACGCTTCGAAGCCATGTGAATTTGCTTCGATTCTTTCGTCGATAAGCATCGCCACGCTTTCCAACTTGCTTTGGGGCTCGAGACAAATTGAGGGTTTGTCGGAAGCTTTTTTTTGTCTTGTCATAGCATTGCCTCAATAGCATCACAGACGCCATCAAGAGATCTCTGGCATGTCATAAAGGACGCTTGCCATCTCCGGCAAGGTGGCACGGATCATGGCTCAGGTATCATTCACCTCCTCCTCCAGCGGATCCCCACAAGGCTCAAATCATCACACCAGGGAGTGCTGCTCCTTTAAGGTGCATAACGGACACCGTCCTGTGACTGGGGCCGAATAGGCACTGATGAAACTGTATGGCTTCTTCTTCTTCTTCTTCTTCTTCTTTTGGTCACCTAATCACCCATGGGTGTGCTCTCATTGCATTTTGGATTGTGCTGGCTAGCGTTCGACGACTTTCACAATATAGATTTGGCATTGTCTTGAGAAATTGGCAGATATTATTATGTTGTTGTTCCTTAAAATTTACAGTTCATGATATCAAATAATACTTCTTGTTCTGAAACATTGAATTGAATGAAAAAGGATGCAAACCAAATGATTGAAATGTAGTGTACGATAGACGATATCTACTGTATCGGCTCTTCGCAAGTGTGTCTCACTTTTGAGAGACTTGCTTCCATTATTTATTGCTGTTACACTAAAACAAACACTCTCGATTTCAAGAGATTTTGTCATGCATCTGATGCTTAATAGAAGGAACCTTCTACGTCCGCTTCCGAACAACAGTCCAATGCTTTACGAACCCAATATTTCTAATACAGCAGTATTTATGTTACCACTCTTTGAACGTCCCACGTGAGAGAGTATTAGACCAAGTACCCTCCCTTCAGCACCTCTATTGAGCTTAAAATCAACAAACCCCTAGTAGACGCATTACTCATTCTTCATATGCTAATCTCTCCGGTAAGGCTCAGTCCCCTCCAAACGGTGGTTTTAGCAACTGCTGACGACTCGGTCTTCATCGGTATATCCTTTTCTTTTAGAGGGATCGGACCGGCAGGTTAAAACGACTAGCAGCTCGAACTTGTCCAAGGCGTCCGCAAAAATCACTCAGCTTGCACTGCAATTACAAACATTTGCACAATTTCCTCCACTAAACTGATCTTTAAGTCTTTGATTACTTGATGCTCGCTAGGAGTCCAAGACAAAACAAATTGCGAAATGCCATCGCGGAGACCTTGGCATGGGAAGATAACCGCAGCCGCGCCGACAGCTAGCCTAGTACTACAACTCCGCAGCAAAACGAGACTTAGGAGAGCCAATAGGACAGCTGATGCAGCATTGACTCTTCATTGGCATGACATCTGATACACCTCATGAAAGATATTTAAATATTATTTTTGTGAATCCAACTAATAACATAACATTTATATAAATGAACATGGCCATTAAAAACAGATGGTGTGCATCTAAAAATTACAACAAACCCAATACTGCAAGACAGCATGAGTGTATCAGACAGCGGCAACTTCAAATGCAAACAAACACAGCAATGCAAATGCTCATCATGCTAGCTGAAGAACTAATTACAGGGTAAGCCAATTAAGGGCCGCCACCTAACTAATCCACCCAAAATAATGTGGGAAAAAAAAAAAAAAGGTTGGAGAGCATCCGCTTTCAACAACAAACAAACAAGACCTCTGGCTGCCATTTCACTCACCAGCCAGGTTTAGAGAACCATCCTTCATCAGTCTGATGCTGAGACTGTGAATCTGCCTATCACTTCACTCACCACCCAGGTTTAGAGAACCATCCTTCATTAGTCTGACACTGAGACTGTTGAATCTTCCTCTTGAGTAGTGTCGTGATGCCTTCCTCCAATCTGTTCCAGCTTTCATCATTGCCACAAATTCATCATAGCTTATTCTTCCATCCTGCAAATGTGCAAGCAATTGAGCAATTAAGAAAGAAGATAGTGGTTTCAGCAACAAGTCAAGAATTACCTTGTCAGTGTCAACTTCTTGTAGGATATCATTTGCCACATCCATGCTGTCAACAGCTCCAGCTCCATCTTCCACCAAGGCCTCCTGAAGCTCCTCTGGCTCAATGTAGCCATTCCCATCCTTATCAAAGTATGAAAAGGCTCTGTGGAGATGCTCGTCATTTGCCATTCTCTGCAAATGAAGAGATACTGCAACAAACTCCCCATAGTCTAGCTTTCCTTTTCCATTGGTATCTACCTATTCGCACAAACTTGATCAGTCAGAAGCTGTGACTCTCTGTTTCTAAGCACATTTTAGCTACAGAAGAGGATAGGCATCCATAAATATCAGCAGATTGGTGATCAGAATCTGCAGTTCCCTATTCTCTTCCTAGCAAGAAGCATTGTTCATATGTGAACAAAACGAATCCACCAATCGCAGGAAGATAGCATTATCAATACACTATGAAGTGCAATAACTACTAGCGTTTGTCTATAGCACAAATATTGAGGGTATGCCTGGAAGTGCAAGTAAATCATGATACATCATGACTCCATGGGATTTTTTGAAATTACAAGTCATGATTTTTTAGGTGTTTAACTGTGCAAATTAAATCACTATTCTTTCTTAACTCTTAAAGTCATGAAATCATGATTTTGAGAATTTCTACTTTGAGTAAAATTATTCAAATTTAAGTCTCCATTTATCATCTTACATTTTTTTTCCATTTTTGAAACTTCTCTTTCTGACAATCGAACACCTTCTAAAAACCTTGTCTTTTAAACTACAAAAATTTCAAATTCAGGAAAGAATAAAATCATGATTTTTAAATGAACAACCTTCAAATGCTGGCTGAATATAATGCAATAGAAAAGTCTTCAGTAATCTTTAAAAAATCTCATATGACCATATGATTCCTGGAAGTGTTACTCTGCACGAATCATGTCAAAATATCATGAATCCGTCCAAACAATTCAATACATGTCCCGGGGATTTCGGACTGATTTGGAATGAAATGGATAAAGAATCAATCATAAGAAGATAATCTGAGAGAAACAGACAGAAGGTTCATGTTATTTAGAATGGCAATCCATCTAAAATGTCCATCTGCCTCAATGTCTATATAAAGGATTATGTATAGGAAACATCGAATATGCACTTTCTAGTAGCACCGCTGCTGTTTTTTTTTTTTTTTTTTTTAAATTAATATTTTGGTAGCTTTCATTGTTGTTGGAACAGGGGAATTTCGTACTGGCCCGAACCAGCCGATACACCCTGTATCGAGCCGTACTGGTGGGAAATTGAGATGGTTTGGCCGGAGAAATCAATACATCGGAGGGAGAGGGAAAGAGAGGAAAAGATAGATAGGAGGATGAGAGGAGACACCGTCAAAAGCCGGCGGTGGCCCATTGCAGCCGCCGAAGGGTTGCAGAAGCCTCCACGGCTCAACCATCGTCTGATAGGGCTTTTAAACGAGCGAGAAAGAGAGAAAGGAGGGAGAGACATACCGGAGGAAGGTGCAGCTAGTGGAGGGGCCACCGGCATTTGCCAAGTGGCTGCCGTGGCCACTAAGCGGTGGAGACCACGCAAGCGAAGCCGTAGCCGCAGAACAAGGGCGGTCGCCTTTGTTCTTTCATCACATTGTTTAAAAATGCTGATGAATAGTGAAGCCAACAAACCCATCGTCGGCTTCATTTTTTGAATTTTTTTTTAAAAAGGTTAAAAACAGTGAAGCAGGCAATGGGAACCATTGCCAGCTTCATTTTTTATTTTTTTTAAAAAAAGTCAAAAATAGTAAAGCCAACAAATCCATTACCGGCTTCACTATTTTTTGAGTTGGCGCCACACATGTGGAACACGCCATTCGGCAACTGTCCCCCCTCTCTCTCCCTCCTCCCAGTTCACGTCTTTTGCCTGTGTCGGTTTGCGCCAATCCGGTCCGGTCCAAATCTGTACCGCCAATCGGCCGGCATGGGTTCCGGGAATCTTGGTTGGAACTATGAGGTATGGTTCAACAACTACCCCTCATGAAAGCTTTAAAAGAAATCCATGCATTAGTCCTTGATTCGTACATTAATCAAAGCACTATAGATTTTCACAAAAAAATATTAAAAAGTATAGGACACAACGAATAAATAATTTAATAATTTAAATTCCAAAAATTTCTGCAATAAAAAAGCAGCTATAACATCAAGTGGAAAAGATCTTTTATAGTTTAATGATGAAAGATGATCTTGCTGATCCACCTGATGCAATCTAGAAGCATGGTATCCATATAATACATGTCTCCTATAGAAAATTAATTTATTTTGAATTATGGGAAAATGAGAGAATATAATCAGGTTTTACAGGCTTCGGTTTTTCTTCAAAACCTTTACCAAAGATTATCTCTACGTCTGCAAGTCAAATTACTCGGATGATATAATTCACATCACTTTTGCAGTTCAGCTAAATGGTCTTGACAAAGTCATGCTGCAAGAGAAAAGTAATACTGTATATAAAGTATGATTTACAAGGCAAGGACTACTAAGTTCCTACGTCCATCTCACAGAACTCTCTTCACTGCCTGAAAATATATCTCCGCAACACCTTGTATTTTTTGACAAGATCTCTGCACCAGTTCATTCCCACCAGCCTTCACCAATGTGCCCGGAATTGGTTCCGGGCGTGCATTTAAATGTAGCTAGGCCTCTAAATGATTCTGGTGGGTAACTGGTGACCAGCCATGTAGAGGATGCTAAAGGGCTATAGGGTAGGGCCATGGTGGAGCAAGTTTAGGGTCAAATAATCTACCAGAAACAAGAAATGTGAGGTTCAATGTACATACATTTCAATCAGATTCACTTTATACAAACAACCAATAGTCTACCATCTTCAGTTGATTGTCCTGGAAAAATAATTTAGTCCCTAGATTTACTGTCGCAATTCCTGAACCCAAATTTTTGTCGAGGTGAAAAGGTCTCGTGAATGCTAGAAACCTCATATCTATATTGTACATTAGGCATGTGGGGGGAAAGTGACAATGTAC
The DNA here is from genome assembly GCA_006176705.1 of Cocos nucifera. Lineage (NCBI taxonomy): Eukaryota > Viridiplantae > Streptophyta > Magnoliopsida > Arecales > Arecaceae > Cocos > Cocos nucifera. Next base: position 5,466,626 of record QRFJ01000003.1, on the reverse strand, counting down.
ATGTTTCCCAACCAAGCCAACCTAGTAAGAACTATTAATTTTCCTAATTAAGGAAAAGAGAAGGTCACTAGCAAAGCCTTTGACATGTGATGAAAGCAATTGGACGGCATGGGGAGTTTATTGTATTGGCAATGAATTTGCTAGGATATCTCTTCATGCTATTCAAGTAGATGATCCTTTACAATTGGCCAGCTTAGTGAATAATTTGGTTTCCCAAATGATTTAAATGGGGCCAGTGAAATCGTCTTAATGAATTTGTGGAATGACAAAATTGAATAAGAAAAGATCATCACCCCAATCAGTTGCTGGCCTAATGAAGGAATATGTCAATGGAATTAGAAATTTTAATTTGTCTGCTCAGTCCAAATTAAACTGGTAATGCCATCTAGAATTGAAAAAAAAATCTGGGGTTCCAAAGTTGTTGGATGATCATTAATCTGAATCCAATACTATCATTTCTCAATAAATCACTGGGATTGAAAACAGGTTGAACACTGAATAGGTGGTTGATCTATTGATTAGAAAGCTGCAGAATTGAATGCATACTTCAAAACAACAGAAGCTATTACATTCACTAAAAGAATGACCCCTCAAGTTTGTTATGAGAAAGGTAGTGCATTGGAAGGATACAGCAATTTGCCCATTCATATTTGACCATCTAATACAATGTCCAATATGTGAATGTCCATAACATTAGTTCCAATTGAATGCATGCAAATCACCAAGTTGGTTGTTGTTTGGAAGCTTGCAGAATGTTTTGGGTGTCACTGCTGTAAGTTAGCAACCATAAGAAAGATGTCTGGTGCCTCCATATAAGAACTTGGCCTACATCAGCTTGATGGGGAGTCCTATATCATCCTAAGTGCTTTTTCCAAAGTATGCCACCTACTGGCTGGCATTCATGGAGTTACTATTTTGCAATAACTAGGCACAAATATTTTCATATAACACATACCTTTTTAATGCTTGGTCTTCATGTCACTTAAACCTTAAAATACATGCTACCTTAATATGCAAAAAAAATACTACAAAATCGATGCAGTTCAGACATAAATAATTCTACTAAACAGAAAAGAGAAGGCCTCTTTGTTGACAGACCTTCCCCCAACCCCCAGAGAGAGAGAGAGAGAGAGAGAGAGAGAGAGAGAGAGAGAGAGAGAGAGAAATTTAAAAAACCCAAGTTTTTTCCTTTTATTTGCATTTAATGGACATAGCTAAATCAAAATTTAACAACAAATGCAAGTACCCTTACAGCTTCAATAAGCGTCTGCACTTCAGACTCCACAAGATGGGAACCAAATGTTGCAAGTCCAATTTTCAGTTCCTCATATGAAACAATGCCATCATTATCAGTGTCCATCATCTTAAACATATCTTTTATGTCTTCAACTTCTTCCATAGACAAATGATCTGCAATGACCTAATCAACAAAAATCCACGAAGGATATAGAGATGTTTAAATCAATCTGAAAACAAAAAAACAAGGAGTGGAAAAGGCATAGTTATTAGCGCCAACAGTCAAACTGCCAACTAACCCTTAAAGCTCTCCTTTTAAATCTATTCATCCTTGAAAACTGTTTGAGCCTCGACTTGACAGCATCTCCAAGAGAAACATTTGGAGCTTTTTTAGCATTTTGAAGCCATGGATGTTCTGCAAGAAAGAAAAGAATGTATAAGAACTGTTCAATCCAAAGTTCGTGAACTCGGTACCCGCATCTGTGCTGGTTGCCACCCGGTATGGTACCGTACCATACCGCCAATAAAACAATCAAAAAAAATCCCACCCCATGGCCCCCCCCCCAAAAAAAAAACATTCAATACCGGTGCCATACCGGATCAAACCATCTGGTACCGGCCCGTATCATACCGTACCATCCGGTTCAAGCCATTTTTCAAAAAATCGGCCTAAACCGTTCTAGTTCCCTACCGGTACGGTACGGTACAGGGTGTACCAGCCGATTCGGGCTGGTACATAAAATCTTGGTTCAATCTAAGTATTGGTTTGAAAAGTAAAAGAGAAGGTGGTCTCTAATAGTTCATTACATCTTCATCTGATAAGCCTGCCTTGTATGGAAAGTAAACTTCTTTTATATTCCAGCTGCATGCTCGATCAGATGCCTACTATATCCTAACATCCTATGTAATAAAAGCCAAAAGGTGTGCATCCTATATGTAACCATGTCACCTCATATTCTAAGTGTGTCCCTCCTCTTCTCTCTGTACTCTCTATATTTCCCTAGTGACTTTTTTTCTTCCATCCTTAGCTAGTTTTGCATGATCTGACATACCTGCAGACATCCCTAGACGGGATAATGATAGTGAATCTAAAGACAGCTAGCACAGGGATTTTTATCAACTAAAACCTCTTATAATGGGGCAAGAACATGTAAAATTTCTGATATTCAAGGAAAAAAGAACCAGGCATATCCAAGAACAAGATCAAGAATGCAAGGAGGGAAGGAACTAAAGAGGAGTTTCCGCAATTATTATAGTAGCAATAAATAACTATGTGCACCATCTATCCAGCAACTGGTATGCAACAAGTAGTCTGATTAATCACATTTCTATCAATCAACCCAGCAACACAGGTTGGTAAAAAAAATATATATATATCGACCATTTATAATAGACATAAACTTAACTAGGCTCGGTCAAATATTAGGTTAAAGCAAGTTTGGCAAGTTAAATCAAGAAGTGGCATAAGGTCCTTTCCCAAAATTCCAAAGGATAAATTCCCATTTTGATCATTCAATCCCTACTAGCATATTGTAGCAGTGGCAGTAGTATACGGTCAGACATTTATCCAAATAACCAGATCAAACAGATAGATGAAGCATGCAATGTCATATAAACATGAATCATGGAGGTCCAAGACAATTTTTTTTTATCTTGATTGTTAATTGAATGGTAACAACATTCCATAACATATTCCCAGGAGGTGGAACACAATGCAACATGATCAGCATCCATAACCCATACCAAGGAGATGAGCTGAGACCAAAACCATTTACTATCAAAATCATTTTTGTAGAAGGGTTACATAAATACATAGGGGAAAAGAAAATAGTATAACAGTAGAAATGCCAATATATGCATATGGTTGTAAGAAATTAACAGCATTACATTGACCACATGATTTTTACAAAATCAACTGCCTCAGAATACTATAATTATATTGATAAAATGAAACAAAATCTAGTGGAAACACTAAATTCAGAAGACTAATAAGATCAAAGTAGACAACAAAGTTCAGTACATCCACCTAAGTCACCAATAAAGAAAAAGAGAGCAGGAAATACTTAGACCTTGTTCTGAAAAGTAAAAATTCTGTAAAACATCTGTAAAAAGAAACCATGACCAGCTTGAGTAGATAACCTCGCGTCTCCACTTGAGCAGAGAAGCATGAGTTAATATAATGCTGGAAAACTCTTTCAAAAGAAAAAAAAAAAAACATGGTATGCAAATTCAAAGGAAGCAATTGGCCAAAGAATATTAGATTTCAACACTTTCATTTTATTTTAATGTCGCTGAAAATTGTTTTGGACATAGAAGAATCACTAAATTTTGAAGCATATAGAGCTGGATGACTTTCGGACACTGCGAAAGCCTAAACTGTTCTCTTTATACTTGCTATGATAAATCCAATATACAACCGTGACAAGTAACCTTTCCATTATCCCGATATCAATTATACAAAATGATAGGTAATAGCTAACCATGAAAGTGACTAGCAGTTTTATCATGGGAGTATAAAACTGTTAGGTGAAAAGATTCACATCTTTAAAATTTTGCAACAAGAATTTTATCTTTGACAGAATAGTTCAATGAAATATTTAACAAAAAACATTGTCAGACTTCTAGTTCCTAAATTCGATCTTCAAGAAATGAATTGTAAATATCCAAAATGGCTACGATATTTCTAAATCCAGTTAAAGTATACTCTAGCAAGTACAGGTGAACTCTAATTCCATGCTCACTATAAAGAGAACTGATTGTAACATCCAACCACCTGAAATCATGCACCACTACAGATTAATCCAGTACCATACCTGTGGGATCAGACCAAATTAAATCATTAACCACCATTTACAAAGAAATAGGATCTACAAAAGCTCTAGCAAAATCAATCTATGTGACAGTACTGACTGGCTCAAGCATTCAACAGGACTAACTGCCTCATTTTCCTTGTATGCAGTCTTAAAAATCATTTACGGCACATAGGCAGCCAAAAAAACAATACTGCACTTGTACAGGCTGATACCTATGCACATGGTATTCAAAAAACTGTAATGTTCATAAGCATATAAAAGTAACTGAAAAAATAAATCATAACAAGATACAGGAAAAGGGTAAATTAAGGAAACACTACTACATTTGCTTGAGGACTTGTCTTAGTGTACTGCAAGTTAGCTAGTAAGAGAACAAGTTTTCTAGCAAATTGTGTGATAAAACTAATTATATATCCAAAAGAACATGCTTAACAATTTAGGCCACTTAATGGAACAAGCAGCTCTGGTTAACTCAATGCAAAGTTGGATATGAATAACTAATCAAGATTACTGAAACTTGAAAGTTGCAAGCAATTGAGGTGGGCAGGCACCAATGTTAAACAAATGTGAGGTGGGTCAGGCTGTGAGGGTTTGGGTGGGTTGGTGGAAGAAGCGTGGGCAAGGCAAGAAAAACAATGCTTTGCCCACCTAACACCCTAACTTGCACCAAAATAAAGCCCATTTGATGTTGAAAACAGCATATGCATATGCTGGCTACTTAGATACTTGGTATGCTGTCAATTTAAGGATCCAAGTAGGTAGTCATGCCCTAAGCAAGGCACTGAAGGTAGCAAGCGTCCATCTAAGCATAGCATCTGCTTTCTAAGATATTGTTTATACTTGAGCAACTAAAACTTGAACAGTTCATCTTAACATGTGAAAATAATCCCCCTAAAAATTGAATTTAATTCATCTCCTTATCCGAATGTGTGTCTATATGTACACATATATAAAGCAAAATCTAACAAAACATCCACCTGCTGTTCATTGGACATCGATTGTCACATGATCACAGTGTAGAATCAAAAATGAAGTTCAATCATTAAGAGTCCAACAAAGCAAGGTAAGTTGGGATAGTCCAACAATGAAAGGTAAATTGAAATTACTGCTATTAGCCTATTACAAATAGATCCAAAAAGGTGAGGCAGAAAGATAGCAAAATACAATTAGAATTCAAATAGATATCATGATATTCAAAAGAATCCATAGTACCCAATAAAGCAAATCCTAAAATCATCAACTGGACATGATTATTATGGATGAAACTAAGTCAATGGTGGTTTGGCATAGGAAGAAAAAAATAAGACCTAAGAAAGAGAAAGAAGAAGAGGGAGATGGACAGACTTTCAACTTCCAAATACATTATGCTTCCTACTCTTCTCATTCTTTACTGCAAAAGTATCCTTTTTCTTCAGTTAATGTCATCCATCTTATCTCACATGCAAAGTACATGCAAAATACTGATAGTAAATTAGTTATATAGACCCAGAAGGAGGATTACAAGGATGACCAAGATAATATCCATATCACAGAGAAGCACACTTCCATCTCAATGACTGTTGGTTGTCTAATAATTGCTGACAGTGCCACCAAGAGTCATTTCTAGTTTGATGGTTAGTCTCAACCAGAATTTCTTGACCAGGAATGTTGGAAAACAACTGGAAGTAAGACAGCTATCCTGAATCCAGAGAATAGAACTTGTCCAGCATCTATTAACCTTATCAAATAAGGATCATTATTTAGCAACACCAGGGTTGTCACTGTTTAATTAAAATTAAAGATAAAATGGTGAGGTTTGCAACAATGATAGATTATGGAACCTTGCAACCAGTAGCAATATTCGTGATTTTTTTCGAGAAAGAAATTCGACAGAGCCCAATCCACGCATTAAGACAATGAAAAAATATTCATAAAGTTTTGAACCTCAGATTTTACAATGATATTACATATACTTCATTCTGACATCCCTAAATTAGTCATTAAGGAAATATAAGGCACTACATTCCATTGGTCCAAGTAAATTCCAAGTGGTTACAAGATGAACAGATGTTGAGCATTTGAACATTAAAACTTGTAACAAGACTTAAAATTATCACCAGGAATTAAATGATCAACAGGAAAAAGCAACCAAATCAAGACTAGTAAAGCATGAAGACTGCTAGTGGACTAACAACATTCATTCAGCAAACAAGCAAGATAATTTCAGTACATGAGCCAGCAAAAGAACAAGATAAAACATACCTAGAACTTGCTTTGCTGTTAGTCTAAGTTTTGGGTCAGGCTCCAACATCTGCCGGACCAGATTCTTAGCATTTTCTGAAACACTTGGCCATGGTTCGCGCTTAAAATCTATAAGCCCCCGAAGAATGGCTTGTGCAACCCCTTGTTCAGTTTCTGCAATTTTAACATATTATATTCTCCATCAGAAAATGGTAATTTTACAAGATCATATTAAAATAAATCTAAACTTAACTAACCCTAGTTAAAAAAGTTCTAGCAAGGCAGAAGGGATATCTCTTTCTGGCAGAATAGCAGGAATGGTGGACTGGATTTCAAGATAGAGGAGGATAGATTCCATTAGCAAAAGGAAAGAAAGAAAGAAAACTTTACCAGCCCAAAATGGGGGAACTCCACATAAAAGTATGTAGAGAATTACTCCTGCACTCCATATATCTATCTCCGGCCCATAATTCCGCTTCAGAACTTCAGGAGCCATGTAGTATGGACTTCCTACAATCTCAGAGAATGTTTCTCCTAGAATGCCAAATGAATAATATTAGAAGCAACAACAGAATAATGTTAAAATCCAGAACTTTAGAAAAGAAATCCCCAATATTTGACAATTTACTGGTTTAAAGGATAAATCAATTAGTGCTCAAAGTTTTCACAAATGAACTTTAATGATTCCAATATTGATTCTTGAATTTTGCAAAACCATCCTTAAGAAATAATGCATAACCGAGAAAAGAGTTATCAAAATGAAAAGACAATAAGTCAAAAAAGAGGCAAAGCGATGGGTAGTGGGTCATGATTAAAGTGAACAAGACTGCACACTTGACAGGTACTGGTTTACTGTTGAACTATCATGGAAGCAAGAGAGAAATTCAGACATATATCAAGATGCAACTCTGCAAGACAAAAAATGTTAAATTACAGAGGCCACCAAGATTCTATTTTTAATTATTTAAACAAAAGTTATTTCCAATATCAAATACATCGAACCTATCCCAAACTCTGATAATATAGGGATACTTCATGTTGGATCACTAACCAATAGGAAAAGAAGCTCAACCCATGAAATGAATTATAACTTGATGTTTTTCAATAGTAGGGCATTGCCAACAAACAAGGACAGCCATACCATGCTGAATGTTGTTATAAATGGTATAGTGTCAGTTAAACAGGACAAGGATAAAAATTCAAAAGAATGCAGGAAAAAATGGCGTTGTACCAGATATAATTAAGTACAGTGGCTGAAGTGGAGAGGTGCTTCTAAGGTATGGTATAACCATTGCATTTGAGAATATATAAAGACACTCTTGACAACAACAAGGCCAGGATGTTGTGTAGCCCAGCTGCACAAAATGTTGAGCAATAGATTTGAGTCCTATCCAAAGACATTACTATGAGAGAGATGAGAATGCCAAAAATACTTACTGCAAAACTAAGAAGAATAGGATTAAATGATTAGTAAATTAGTATGCTAGAGGAGATACATTAGTTGAAATGGTTGAGGATCAAATAATGAAAAATTAACTTAGATGTTATACATGAATGTGGACCAAAGGTATGAGGCTACATAAAAAGGGAGCCCGTGTTAATATAACATGAGCAGGAGTTGTAAGAGAGGGTATAAGAATAACTAGCAGCAATATCGGAAATGGTCCTTAATAGGAGCAATTATTGAGACATGATTCATCAAGTTGATGTCAAATGGTTGGACCAAGGCTTCAACACTCATGGTTATGGTGGTAAATTATGTTGGCAGTTTTGACATAGACTCCCATTTCAACGAAAATAGATCACTAAAAAAAATAAAGAAAATATTAGCATTAAAACATAAACACTGTATCTTGAGTCAAATTAAACTACAGTATCACGTTGTTAAAATAATCTTGACTCATAGTTATGGTTGTAAATTATTTTGGCAGTTTTAACAAAGACTACTATTTGAACTAAAATAGATCATTTTTTAAAAGGATAAAATAAATCAAATATTGTTAAGCCATCAACATCATATCCTGACTCAAGTTAAACAACAATGTCACGTTATCAAAGTAATTTCTTCTTAATATCGAAACCTTGTCAACATAAGTTGGTAAAAAAGGAAAAAAAACACACGAAACAGACATTGTGTTCAGCTTTGTAAACTTTACAATTCGCAAGCAGCCAACGCCAGACAAATCAGTCTTCTTCCTCTTTCCACTTTCATCTTCGTCCTCTTTATCATGCACCAGACTCACCAAAAATAGCAAATTTGGTTTTATAACTTGTTTCAATCTGTTTCTCTTCGAGTATGGGTCCAATTATCACAGCTAACCAAATTTAATCTCATTGCAGGAATTACTATAGCAGCAATTGCTTCCATTACAAACTAAACGTCCTAATTAGGCAGGCATCATCTCCATAATATGGATAACATATTCGAAACTTAGGCCTTTGGAAGGAATATTACCATAATCCATCGAAAAGTATCCATAATTTCGGCCCAAACAGATCAAGCGGAAAAGCAGAACAAAAAGAAATCACGCCCTACTCACCAGGCTTGAAGAATATCGACAACCCAAAATCGATCGCCTTCAACGGCGAGTTCTCCTTCTTGGTGGAGAAAAGGAAGTTCTCCGGCTTGAGGTCCCGGTGGATCACCCCATGCCGGTGGCAGAGCTGGACGACCTCGACGATGGTCCGGGTGACGATGGCGGCGGCCCGCTCGGTGTAATGCCCCCGCGCCACGATGCGGTCGAAGAGCTCTCCGCCCTCGCACAACTCCATCACCAAATGCACCGCATTCTCGTCCTCGCACGCCTCCTTCAAGCTCACGACGCTGGGGTTTTTGGGGAGGTGGCGCATGATCGCTACCTCCCGCCGGACGTCCTCGACGTCGACGGCCGTCCGGAGCTTCCGCTTCGAGATCGACTTGCAGGCAAGAAGCTCCTTTGTGTCCTGGTCCATACAGAGATAGGTGACCCCGAACTCCCCCCGCCCGAGCTCGCGGTCGAGGAGGTACTTCTCCTCGATGCCGCCGGCGAGGACGGTGTCGCAGGCGCCGCCGGTGAGGACAGTCGGTCGCTTGGGGTAGCCTCCGGCGGCGCCGTTGTAGAGGTGGTTCTTGGCGGCGGCGCCGAAAGCTTGGTAATGGTGGTGGTGGGCCGCGGAGAAGTGTGACTCGACGTCCTCCCGGGCGACGGCAGCCGGCGAGCGGCAGCAGTTTCCCATGTCGTGGCGGCGATCCGGCGAGCCCCCCACCCCCTCCGCTTCTTGGAGCCGAGGCCTTAATCCCTAGGAGCGGGCAGCTAGGGTTTCACATTATCGGCGCGAGAGAAAACCTAGAGAGAGAGGGCGCCCCACCGACCAACCCTTCAACGAGGCTAATTCTTTGCGCTGGAATAACGCCTTTAGAGAGAGAAAGGGGAAGGTGGGGGGTCAGCTTTAGAATGAAGGGTGAGACTGAGAATTTTGTGGGGAAAGTCCCTGAAAAGAACAAAGGAACGGAAACGGTGTTTGGGAACAACTGGCGTCGGTAGTTCCGCAACCCGTAAGGCTTCCTTCACATTGGAAGTGTAAGCCCCTGTAACTCGAGTTTCTCGACTTTTCCCTCACGCTATACAAAGACGAGGGAAAAAGAGTGGGGAGGTGATCGAAGATACCGCCCCGTGCAATGGATGGAGTGGTTGGAGGTTAGTATATGAGAGGGAAGCCAAAAAGGAATGAGGGGTGTGCTTTGACTCGCGCATTGATGATGAAAGTATGCGGCAGGTGAGGGAATTTGGGAGTTTGGAAAAGTTGGCACGGGGATTAAGAGACGCAGTGGTGTATCGTGTGGTATAATCCCGGTAGAGGAGCGTACCGTAGAGGTGGGTTCTGGTTGCATGTTTGAAAATAATTTATTTTTTTTTATAATATTCATCATGGATCATATAATAATTATTATAAAATTTATATAAATAGATGAAAAATAATTTAAAATATTTTAAAAGTTTTGCAAGTTATGATTCAATAGGAGTGTATATAGTAAAAAAAAATAATCATTATTTCATACTAAAATTATAATTTATAAGTAAGTTTCAATGGACCGTTAAGTCGGACTTATTTTCTTGTTCCATCAATAGTACAATTTATCTTTTTATTTTTTTTATTTTTTATTTTTTTATTTAATTATTAATTTATTTGAAGGTGCAAAACTACATCAAAAGTTAAAATATAGGCAATGTTTGTTATTGTTTTTGTTTTAAAAAATAGAAACAAAAATTCTATTTCAATTTAAAAATGACAATAGAAATATGATTGATAGTTACTAATTTTTTTTAAAAAAATAATAGAATTAAAAAATATATTTAGTAAACAAGATCAAGAATGAATGTAGTAAAAAAAATATATTTTAGGATTCACTTGATCTTGACGAAGCCCACAACTATTGTGTGGGGATGGTTAGAGAAGGCATCGCGCAAAAGATGGAGCAAAGGATAGACTATGAAGATCTTGATAGAGATGTTGGAATAGCAGGCATTAAGGACAAGAAGACCAATAATGCTGGAGGGAACAATATAAAAATTGAGGTCGGCAACGAGGACGCACAGGATGATGAAAAAAAAATGGTATTAAAGAAGTAGAGGGCAGAGCAACGGCAGTTCTAAAGAGTTGGAAAAAAAACTGAATAGAAGAAAAGTTGGAGGAGTTGGGATGCTAGAGGCCCGGGCACAGAAGAAAGAATATATAAAAAAAAAAATTATTTTATATATTTATTTTATAAAAATGGATCATTCTTATATAAATGTATCCAAAAAGATAAAAAAAAATAAAATATCCTGGAGGGATTGAGGGGCCGATCTTGAATCCGTCCATAAAAAGTCTCCAAAATGCTTTGCTACAAAAGCTGCCATCCAATTCACTGCAGTTTTCGCCTTTCAAAAAATGTGCCTGATGATCAAGATAATACACGTAGTGAGCAAAGCTGCAGTATCCTGAAGAATAGGATGGATAGTGCTTCAAAATGCCAGTAGCTTCAAGAGGATCCTAGAGGAGTACTGCCTTATCTTTGGATAGAAGATAAATCTACAAAAATCTGTGGTTCACTTCAACCTAAGGACTCCTCCCCACCTGCGACTTGCTATCAAAGGCATCTTGGGGGTCATTGAGCACAGGGGGACATTACGGTACTTCGGTATCCCTCTGTCGAGGTGTAAATTGAGAAGGATAGAGTGTGGCATGGTAGAGCAGATGATTTAGGAGCAACTAAAAGGCTGACAAGCTAAAGCTCTCTCTATGATAGCTAGAGTCATCTTGGTGAAGTTGGTTCTCATCTCTATTATTATTTATCTTTTCTCTAACATAATTCTGCCCAAAACCTTGGTGTTAAAGCTCGAGCAACTTTTTCAAAGCTTTTTATGGGATCCACATTTTGGAGGGCGTGCGATGCATCTAATGGCTTGGGATATCATGTGCCAACAACTATGAGAGGGTGGTCTTGGCGTCCAATCCTTGATTACTATGCATGAGGCTCTAATGGAACTACTACAAAAAAGGGCTACAATAGTGGTTCGTAACGGCTGCCGTAGCCCAAAAAATTATTGTCATAGGCTATGGCAGCGATTTTTTAACCACTGCTACTGCGGCCGTCGTCGTAGCTCTATGGCAGCGGTTGTTTGAACCATTGCCATAGATAGCCTATTGCAGCAATTTATAAATCGCTGTAATAGATCGACCTATAACAGCGGTTATGTAACTGCTATCATAGTTAATCTATAGCAGCGGTTTCTTAACCACTATCATAGGTCTAATACAGCAGTTGGTACCATTTACATCAGGAACCTATAGCAGCGATTGGCACGGATATGGTAGCGGTTATAAAATCGCTGCCATAGATCCTGAATAATTAAAAAAATAATTTTTTTATTATTTTTATATATTTTACCTGATAAATATAGATATATAACATAAAAAAATATAATAAACATAAAAATTATTTCGAAATGCTAAAATTTTATTATCAAATAAAATTTATTATAATATTTTTTTAAAAAATAAAATATATCAAAAATTTTCTAAATCTACATCATCATCGTCGTCACCTGGAGTCGGAGCTGGAGCTGGAATGCGGACCAACATATCCTCAAAGCTCGTGACTCCAAAACACGCACTGAGCATTGATATTATGTCTCTCACGATGCCCTCCAGATGAGATGCGCGCTCCTCAGCCCAATCTGTCCGTGTCGCAGCATGATCTGCCCGTGCCAATGCCTCCTCAAGCTCCTCCCAGCTGACGACATCGAAAGTTTATGAGGAGATGCTCGCCTCGAACCAGTAGCTCGTCGATGTGTGTCCGAGCCTGCATCGGATCCTCCCAGAGTGCTGAGGCCCCAAGATCTAAGATAGATGGTCATGGAGCCCAGAGATATCCGGACCCTCGCTCGCGAGAACATCTAACTGATCCTATAATTATAAATTAAAATAAAATAAAATTTTATAAGAAATGCTATAATACTAATCATATACACTAATATGTTTAATACTTATAAAAATATGTTCGATCGCGGCATTCATTGGCCTGCCCATCTTGTCCGTGCGGCTGGATCGAAAGATCTCGCTACGGCTGGGTATCACTCTATCTCTCATCAGCTATAACAAAGAATAAATTTATCAGAAAGATAATAAAAAATATGAATTTAATTTATCTAATAAGATTTAAAATTAATTACCTCTCTATGCACATAACTGGCCATAAACTTGCAGTCTAGAGTGTGCGTATACTCCTGGGCTGCACGATTCTTTCGGTTCTCATGAAAGTTAAATAAATAATAAATATTTAAAAAATATTTAAATAAAATTTTAAGCATATTAAAAAATTTAAAAGTTAAAAATTTTATCTCGAACTCCTGACTCCTTCAGTGTCTAACCATCATCTTCCACTGACTCGGAGGATAGTCCTGTATCCAGGAAACAAGCTCCTTCAGAGTGTCTCATCGGTGTTCGAACCATCCTCTATAAAGCTTTACCTTGTAACTCTGGTACGACTCTCCGATCTTCTTCAGTCGGGCATTTCGAGTCCTCTCATGATCAAGAAAGTCGTACCTCCTCTGCATAAATTTATCAAAAATTAGTTACAAAATTATTCTAATCAAACATATATAGTGTAAACATATAAAATGCATAAATATAACTAAGATGCACATACTTACCCATATCTTCTCCCATACTTGATTTTTGACGGCAGCATCCATCAAACGCCAGTCTCTGGGCTCTACGAGAATGATGTCCGATCGCCTCACAAGCATTCTAAAAAAGGAATGCATCTTTCGCGCGATCTCCCCTATCGGCCTCCCCTCCTCATCGTAATAGATCATCACCTGATGCTGATGGTTTCACACGTGTGTCATATGTGTGGGACCGCAAAATATTCGATTGGATGATGCACCTACAATGCAAATACATTATGCAAATATATAAGTGTACAAATACTATATAAAAAATAAAGTTATACTAATATAATAAAAATGTACACTCAAATGCCTATGTAGTAGCATGTGCCTCAGATATGGATGATGGTAGAGGCTCAACTATCGGTGGAGTAGATGCCACCGATGGAGGTCCCTGAGCAGTCGATGCTGAGGTGGACGGAGTATGCTCCGACTGCTCCTCGGATGCTAAACTGCACATAATCCACCGAGGGGTAGGGGTGAAAGCTAGATGGCATTTCGGTGCCATCGTGATCTGCAACGTTAATGAACATTAATCAATATAACATGTTGAATAATAATATTAGTATAGCATCAATAAATAGTCTTCAATATGTACACTAATCAATTGACGGGTCTATCGTTATGTAATGCAATAAATAAAAGCAACATGATATAAACATCAAGAAAATGTTATGCAACAAATTCTACAACATGAATTACATTCATAAATAATTAAGGATGAGCAACAGTCGTAGATCCAATCTCTTGCGCGAACCTTGGTGTTAATTCAGAAACCTAAAAGAAGAATAAAGTAGATGATGCTGGCACCTTAGGGCTTAAAGTTGGAACCTTAGAGAGATATATCAAATTTTATTCGCTCGAAAGTCGAGCCAGCTCCGTACCTAAGACAGTCGGCTCCATACTTGAGATATCCGACTAGGGTCCTCCCTCAGTCGGCTCGATCATGGTCCAAGTCGGCTCGACTGTGTGCCATCCCCTCGATCACTCCCTCTCTCCCTCTCTCGATCTCTCTCACCGACGATGGTGGCGAGGCCGAACCCCTTCCTCCCAGCTTTTTCATCTCTTGATCTTCCTCTCTCGATCTTCCTCACTGATGAGGTCGGACCCCATCCCTCCCTCTCTCACTCTTTCGATCTTCCTCACCGGCAAGGCCAAACCCCATCCCTTCCAATGATGCCACGAGGTCGGACCCTCTTCCTCTCAGAATGGTTATTAAGAGACGTACAATTTTAGATCGTTCTTCATCTCACGAGTTGAATTTTTTAATCATCATCGTAAAAAATGATTAAAATAGTAGCCAAGATCATTTATAAAAAAAATTATCTCATAATTGGACACTATTTGATCCTTGGATCACTCGTTTATCATTTAACGATCGAAACTAATCTATACTAAATTGACCAAGATAACGATATCCGATTGAAGTGAAACTTTGATAGTACGTTATAAACATCACCGAGATCATCATTATAGATTTTTGAATCCATCGAAGATCTCCATCTATCAGATCATTTTATCATCATTCGTGGTCGTCGAAATTGAATTTTTCTGATCGATGAAGCTAGGGCCATCGGATCGAGGTGATCTTTTACGATGATACTTTAATGATAATTATTTAAATAATAAATGATGAAGATTGATATTAAATTTTAAAATTATATAATATTTATTAAAAAAATATATATGACAGCGGTTATAATTAATCGCTGCCATAAATCAGATTATAGCAGCGGTTCCTACTAACCGCTGCTATAGGTTGACCTATGGCAGCGATTTTTGGTAATCGCTGCTATAGATCCGATCTACGGCAGTAGTTTTCTGTAACCGCTGCTATATATCGGACCTATGGCAGCGCTTATAAAAACTACTATTATAGATTCGATCTATAGCAGCGGTTTATGAAAATCGCTATTGTAGGAGCTATGGCAGCGGTTTTGAAAATCACTGTCATAGTATGCGTTGTCATAGGCCATTTTTATAGTAGTATGGTCTGCCATATGGCTAGGTTTTTTCTGGACTTGGACTACTTATGGTATATGGTGATGAGGGCTAGGTACAGATCTTAGCTTGTGGATGGTGAGATTCAATTAAGGAGGAGCCACTCTTTCCTGTAGAGAGAGGTATGTGCCCATACTCTTAATGTGGTTTCTCAGATGAGAGGGCTCATGAGGGATAGCCGATCGGTGAATCTCTTGGTTGACCTATGGATTGTCAACTTGCCATTATGTCAGTGGCTGACTTTCATTGGCACCGAGGTGGACGAGTCGAGGAGGGTCTCTGATCTCCTTTGCTCAAATGGTAAAGGTTAGGTTCTGAAGGTTCTGACCCTATTCTTCGGGATGTCATTGACAAAGCGAGTGCAGTCTTTGGCAATCCCGTCATATAGCTACTGAGACATCAAGGTCTAAAGATCCTCAAGCACTTCGAGGGTGGTGTCAAGGAACTTGTACTGGATTTATTAGAGGGAACCTTCTAAGTGCCAGGACATTGGATGGATTTAAAGGACTGGAGTGTACACAAGAGTCTATCTCTTTCTCTGGAAGGTTGCTTGGAGCAAGCTTCCAACTAGGGCGATCTTGAGGGGCAGAGGCTTGGATCTTCAGCCGGTCTATTCATCCTATAAAGAGGAGGAGACTATAGAGCACACCTTATTCTCATGCCTCAGAGCTAGGCAGGTTTGGCATCTCATGGGTATGTGTGCCTTATTTGACTAGTCCGAGGATCTAGCTCAAACTTTTCTCAGTTTCTTGTGGAGGTGTGTTGAGACTACGACAGCTAGGGAGTCTAGGATTGTTGCCCAGAGGTAGCAACCTAAGGAGGATGAATTGGGTTCTTATAAAATCTTGATCAAATTAAATTCTAAACAAGTATGTGCAATAAATTAAACTAACTCAAGTGTTGGTGAAGTGCATGCAATATAGCAATTCAAGAATTAAAACTATGCTCACAAGAATTGAATATAAGTAAGGTAAGCTGGGCAAAACACAACACAAACATACAAAAAATTTATAGTGGTTCGGTGCAATCCACACCTACATCCACTCTCTAAGCTTTTCTTGAAATTTTTACTATAATCTAAGATTATAGTGCATTTATTTTAATCCAAAATTATAAATAAATTCAATTGATTTTGCCGGGCTCACCAACCATAACCCTACATCGATAGTTTTTTCGGGATCATTATCAACCTAGTTAGTTTTACGGACTCACCAACCATAACCGATACACCATCCAATTATTGACTTGGACCAACCTATACCCCCAAGTTTTTTTTTTCTAAAGAAACTTATAAAAAAATAAAAATATAATTACAAGTTTTAGCATAAAATAGAAAATAAAAATTAGAACTCTTTGAAACTTGAAGAAGTTGCTGTTGGATTGCTCAAATGATGCTTCAACTTCTCTTCTTGATGCTTGAGAGGATGTAGAAGATAATAGAGATAAATTCTCTTAAAATTTCTCTGATTTAGGAGCTTGATTCCTCTCTATTCTCTCTCTTTTCAATAATATTCAATATTTTCTTCAAGAAAAGATGATTTTTTTTTCAAATCCTCTTGGCTTATTTTTTAATTAAATTTCTACCCTTTTATATACTTACAAGTACTTGTAAGCTTACAAGTACTTATTTAAAGCTTACAAAAGATAAGTACTTGTAAGTTTAAATATTTGCCAAGAATGATCATGCAAATGAAGTTTAAAAGATTGGCACATGAAAAGTTTCATATTATATTTATAAATAAGCTTCAAAATTAGAAGAATATATCAAAATTAATTTATTTAGAATAAAAATATATTTTGAAATTTAATTTAACTCTAATTTATCATAAAAGATAATTTGGTAATCAAATCAAGCAAATTAAATAAAATAAGTACATGAAAGCTCAAATTAAGAAGATAAGTGATTGAGAAATTAAGTTAACATTTAATTTTTCTTAACTTAAATCAATTAATATTTTCAATCAAGTTAAATTAAAAAATATCTCTCCTCCTATTTTTTATACTTATAGCTAGATTAATTTACTTTTCTGAAAGAGTAAGTATGATTCTTCCAAGGCTTGAAAGATCATGAAGGAGTCAAGATGATGGCTTTTGAAGGCTTGGATCGACTGAAGTTGTATCAACTGAGAAGGAGGGCTGATATACTATCGAGCTGGCTTGAATACAGATCGAGCCAGCTCGGAATGAGATCAAATTGGCTCGGACTGAAATCAAGCCAGCTCTATCAGATAAATAAAAAATATGTTTTCTAAATTTATGGCTTGACAGATGGTCGAGCCGGCTCGAGTGTTCGACGAGCCAACTCGGACAGACGGACAGATGAGCATGAGTTTTTATGTTTGGTCTTGGATTGAATCTAATCCAAAGGGTCTAAGGTCTAAGTTGAGAGGTCTTAAGGTGGCTAACTTATGTATAGGACTGGATCTTTAGTCCTAGGAATAAGAGCATACAAGACATGGGCTTGGATGAGTATTTTCTTATATAAGTTAGCCTAGAAAAATTTTTTAGGACTGAGTCATGTTGACTTAGGGGTTTATATATACTTTATATATGTAATATTTTTTGACAAGAGAATATTAAAATCTCTTTTCTCCCTAAAAACCCTATTTCTCTCTCTCTCTCTGGATTTGTCGTTCATCCTTCTCTTGGTGTCTATTCATCAGGACTGTCGCCTCCTTCTGATTAGAAATTTTGGGTGCTGATTTTATATCTTCTAATCTTCAATGAATCAATCATTACAATTGATATCAAAGATTGGATCGTGTGGAGGAAGAAGAAGATCGCAGAAGGAAGAGATCTATCAAGGCTGAAGTTTCAACGAGATCCTATCTAGATATTTTTCATCTATCTTGATGATTTTGCTTTTGTGTGAGTTGGATCTAGTCATGAGAAGTAGCATAAAGATAGATTTTAAGAAGTTTGATGGGAAAGAAAGCTTTTCTATATGAAAAGTTTGTGTAGAGGATCTTCTTGTATAACATGAATTAGATCAAGCTTTGGAGAATAGATCGGAAGGGATGATAGATCGACAATAGATGTCGATGGAAAAATGGACATGTTCTATGATTAGAGGGTGTTTGGTAGACTCGGCCCTCTATTCGGTGCTGGAAGAGAAAATTTTTAAAGAATTTTGATCAAAGTTGTAGGATCTTTACATGAAAAAGAACATGTGCAACAAACTTATGTTGAAGAAGAGGTTGTATAGTCTTCGCATGGTTGAAGGTGGAGATATCCTCAGTCACATACAATTGTTTGATCAAGTAAGCAATAAATTGCTGAATGTTGGGATAAAAATGAAGGAAGATAAATCGTTGCTATTACTTTGTTCACTGCCCCTTCCTATGATCCGCTGGTCGTGATATTGCTCTATGAAAAAGAAATACTGTACTATCAAGATATTATCTCGGTACTGCACACAAATAAGTAGAGAGAAAATGATCAAGAATGGCATTCCCTAGGAGGATTTATCTATAGGGGAGAGATCTGGAAGAGGAAGGATAAGAGAAAAATCAAGAGGGCGATCAAAATCCCGGAAAGGCAGAAAACAAGTAAAGTATTACAAGTGCAACGAGATCGGACATTTTTATCATGATTATCCGTAGTTGAAGAATCAAAAGAGAGAAAATAGAGGATCAAATTCTCTAAGTACAGTTGCTGATCAGGAGGTGGAGGATGACCCCTTGGTGGTGTCGGATGGTCACAGACAAAGCACAAAAATTTAGACCCTGGATTCAGCCTGTTCGCATCACTATATTCCAAACTGATCTTGGTTTTCTACATACACTGAGATCGATGAGAAAAGTGTGACACTTGGGGATGATCACCCTTGTAAGATCGCTGGTATTGGAACGATTAGGATGAGGATGTTTGATGGGATGGTGCAGACTCTCACGAATGTGAAGTATATCCCAAAGCTAAAGAAGAACCTTGTATCATTGGGCTACCTGGAGTGGAGCGGTTACAGCTTTAACAGTCATGTAAGGAGTGGAGTATTGAATATCTTCAATTAAGCCATGATAGTGATGAGGGATAGAAGGCTGAAAAATAATCTCTACAAGATGGAGGGATCAGCAAGGGGCGTATCGGTTGTGGCATTATCGTCTGGGCCATATGGGAGATAGAAGGCTGAAGGAGCTAAGCAAAAAGGGACTGATCTTTGATCTGAGTGGAGGAGTTTTTGAGCTTTGTGAGCCATGCCAGATGAAAAAATAGAGAAGAGTTTAGTCTGCGGTCAGCACAGCCCGCACGGTAGCCCCATTGGATCTAGTTCACACGAATGTATGGGGACTGACTTCGATTTTAGCCAGAAATTGGGTAAGATACTTTATAACCCTGATAGATGATTTCTTAAGAAAAGTTTGAATCTACTTTATGAGGAAGAAATCAAAAGTCTTCATCAAATTCAAAATTTAGAAGGCCGAGGTGGAGAAAAAATAGGACAGAAGTGTAAAGTATTGATGGTCTGACAATGGTGGAGAGTACACCAGCAAGGAGTTTCAAGTTTTTTGTGAGGAGTGTGGCATCAAAAGACACTTCTCGATGAATGAGACTTCTCAACAAAATGAGGTGGCTGCGAGAACGAACATGACCTTTATGGAGAAAGCAAGATGCATGAGGCTGCAGGCAGGGCTTCCTAAGATGTTCTAGGTAGATTCAGCGGATGTAGCCTACTATCTAGTGAATTGATCACCTTACACCAGGTTAGATGGAGGAATTTTAGAGAAGAAGTGGTCTGGAAGGAGTATAAACCCGAACCATCTAAGGATGTTTGGGTGCACGACATTTATGCACATCGATGCTGGTGAGCGGAGCAAATTGGACGCCAAGGCAAAGAAGATGATATTCTTGAGATATCCACGAGGTGTTAAGAGGTACAGGTTGTAGGATCCCCAGGAGAAGAAAGTTGTCATCAGTAGGGATGTGACCTTTGATGAAAGCTTAGTTCTACATAGACAAGGTGACATGGAAGGACAATAGGAGCAGCAAACGGTCCAGCAAAATAGTGCTGGACAACTAATTTCTTATTCTATTTTGCCACTTGCAGGTGCACCGAGAGGACTTGAGTTTCAGATGGATGATTCTTCAAAGAAACCTCCACAAGTAGAGAGGACTGAAATATGGATTAGAAGCCAAAATGATCAGTGAGAGCATGCTGGATCAAGGACCAACATCGGCATTGCACTGCACAAGCTAAAGAGGAACGTGCAACAGCCAGATCGATATGGCTTTGGAGATTCGGTGTCATACGCCTTGGTGATAATGAATGAAGATCCCTACACCTATGAGAAGGCTGTAGAGAGCCTAGATAGAGATAGGTGGATTCAAGTTATGGCTGAAAAAATGCAGTCTCTCCAAAAGAATCAGACGTAGCATTTGGTGCAACTACCATAGGAAAAGAAATTCATTGGATGCAAATGGGTTTTCCAACATAAAAAAAGGCCTTCAGAGCAGTAAGGTATCGGCTACAAAGCAAGATTGGTGGCCAAAGGGTACTCTCAGAAGAAAAGCATCGACTTCAGTGAAGTTTTCTCTTCGATCGTCAGGCATACGTCTATCAGGATGCTGTTGAGCATCATTGCAGCTCAGGACTTAGAATTGGAGCAGATGGATGTTAAGACTATATTTCTCCATGAACATCTGGAGGAGAGCATTTACATGCAGTAGCCACCAGGGTTTACAGAGCCTGGAGTAGAAGAGAATGTATGTTTGCTATAGAAGTCGTTGTATGGGCTGAAGCAGTCGTTGAGGCAGTGGTACAAGTGCTTCAATACCTTCGTGAGGAGCATCGGCCTTTCTAGGTGTGAATTTGATCTTTGTATATGTTCAATCTCTGGAGGATAGGTCTAGGATGTTCTTACTCTTGTATGTGGATGATATGCTGATAGCATGCAAGAGTAAGAAAGTTATGTAGGAACTGAAGGTTGCATTATCTCGAGAGTTTGAAATGAAGGATTTCGGGCCTACGAGAAAGATCTTAGGCATGAAAATTTTTAGAGATTGGGATAAGAAAGTGCTTATCCCAGGGTGGTTACATTTGAAAGATTCTAGAAAATTTTGGGATGAAAGAAGCCAAACTGGCAGTGCTGCCATTTGCCAATAATTTTAGACTTTCGAAGACTATGTCACTACAAACTGAGAAGAAGATTTTAGATATGGAGAGAGTCCCATACGCTACTGGTGTGGAAAGTTTGATATACACCATGGTTTGTTGTAGGTCGGACATAGCCCATGTAGTGAGTCAGGTGAGCAAATTCATGGCGCAACTTGGTAGGGAACACTGGTGAGCACTGAAGAGCATCTTCAAGTATTTGGCAGGTACAGTTGGAGTACGTATCACCTATGGATAGTTGGATGGTGTTGAGGATTGCTCCAACATGTCAAAAAAGGCTCAGGGACTGATAGAAGGATTCATGGATGTTGATTGTGGTAGAGATATGGACATCCGGTGTTCGATAATAGAATTCATGTTTTGCTCAAACGGATGTCTTATTTCATGGAGCTCATACTTGCAGTCCATCATGGTCTTATCCACCACTGAGGTGGAGTACATCGATATTACAGAAGCTGCAAAAGAGGCTTTATGGCTGAAGAGATTAGCGTTGGAGATTGGCTTTGCTCATAAGGCAGTTAAGGTGCACTGCGACAGTCAGAGTGCACTGTTACTTGCTCAGAATTCAATCTACCATGCAAGAACGAAGCACATTGACATCAAGTACCATCGGATCAGAGAGCTCATGGATGAGGTGGAGCTAGTAATGGTTCATACCAAGAAGAATTTAGCTGATGCACTGATAAAGGTTCTTTCATGGGATAGCTTTCACAGATATGTGGCACTGATGCATTTGACGGACAGGAAGGAGTTGCTCCAAGCCTTGGGACATTAAGGTGGAGATTGAAAAAGTAAGGATGGTTCTCCTAAGGCTTGGGAGATCATGAAGAAGTCAAGGTGGTGGCTCCTGGAGGCTTGGATCGGCTGAAGTTATATCAACTGAAAAGGAGGGCTGATACACTGTCGAGTTAGCTCGGATACAGGTCGAGCCGGCTCGAGATAAGATCGAGCCAGCTTGAACCAAAATTGAGACAGCTCTCTCAGACAAACAGAAAATATGTTTTCAAAATCTATGGCTTGGTAGGTGGTCGAGCCAGCTCGAGTGATCGATGAGCCAGCTCGAATAGGTGGATAGATGAGCACGAGTTTTCATGTTTGGTCTTGAATTGAATCTAATCCAAGGGATCTTAAGGTCTAAGTTGAGAAGTCTTAAGATGGCTAACTTATATATAGGGCTGGATCTTTAGTCTTAGGGATAAGAGCATATAAGACATGGATTTGGGTGAATGCTTTCTTATATGAGTTAGCCTAGGTAAGTTTTTTAGGACTTCTCCTAAAGCAGTCCAACTGTAGAAGCGATCCGAAAGGAGTTTGGCTCCTAGAGGAGTCCGACTGCAGGAGCGATCTGGAAGGAATTTGGTTTCTGAAGAAATCCGACTGAAGAAGAAGTCCGGAAGGAGTTGGGCTCCTGAAGAAATCTGGCTGAAGGAAAATTTTGGAAGAAGTTCGGCTCCTATAGAAATCCGACTACATGAGCGATCCGAAAGGAGTTCGACTCCTGAAGAAATCTGACTGCAGGAATGATCTGATAGAAGTTTGACTCCTAAAGTAATCCAACTGAAAGAGAAGTCTGAAAGGAGTTGGGCTTTTAGAGGAATCTGGCTAAAGAAGAATTATGGAAGGAGTTTGACTCCCGTAGAAATTCGATTGTAGGAGTGATGCGGAAGAAATTTGACTCCTAGAGAAATCTGACTGAAGGAGAATTCTGAAAGAAGTTCGGCTCCTGTAGAAGTCCGACTGAAGGAGGAATCCAGAAGGAGTTTGGCTTCTGAAGGAATCTGACTATAGGAGCGATCCAAAAGGAGTTCGGCTCCTGGAGAAATCTGACTGAAGAAGAATTTTGGAAGAAGTTCGACTCTCATAAAAGTCCGACTGAAAGAGAAATTCGGAAGAAGTTCGGCTGGAGCTCGATCGTTAAGAAATTTGATCGATTGAAGGGGTTTGACTGAGGGTCGACCGCTGAGAAGTTCGGTTGGATTTGACTGCTGGAGGAGTTCGGCCACTGAATGAGTTCGGCTGCTGGGGAGAGAATTTTTGGTTAAAACTCTTCCGTGATCACCAACTGCATTAGGCTAAGCACCAAGCTGGACTTCAATAGAAGCGGGGTTTATCCCCAACAATAGTCCCCCCTCTCCTAAGTTTGAAATTCGACGAAAGGGAGTACAAAAAAGGATGATTGCCGAAGTCCTCTTCAGAGCTCTGCACCAGCTCAGATTGAATCTCAGGGGAGATCTTATCTCTAACCAAGGTTGACGTCGAAATTGAAACTCGAAGGAGATCTCATCTTCAGTCGAGATTGAAAGAGATTTTTTCTCCTATTGATGTACATGTTGAGGCTCGGGGGAGCTTTTATCTCCAATAGCTGAGGTTGTAGGAGATCTTATTTTTTGTTGATGTAGAAGCTCAGAGAAAATCTTATCTCCAGCAGCTGAGGTTGAAGGAGATCTCATCTCCTATTGACGTAGAAGCTCGGGAGAGATCTTATTCTAGCAGTCGAGATTGTAGGAGATCTTATCTCCTATTAATGTAGAAGCTCAGGAGAGATCTTATCTCCAACAGTCGAGGTTGAAAGAGATTTTATCTTCTATTGACGTAGAAGCTCGAAAGAGATCTTATCTCTAGCAGTCGAGGTTAAAGATGGAGCTCGGAGGAGATCTTATCTCTAGTAGTCGAGGTTGAAGAAGATCTTATCTCCTGCCGACGTAAACTTTGAAGCTTGAGAGAGATCTTATCTCCAAGAGTCGAGCTCGAAGATGGAACTTGGAGGAGATCTTATCTCCAGTAGCCGAGGTTGAAGGAGATCTTATCTCCTATCGATGTAGAAGCTCGGAGGAGATCTTATCTCCAGCAGTCAAGATTGAAGAAGATCTTATCTTCTATTGACGTAGAGATTCAAAAGAGATCTCATCTCCAGCCGAGGTTGAAGGAGATCTCATCTCCTATTGACATAGAAGCTCGAAGGAGATCTTATCTCCAACAGTCGAGGTTATAGGAGATCTTATCTCCTATCGACATAGAAGCTCGGAGGAGATCTTATCTCCAGCAGTCGAGGTTGAAGGAGATTTTATCTCCTATTGATGGAGAGGCTCGAGGAAGATCTTATCTCCAGCAGCCGAGATTGAAGAAGATTTCATCTCCTATTGATGTAGAAGCTCAAGAGAGATCTTATCTTTAGCAGCCGAGGTTGTAGGAGATCTTATCTCCTGTTGACGTAAAAGCTTGGGGGAGATCTTATCTCCAGCAGTCGAGGTTGAAGGAGATCTTATCTACTGTTAACGTAGAAGCTTGGAGAAGATCTAATCTTCAATAGTTGAGATTGTAGGAGATCTTATCTCCTATCAACGTAGAAGCTCAGGGGAGATCTTATCTTCAGCAACCGAGGTTAAAGAAGATTTTATCTTCTATTGACATAGAGGCTCGGAGGAGATCTTATCTCTAGTAGTCGAGGTTGTAGGAGATCTTATCTCCTTTTGATGTAGAAGCTCGGGGGAGATCTTATCTCCAGCAGTCGAGGTTGAAGGAGATCTTATCTTCTGTTGACATAAAAGCTCGGAGGAGATCTTATCTCCAACAGTCGAGGTTATAGGAGATCTTATCTTCTGTTGACATAGAAGTTTGGGGGAGATCTTATTTCCAGCAGCCAAGGTTGTAGGAGATCTTATCTCCTATTGACATAGAATCTCAGAAGAGATCTTATCTCCAGCAGTCGAGGTTGAAGGTGAGCTTGAAGAGATCTTATCTCCTACCGACATAGAAGCTCGGGGGAGATCTTATCTCTAACAATCGAGGTTGAAGAAAATTTTATCTCTTATTGACGTAGAAGCTCGGAGGAGATCTTATCTCCAGCAGCCGAGGTTGAAGGTGGAGCTCGGAGGAGATCTTATCTCCAACAGCCGAAGTTGAAGGATATCTTATCTCCTGCCAATGTAGACTCTGGAGCTCGGAGGAGATCTTATCTCCAACAGTCGAGGTCGAAGGTGGAGCTCGGAGGAGATCTTATCTCCAGCAACCGAGGTTGAAGGAGATCTTATCTCTTATCAATGTAAAAGTTCGAAAAAGATCTTATCTCCAGCAGTCGAGGTTGAAGAAGATTTTATCTCATGTTGACGTAGACTCTAGAGCTTGAGGGAGATCTTATCTTCCGTTGTTGTCGGGCATAATGGGACCATTGTCGAGGCCTTTCCTCTCATTCCGTCTAGAATGAACGAGGCCTTCGACTTTGCTTACATTAGGACGAGGTTCTCCTCATATTTCTAATGGACTATGGGGGCACATAAGGATCATTATCAGGGCCTCTCCCCCCATCTCGTCTAAAATGAACGAGGCCTTCGACTTTGCTCACGTTAGGATGAGGTTTCTCCTCCTATTTCCTAATGGGACTGTGGGGACACATAAGGCCATTGTCAGGGACCTCTTCTTCCCATCTCGTCTAAAATGAACGAGGCCTTCGACTTTGCTCACGTTAGGATGAGGTTCTCCTCCTATTCCTAATGGACTGTGGGAGCACATAAGGGCCGTTGTCAATTCCTCTCCCCCCATCTCATCTAAAATGAACGAGACCTTCGACTTTGCTCATGTTAGGACGAGGTTCTCCTCCTATTCCTAACGGACTATGGGGACACATAAGGATCGTTGCCAGGGCCTCTCCCTCCATCTCGTCTAAAATGAACGAGGTTTTCGACTTTGCTCATGTTAGGATGAAGTTCTCCTCCTATTCCTAACATGGTTATTTTTAGTTACGTCTTTCCTGTTATCACATAATTTTTGCATTAAGAAATAATAATGCTGAAATCGGATTATTTTATTAAGAAAAAATTACTGGTAGTACATTCTCAGATTTTTTGAGTTCCAAGATCGTGGGAGATTTGTAGCCAACTGGCTTTAGGTTAAGTGGAAAGTTTGTTAAATATTAATATGTGCCCTAGAAGCCAGAATTGGCTGACACTTGTAATACACTTCTAGGGGCAAAATTATAATTTTGACTAATATCAATAAAATAGATTATTTTCTATCACATATGTGTATTTAGTGTCTATGATACATTCTTTGAGTTAATGGTAATGATAATTCATATTTTCAAGAGTTGAAAATTTAAGACATGAATAATCATTATTAACTCATAAAATGCTCTCCCGACCATAGGATCATCACGAGGATGGTGATTGATCCGGAAGGTTGGTGTACAATCGCTTCTCTTTAGTAGATGAGTCTTGAGTCTACGGTGTGGAGACACCGGAGCGAGAGTACAGGTACTCGTTAGAGAACGAGGGCACTGAGCGTGACCACCTCGAGTAGTCATTAGGGAGTCTACCTTCTCGTCAATGACTGACTCGATGCTGCAGTAGTGTGTCTGGTTCTTTGACCTGAGGATGCATCGGCAGTTCACCTTGAGGGTGTTATAGTTTGACTACACCATTACTCGGTCTCCTAGCCATATGGAACCCTGAGGTGTATGTTGGCTATAGCATGTTCATTGTAGGAACTGGATTGCATCAAGATGGAATCTATCTACCTCGGTGGTAGAGGAGCAGCCCTATGATGATCATGAGAATCAAGTCCAGAAGTCCATGGCCATGGCAGAGTGAAATAATAGAAAGAGTTTCTATTTAGATTTTCACATTGGACTTGAATCGAATGATTACATCATATGACAGAGACTAGGGTTTGACGAGTTCACCTTAACCCTAATCTGATCGGGGCTCAAGATAGAAGAACTTAATCACACAGGTAGCTGCACCAAGAGGTTCGCATTCAGCTCTGATGGGTTGCCACCATATACTGCTAGGTGTCACTGGTGGATTTTGGGAGCAATTAGAATGATTTAGATGATCGATCATTCTAGCTGTTCGAATCAGAAGAGTTCTGATCCATCGAAAGGAGTTTCGATGATGTCGATGATAGAGATCATGACATATCCCATTACCATACAGAACTGAACCTAACTGGGTCACACAAACAAGGGTTTGAATCTGGTGATCATCAATTGAACTGATCTAGTTCAATTGATCTGAATGAGATTCAATTAGGTTCAAGGAAAATCGTGCTAGCACTCGATTGAACCTAACGTTCTTCTTTTACTATCATAAATAAGTTGTCCTGTCTGAGCCAAAGGAGTTTGTGCTCAATCAGAGGCCTTCATATGGTCTGACTGGAGGTTGTCCAAGTCAGAAAAAGGTTGTCTTATTTTGTAAGACATTACCTGCCATTTTTGGTCACCTGCCATTTCTTGTTCTTTGACTTTGGTCAAAAGTCTACCTTTGACTGGTCAAACGTTGACCATTGACACTTTGACTTTTGACCACATGTCATGCACCTATTGGAGAGCTGGTGGGGGCCTGTCCCCCTGCCAGAACCTGGCAAGGAGGAGGGCGCACGCCACCCTTGGCGTGTGCCCAAGTTGGAGGCGCCTAGGAGTCCTTGTTGGACAAGGACTCCATCTCCTTTTTGGATTCCAATTAGAGTTCTTCTAAGAACCAACTTTGACTGGTCTTAGGCACCCTCTAAGGAGGAATCCAGGGGACTCTATTCCCACCAATCAGATTTAGATCTGATTTCACAAAGGGTTGTGATTGGTTGGGAAGAAGAGGAGTTGGATCACAGCTTAGTCTATAAATAAGACCCTGCGCCCAACTCAAAGAGAATCACAATTCTTCCATGCCCCAAGGCTGCCTCTCCCCTCCTTCCTCCATGCCAAAAGCACCTTCTCCCCTCTCCTCTCCACGTCCAAAAGGAGTTTTGGACCTTGGTTGGTGCGATCCAGATCAAAGAAAGGCGACAAAAGCTAGAAGGCTGCGCTGCTGCAAAGGACGACTGCTGATCTTCAAAAGGAGTTTTGAAGATCCTCCAGATCAGATCCAGATCTGATTTTTGGAGATGTGATAGAGAAGAAGAGGATCTCCAGATCCAAGCCTGAGTGGATACCGGTAGAGGCCAGGCACTTGCGTGGCTAGATCCAGAACCTTCCGCTGCTTACAGGATCATCAACGGGTAATAGGATTACCCAACTTCAAGGTAAATTAAATTTGATTTAATTTATCTTAATTTTATTTTAATTATTAAAATAATAAGAATTAGATCTAAAATATCTCAAGATCTGATTAGATCAAAGAAAAAAATTTTTGAAATATATCTCTTGATCTGATCAGATCTGAACGAACCTGGTCCGGAAAAATCAGGATTTTCCTTCAACTGGTATCAGAGCCAAGGTTCTAAAAGTATTTAGATCTAATTTTAAATTTATTTTAATTAAAAAATAAGTGATTTTAGATGTCACATGAGATGTGATCAGATCTGAAATCAGAAAAAATTAAAATTAAATGATTTGGATCTAAGATTAGAAAATATGCATGACTAGTTCTAAAATAGAATAGTTCTATAGAATAGTCTTGCATGTTTTCAATTTAATTTAATTGATTAAATCATATTTTAGATCTATTTATTTACTATTTTTTGATATTATAATGGTTATAATAAACATCTAAAAAATAGCAAATAAAAATTATTTAATTTTAAATATCATATGAGATATGATTGATGCATGTCTAGACTAGTTGTAGAATAGTTCTACATAATTGTCTAGATTAGAATTTATTTTGATTAGATCAATTTAAATCTAATTTTTTAGATTATTATGAGATAATTTAGATCTGAAAATATGCATGATTCGATACATGAGATGTATGCAAAATATGCCATGATTAGATCTAATTTGTATATGAGATATATGATATAGATCTAAAACTGTTTTGTAGTATTGCATGTTCCTGATTAAGGCGTTCCTCTTGGCCGTCCGGTCATAAGAATGAAGAAGGGTTTAAAGGCCCTCTCTTTCCCATTCGATGGGGTGTTCTTATGATGTGTAGGGGTGCTGCGTGTTCGTCCTTAATCAGAAACCCAAAACTTACTTTCTGCAAAACCCTAGATCCTGAAACCCTAGGATTTATTGTGCATATTTTGTTTATGAACCCTACTTAATTAAAGAATTAAGATTATGGAATATTAATTAGGTCTAAAATTGAGAATTTTCAGATCTAAGACATATTCATAATACTGGGTTCGGGCTTGGGTAGCTCAATTAGGTCTAAGCGGTTGATCAAACCGAATCAAGAGTTGGTTAGATGGGATCAACAATGCTTAAATTGACCAGCCTAATAGGATTAAGTCTGGGTCAAGATCGAGTCACGATCAAGCAAGACCTAATTAGGCTCAGAGGTTAGAGTCTGGATTGTAGGCTAACCCAATTGGTTCTGGACTCAACAATTTGGTGTCTAAGGTAAGTTTGGCACATACGACCGACTGGTTTTTAATTGGAAGCTACTCGACCTGAATGCGTTCTTGTACGAGTTAATGGCATATTCCTTCCACCGGTCTCACTTACCTGGCCATATCTGTTGACACAGTTCTGATCTGAGGTGGTCAATAATCCGAGCTAACCCATGCCACTAGGTTAGTCATAATTGTTATGACTAATGACAAGTCTAGTTTAATGAGACCTGAATCAATTCTCCCTAAGAAAAGATTAAGTCTGAGGTCTTCCACCATTGTAGATGTGCGGGCCCTTCCCGGGGTTGATTGTTCTCGGCTGGATACAGTGGCTCAGTTGCACCGGGAAAGATGCAACCATGTCTATTAGGCATTGGATGCTATGGGCTGGAGGATGAGTTGGGCTCAATATTTTGGATACGGTGAGAGACTCAATTAGGAACCCAGTCTATGCAAATGGTGGGTCTGACTTAACTAAGGAGTGGATCAATATTTCGGATACGGTGAGATTCATGAATTAGAGACCAAGTTTGGGTGCACCATGATTAGAGAATCATTGAACAAGAGTTGTTCACTCATTGGCTAACCCATCACCAATAACTGTTAGGTGAGGTGATGAGTCAGTTGGTGAGACCGCACCACCCACTAGAAATCATTAATCATGGAGATTTTTCGCATCTCTACAGAGGGAGTGTAGGGATCCGAGAAAATAGTGGGAGCTAATTTGTTTAAAAATAAAATTCCTAAATAAATTGGTCAAGTCAATAATTACAGTATCTAACTAGAATCTTTGACTCTCTACAGAGGAAAATGTCTGCGTCCAACCCATTGGCACGTATCCTGGACACACATAGACTGACTGGACCCAATTATAAAGATTGGCTCAGGAACTACAAAATTATTTTGGGTTCGAGAAGTTAACCCATGTTTGGACCAGGACCCTCCCACCTTACCAGCCCGTCCATCCATTGAACAGAGAGCGTCTCTGGAAAAATGGATAGACGAAGATAATAAGGCCAGATATTACATGTTGGGCTCGATGTCTGATGAGCTCCAGCGCCAACATGAAGATATCGGGACTGCTCGCCAAATGTTGGCTCACCTGCAGGAGATGTTTGGTGAACAGAGTCGCGCAGCCAAATATCAAGTCACGAAATGACTTTTTAAGGCTAAGATGCGTGATGGGCAGTCAGTCCAAGATCACTGTCTGACAATGATCAAGGACATGGAAGAGCTTGAGAAGCTCGGTGTGAAGTTAGACTTGGACCTGCAGAACGATATTATTCTGCAATCCTTGACTGATGCATATGGGCAATTCATCATGAATTACCACATGCATAAACTTCAAAATTCCTTGGCCGAATTAATGAATATGCTGGTTACCGCTGAGCTTTCTATGAAAGGTTCTAAAGGCTCAGTTCTTGCTATGGAACGGACTTCTTCCAAAAGAAAGTCTTATGGAAAGAAAAAGAAGTCTGTGAAAAAAAGCAAAAGGTGGAAGGATCAAAGAAGAAGAAGGCAGAGCCGAAGAAAAAGGCCGATGTCAAAGGAAAGTGTTTCCATTGCAACAGCGACGGCCATTGGAAGCGGAACTGCCCTACTTACCTGGCCACCCTGAAGAACAAGAAGGAAGGTCCTTCTGGAGGTATGCTCGTTATTGAGTCTAACCTTACGGTTTCTTCTGCATCCAGTTGGGTGCTTGACTCTGGTTCTAGTGCTCATCTGTGCACTTCCATGCAGGGTCTTGAGGATAGCAGGAGGCTGAGGGATGGAGACATGATCCTACGCATCGGTAATGGAGCAAGAGTTGCTGCAGTAGCCGTGGGAACATACCCTCTTCGATTACCATCTGGTTTAGACTTAGTTTTGAAAGACTGTTATTATGTGCCTGCAGCTAGCAGGAATTTGATTTCTGTTTCATGCTTAGCACAAGAAGGCTATGTGATTACCTTCTTTAAGGACCATTGTAACATTCTTTATGAAAGAAATAAAATTGCAAATGGTTTCCTTATTAATGGTCTTTATCAGCTACATATTGATGTACCTGTTCTAACTATCGAGCAAAACGTGAATGCCAAACGACCTAGGGATAGTCCAAACGATAGATATCTATGGCACCTGAGATTAGGTCATATAGCAGAAGATAGGATCAACAAATTGGAGAAAAATGGGCTATTGAGTCCATTGACTTTCGAGTCATATCCAACTTGTGAATCTTGTCTTCAAGGCAAAATGACTAAACTCCCTTTTGTTGGACATGGGGAGAGGGCCACAGATCTCCTTGCCCTAGTACATACTGATGTGTGCGGCCCATTTGATGTGCCGGCTAGAGGCAATTTTGTCTACTTCATTACCTTTACCGATGATCTGTCTAGGTATGGGTATGTGTATCTTATGAGACACAAGTCTGAAGCTTTTGAAAAGTTCAAAGAATTCAGACATGAAGTAGAAAAACAAACTAGGAAAAACCCATTAAGGTTCTTCGATCAGATCGAGGAGGTGAATACCTTAGCCGGAAATTCCTAGACTATCTCAAGGAAAATGGCATAGTCTCTCAATGGACTCCACCAGGAACACCTCAACTCAACGGGGTTTCAGAATGGAGAAATCGGACTCTATTGGATATGGTTCGATCCATGATGAGCTTCACAGACCTTCCCTGATTTTCTTTGGGGACACTCATTGTTAACTTCAATTTATCTACTGAATAGGGTTCCCTCTAAAACCGTTCCTACCACACCGTATGAGATATGGCACGGTAAGAAACCAAGTCTGAGTCATCTCAGAATTTGGGGTTGTCCGGCTCATGTCAAAAGACAACAAGCGGACAAGTTAGAGTTTAGGTCCTTTAGAGCTCGATTCATAGGATATCCTAAAGAGTCATTAGGATACTATTTCTACATTCCAGAAGACCACAATGTGATTGTGAGTCGACATGCCATCTTTCTTGAAAAATAGTTTATTCAAGATAGCGGCATTGGAAAGCAGATTAAGCTTGATGAGAAAGTCTCACAAGTACAGAACGAGCTAAGGACCAATTGGAACCAAATCAGGTTGAGCCAATAAGAACACTACCTCCTCCACCTCGTAGATCGGAAAGAGTTTTCCGTCCCCCTGAAAGATACTTAGGTATTATTTCAGAGGAAGTAGAGGAAAATGTTCCTCGTAGGTAATGGTGCTCATGGTGATGATCCCAAAACCTACAACGAGGCGATATCAGATATCGACTCCGAGAAATGGCTAGAGGCAATGCAGTCAGAAATTGACTCGATGCACTCAAACCAAGTCTGGACCTTGGTAGATCCACCAGAAGGTATAGTACCTATTGGGTGTAAATGGATCTTCAAGAGAAAGATTGGTGCAGATGGGAATGTGGAGACATTCAAGGCTAGACTAGTGGCAAAAGGTTATAGTCAACGCGAAGGCATTGACTATCAGGATACCTTTTCCCCAGTGGCTATGCTAAAATCCATCCGCACATTGCTTGCCGTTGCAGCCTATTTCGATTATGAAATATGGCAAATGGACGTGAAAACGGCATTCGTAAATGGATATCTTGAGGAAGATATCTATATGGAACAGCCGCTAGGTTTCACATCCAGTGATACTGATCACAAGGTTTGCAAGCTGCAAAGGTCCATATATGGACTTAAGCAAGCATCTCGGAGCTGGAACACTCGTTTCAATGATGTGATCAAAAATGTTTGGTTTCATCAAAAATGAAGAGGAACCATGTGTTTTCAAAAAGGTCAGTGGGAGCGCTGTTGTCTTCCTCGTATTGTACGTGGATGACATCCTCCTTATTGGGAATGATATTCCCATGTTGACAACAGTCAAATATGGTTGTCCAAGGAATTCTCCATGAAAGACCTAGGTGAAGCATCCTTTATTCTAGGAATTAAGGTCTATAGGGATAGACCGAATAGGATGCTAGGACTTTCACAGAAGATGTACATAGAGGAAAGTACTAAAGAGGTTTAGTATGGAAAACTCTAAGAGGGTATTTTATTTAATGATCCTACTTAAATTAATTAAGATTATGGAAATGTTAATTAGATCTAAAAATTGAGAATTTCAGAATTTAGACATATTCATAAATTCTGAATTTGGGCTTGGGTAGCTCAATTTAGGTCTAAGCGGTTGATCAAACCCGAATCAAGAGTTGGTTAGATGGGATCAAAAATGCTTAACTTGACCAGCCTAATAGGATTAAGTCTGGGATTTAAAGATCGAATCACGATCAAGCATGATCCTAATTAGGCTCAGAGGTTAGAAGCTGGATTGTAAGCTAACCCAATTGATCTGACTCAAAAATTTTGGTGTCTAAGGTAAAGATTTGGCATATACAACAGCGATTGATTTTTATTGGAAGCCTACTCGACCTTGAATGCATTCTTGTAATGAGTTAATGGCATATTCCTTCCCACCGTCTCACTTAACTTGGGCCATATCTGTTGACAAAACAGTTCTGATCTGAGGTGGTCAATAATCTGAGCTAACTATGCCTACTAGGTTAGTCATAATTGTTATGCTATGACAAGTCTAATTTAAATGAGACCTGAATGCAAATTCTTCCTAAAAAAGAATTAGTCCTGAGGTCTTCCACCATTATAGATGTGTTGGTCCTTTTTCGGGGTTGTTGTTTCTCACTGGATAACAGTGGCTAGAGTTGGCACAGGAAAGATGTAACCATATCTATTAGCATTGGATGCCTATGGACTGGAGGATGAGTTGGGCTCAATATTTTGGATACAGTGGAGAGACTCAATTAAGAATTCCAATCTGGTGCAATGGTGGGTCTGACTTAACTAAGGAGTGGATCAATATTTGATATGGTGAGATTGCATGAATTAGAGACCAAGTTTTGGGTGCACCATGATTAGAGAAATCATTGAACAAGGTTATTCACTCATGTGGCTTAACCCATTTACCAATAACCTGTTAGGTGAGGTGATTGAGTCAGATTTAGGTGGAGCATAAATATCAGGCACACGAATCACTAGATAATAAATCGTGGAAGATTTTCGTATGCTCTAAACAGAGAAGAGTGTAGGGGATCCGAGAAAATAGTGGGAGCCTTAATCTAATGAATTAAATGTAATACAATTCATTAAATATTAGTAATCATATATAACATATCTAACTAGTTTTTACAGTCTCTAAGATATCTTACACGTCCAACTCCTTAGCACTACTCACGACACACGATGATCAACCTCTTAAACAGAGGTAAAACTATAAATCATTAGGTTCGACGACCAGTTAACAAGCCACTTAGTCTACTTGGACCCATAACGAACCAAACTCCCCAACCTTACCACCATATACAATCTCTGCCCTATCAGAACTAGTAACTATACTGTAGAAGTACCGTTCCGGCTCCTTACGACAAACCATGAAGAGAGCGTCTAGAAATGGTTGAAGAGATAATAAGGTCCAGATATACATGTTGGGCTCGAATGTCTGATGAAGCCTTCAGCACAACAATGAGAAATCGAAGACTTGCTTCTATGACTCAAATGTTGGCTCACCTACAGAAGATGTTATGGTGAATAAAGTCGCAAGCCAAGTATCAAAGTCACGAAAAATGACTTTTTTAAGGCTAAGATGCGTGATGGCAGCTCCAGCTTCCAAGATCATTAGTTTGATGATGATCAAGAAACAATGAAAGACGCTTGAGGAAGCTCTGTATGTGAAGTTAGAACTTGGACCTGCAAGAAGATGATTTATATTACGCCTGCAAATCATTGACTTGATGCATATGGGCATAATTCTCATGAAAAATAACTACAACTATATGCATAAATCTATCAAAACATTCCTTGATGTCCGAATTAAATAACCATGCTGCGTACACTGCATCAATACCATACACCACCAGTTAACATATTTTAATGTAATTGGGTTCTAAAAAGGCCTCAAGTTCTTATTATCGCGCATAACGAACTTCTTTCACGCAAACGCATAAGTATCTTATGGAAAGAAAAAAGAAGTCCCTGTGAATAAAGCAGAAAGGTGAAAGAAGCAAAGAAGAAGAAGACAGAGCGAAGATGAAAAGCCGCTATCAAAAGAAAATATTTGTGTATGTTGGCTATAGCATGTTCATTGTAGGAACTGGATTGCATCAAGATGGAATCTATCTACCTCGGTGGTAGAGGAGCAGCCCTATGATGATCATGAGAATCAAGTCCAGAAGTCCATGGCCATGGCAGAGTGAAATAATAGAAAGAGTTTCTATTTAGATTTTCACATTGGACTCGAATCGAATGATTACATCATATGACAGAGACTAGGGTTTGACGAGTTCACCTTAACCCTAATCTGATCGGGGCTCAAGATAGAAGAACTTAATCACACAGGTAGCTGCACCAAGAGGTTCGCATTCAGCTCTGATGGGTTGCCACCATATACTGCTAGGTGTCACTGGTGGATTTTGGGAGCAATTAGAATGATTTAGATGATCGATCATTCTAGCTGTTCGAATCAGAAGAGTTCTGATCCATCGAAAGGAGTTTCGATGATGTCGATGATAGAGATCATGACATATCCCATTACCATACAGAACTGAACCTAACTGGGTCACACAAACAAGGGTTTGAATCTGGTGATCATCAATTGAACTGATCTAGTTCAATTGATCTGAATGAGATTCAATTAGGTTCAAGAAAATCGTGCTAGCACTCGATTGAACCTAACGTTCTTCTTTTACTATCATAAATAAGTTGTCCTGACTGAGCCAAAGGAGTTTGTGCTCAATCAGAGGCCTTCATATGGTCTGACTGGAGGTTGTCCAAGTCAGAAAAGGTTGTCTTATTTTGTAAGACATTACCTGCCATTTTTGGTCACCTGCCATTTCTTGTTCTTTGACTTTGGTCAAAAGTCTACCTTTGACTGGTCAAACGTTGACCATTGACACTTTGACTTTTGACCACATGTCATGCACCTATTGGAGAGCTGGTGGGGGCCTGTCCCCCTGCCAGAACCTGGCAAGGAGGAAGGGCGCACGCCACCCTTGGCGTGTGCCCAAGTTGGAGGCGCCTAGGAGTCCTTGTTGGACAAGGACTCCATCTCCTTTTTGGATTCCAATTAGAGTTCTCCTAAGAACCAACTTTGACTGGTCTTAGGCACCCTCTAAGGAGGAATCCAGGGGACTCTATTCCCACCAATCAGATTTAGATCTGATTTCACAAAGGGTTGTGATTGGTTGGGAAGAAGAGGAGTTGGATCACGCTTAGTCTATAAATAAGACCCTGCGCCCAACTCAAAGAGCAATCACAATTCTCCACACCCCAAGGCTGCTTCTCCTCCTCCTCCTCCATGCCAAAGCACCTTCTCCCTCTCCTCTCCACGTCCAAAGAGGTTTTGGATTCTTGGTTGGTGCGATCCAGATCAGAGAAAGGCGATCAAAAGCTAAGAAGGCTGCGCTGCTGCAAAGGACGACTGCTGATCTTCAAAAGGAGTTTTGAAGATCCTCCAGATCAGATCCAGATCTAATTTTTGGAGACGTGATAGAGAAGAAGAGGATCTCCAGATCCAACCTAAGTGGATACCGGTAGAGGCCAGGCACTTGCGTGGCTAGATCCAGAACCTTCCGCTGCTTACAGGATCATCAACAGGGTAATAGGATTACCCACTTCAAGGTAAATTAAATTTGAAATTTAATTTATCTTAAATTTTATTTTAATTATTAAAATAATAAGAATTAGATCTAAAATATCTCAGATCTGATTAGAATCAAAGAAAAAAAATTTTGAAATATATCTCTTGATCTGATCAGATCTGAACGAACCTGGTCCGAAAAATCAGGATTTTCCTTCAACTGGTATCAGAGCCAAGGTTCTAAAAGTATTTAGATCTGATTTTAAATTTATTTTAATTAAAAAATAAGTGATTTCAGATGTCACATGAGATGTGATCAGATCTAAAATCAGAAAAAATTAAAATTAAATGAATTTGGATCTAAGATTAGAAAATATGCATGACTAGTTCTAAAATAGAATAGTTCTATAGAATAGTCTTGCATGTTTTAATTTAATTGATTAAATCATATTTTAGATCTATTTATTTACTATTTTTTGATATTATAATTATTATAATAACATCTAAAAAATAGTAAATAAAAATTATTTAATTTTAAATATCATATGAGATATGATTGATGCATGTCTAGACTAGTTGTAGAATAGTTCTACATAATTGTCTAGATTAGAATTTATTTTGATTAGATCAATTTAAATCTAATTTTTTAGATTATTATGAGATAATTTAGATCTGAAAAATATGCATGATTCGATACATGAGATGTATGCAAAATATGCCATGATTAGATCTAATTTGTATATGAGATATATGATATAGATCTAAAACTATTTTGTAGTATTGCATGTTCCTGATTAAGGCGTTCCTCTTGGCCGTCCGGTCATAAGAACGAAGAAGGGTTTAAAGGCCCTCTCCTTCCCATTCGATGGGGTGTTCTTATGATGTGTAGGGGTGCTGCGTGTTCGTCCTTAATCAGAAATCCCAAAACTTACTTTCTGCAAAACCCTAGATCCTGAAACCCTAGGATTTATTGTGCATATTTTGTTTATGAACCCTACTTAATTAAGAATTAAGATTTATGGAATATTAATTAGGTCTAAAATTGAGAATTTCAGATCTAAGACATATTCATAATACTGGGTTCGGGCTTGGGTAGCTCAATTAGGTCTAAGCGGTTGATCAAACCGAATCAAGAGTTGGTTAGATGGGATCAACAATGCTTAAATTGACCAGCCTAATAGGATTAAGTCTGGGTCAAGATCGAGTCACGATCAAGCAAGACCTAATTAGGCTCAGAGGTTAGAGTCTGGATTGTAGGCTAACCCAATTGGTTCTGACTCAACAATTTGGTGTCTAAGGTAAGTTTGGCACATACGACCGACTGATTTTTAATTGGAAGCTACTCGACCTGAATGCATTCTTGTACGAGTTAATGGCATATTCCTTCCACCGGTCTCACTTACCTGGCCATATCTGTTGACACAGTTCTGATCTGAGGTGGTCAATAATCCGAGCTAACCCATGCCACTAGGTTAGTCATAATTGTTATGACTAAGACCAAGTCTAGTTTAATGAGACCTGAATCAATTCTCCCTAAGAAAAGATTAAGTCTGAGGTCTTCCACCATTGTAGATGTGCGGGCCCTTCCCGGGGTTGATTGTTCTCGGCTGGATACAGTGGCTCAGTTGCACCGGAAAGATGCAACCATGTCTATTAGGCATTGGATGCTATGGGCTGGAGGATGAGTTGGGCTCAATATTTTGGATACGGTGAGAGACTCAATTAGGAACCCAGTCTATGCAAATGGTGGGTCTGACTTAACTAAGGAGTGGATCAATATTCCGGATACGGTGAGATTCATGAATTAGAGACCAAGTTTGGGTGCACCATGATTAGAGAATCATTGAACAAGAGTTGTTCACTCATTGGCTAACCCATCACCAATAACTGTTAGGTGAGGTGATGAGTCAGTTGGTGAGACCGCACCACCCACTAGAAATCATTAATCGTGGAGATTTTCGCATCTCTACAGAGGGAGTGTAGGGATCCGAGAAAATAGTGGGAGCTAATTTGTTTAAAAATAAAATCCCTAAATAAATTGGTCAAGTCAAAATTACAGTATCTAACTAGAATCTTTGACTCTCTACAGAAAAATGTCTGCGTCCAACCCATTGGCACGTATCCTGGACACACATAGACTGACTGGACCCAATTATAAAGATTGGCTCAGGAACTACAAAATTATTTTGGGTTCAGAGAAGTTAACCCATGTTTTGGACCAGGACCCTCCCACCTTACCAGCCCGTCCATCCACTGAACAGAGAGCGTCTCTGGAAAAATGGATAGACGAAGATAATAAGGCCAGATATTACATGTTGGGCTCGATGTCTGATGAGCTCCAGCGCCAACATGAAGATATCGGGACTGCTCGCCAAATGTTGGCTCACCTGCAGGAGATGTTTGGTGAACAGAGTCGCGCAGCCAAATATCAAGTCACGAAAATGACTTTTTAAGGCTAAGATGCGTGATGGGCAGTCAGTCCAAGATCACTGTCTGACAATGATCAAGGACATGGAAGAGCTTGAGAAGCTCGGTGTGAAGTTAGGACTTGGATCTGCAGAATGATATTATTCTGCAATCCTTGACTGATGCATATGGGCAATTCATCATGAATTACCACATGCATAAACTTCAAAATTCCTTGGCCGAATTAATGAATATGCTGGTTACCGCTGAGCTTTCTATGAAAGGTTCTAAAGGCTCAGTTCTTGCTATGGAACGGACTTCTTCCAAAAGAAAGTCTTATGGAAAGAAAAAAGAAGTCTGTGAAAAAGCAAAAGGTGGAAGGATCAAAGAAGAAGAAGGCAGAGCCGAAGAAGAAAGGCCGATGGCAAAGGAAAGTGTTTCCATTGCAACAGCGACGGCCATTGGAAGCGGAACTGCCCTACTTACCTGGCCACCCTGAAGAACAAGAAGGAAGGTCCTTCTGGAGGTATGCTCGTTATTGAGTCTAACCTTACGGTTTCTTCTGCATCCAGTTGGGTGCTTGACTCTGGTTCTAGTGCTCATCTGTGCACTTCCATGCAGGGTCTTGAGGATAGCAGGAGGCTGAGGGATGGAGACATGATCCTACGCATCGGTAATGGAGCAAGAGTTGCTGCAGTAGCCGTGGGGAACATATACCCTCTTCGATTACCATCTGGTTTAGACTTAGTTTTGAAAGACTGTTATTATGTGCCTGCAGCTAGCAGGAATTTGATTTCTGTTTCATGCTTAGCACAAGAAGGCTTATGTGATTACCTTCTTTAAGGACCATTGTAACATTCTTTATGAAAGAAATAAAATTGCAAATGGTTTTCCTTATTAATGGTCTTTATCAGCTACATATTGATGTACCTGTTCTAACTATCGAGCAAAACGTGAATGCCAAACGACCTAGGGATAGTCCAAACGACAGATATCTATGGCACCTGAGATTAGGTCATATAGCAGAAGATAGGATCAACAAATTGGAGAAAAATGGGCTATTGAGTCCATTGACTTTCGAGTCATATCCAACTTGTGAATCTTGTCTTCAAGGCAAAATGACTAAACTCCCTTTTGTTGGACATGGGGAGAGGGCCACAGATCTCCTTGCCCTAGTACATACTGATGTGTGCGGCCCATTTGATGTGCCGGCTAGAGGCAATTTTGTCTACTTCATTACCTTTACCGATGATCTGTCTAGGTATGGGTATGTGTATCTTATGAGACACAAGTCTGAAGCTTTTGAAAAGTTCAAAGAATTCAGACATGAAGTAGAAAAACAAACTGGAAAAACCCATTAAGGTTCTTCGATCAGATCGAGGAGGTGAATACCTTAGCCGAGAATTCCTAGACTATCTTAAGGAAAATGGCATAGTCTCTCAATGGACTCCACCAGGAACACCTCAACTCAACGGGGTTTCAGAATGGAGAAATCGGACTCTATTGGATATGGTTCGATCCATGATGAGCTTCACAGACCTCCCTGATTTTCTTTGGGGACATTCATTGTTAACTTCAATTTATCTACTGAATAGGGTTCCCTCTAAAACCGTTCCTACCACACCGTATGAGATATGGCACGGTAAGAAACCAAGTCTGAGTCATCTCAGAATTTGGGGTTGTCCGGCTCATGTCAAAAGACAACAAGCGGACAAGTTAGAGTTTAGGTCCTTTAGAGCTCGATTCATAGGATATCCTAAAGAGTCATTAGGATACTATTTCTACATTCCAGAAGACCACAATGTGATTGTGAGTCGACATGCCATCTTTCTTGAAAAATAGTTTATTCAAGATAGCGGCATTGGAAAGCAGATTAAGCTTGATGAGAAAGTCTCACAAGTACAACGAGCTAAGGACCAATTGGAACCAAATCAGGTTGAGCCAATAAGAACACTACCTCCTCCACCTCGTAGATCGGAAAGAGTTTTCCCGTCCCCCTGAAAGATACTTAGGTATTATTTCAGAGGAAGTAGAGAAAATGTTCCTCGTAGGTAATGGTGCTCATGGTGATGATCCCAAAACCTACAACGAGGCGATATCAGATATCGACTCCGAGAAATGGCTAGAGGCAATGCAGTCAGAAATTGACTCGATGCACTCAAACCAAGTCTGGACCTTGGTAGATCCACCAGAAGGTATAGTACCTATTGGGTGTAAATGGATCTTCAAGAGAAAGATTGGTGCAGATGGGAATGTGGAGACATTCAAGGCTAGACTAGTGGCAAAAGGTTATAGTCAACGCGAAGGCATTGACTATCAGGATACCTTTTTCCCAGTGGCTATGCTAAAATCCATCCGCACATTGCTTGCCGTTGCAGCCTATTTCGATTATGAAATATGGCAAATGGACGTGAAAACGGCATTCTTAAATGGATATCTTGAGGAAGATATCTATATGGAACAGCCGCTAGGTTTCACATCCAGTGATACTGATCACAAGGTTTGCAAGCTGCAAAGGTCCATATATGGACTTAAGCAAGCATCTCGGAGCTGGAACACTCGTTTCAATGATGTGATCAAAAAGTTTGGTTTCATCAAAAATGAAGAGGAACCATGTGTTTTCAAAAAGGGTCAGTGGGAGCGCTGTTGTCTTCCTCGTATTGTACGTGGATGACATCCTCCTTATTGGGAATGATATTCCCATGTTGACATCAGTCAAGATTATGGTTGTCCAAGGAATTCTCCATGAAAGACCTAGGTGAAGCATCCTTTATTCTAGGAATTAAGGTCTATAGGGATAGACCGAATAGGATGCTAGGACTTTCACAGAAGATGTACATAGAGGAAGT
Source organism: Cocos nucifera (assembly GCA_006176705.1). NCBI lineage: Eukaryota > Viridiplantae > Streptophyta > Magnoliopsida > Arecales > Arecaceae > Cocos > Cocos nucifera. The sequence continues at coordinate 5,423,938 of QRFJ01000003.1, read as the reverse complement.
ACTAAAGAGGTTTAGTATGGAAAACTCTAAGAGGGGATTAATACCCTTCAGACATGGTATTCATCTTTCCAAGAAGATGTGCCCCAGCACACCTGAGGAAATAGAACGCATGAGCAAGATCCCTTATGCTTCTGCAATAGGGAGCCTCATGTATGCCATGCTATGTACACGACCTGATATAGCCCATGCTGTGAGTGTCACAAGCAGATATCAGTCAAATCCAGGTGAAGAACACTGGACTTCTGTGAAATGTATCCTTAAGTACTTGAGAAGAACTAAGGATATGATGTTGGTCTTTGGTAACGGAGAACTCCAAGTCCAGGGATACACAGACTCGGATTTCATGTCCGATATAGATGATCGAAAGTCGACATCTGGGAGTCTGTTTGTGTGCAATGGTGGTGCTGTCAGCTGGAAGAGTTCCAAGCAAACTGTGATAGCAGATTCCACCATGGAAGCAGAATATATCGCTGCATCAGAGGCTGCGAAGGAAGCATTCTGGTACAAGAAGTTTGCTGCAGAAATTGGAGTAATGCCATCAGATGCCATTCCTCTATACTGCGACAACAATGGCGCCATAGCCCTTGCTAAGGAGCCGAGGTCTCACCAGAAATCCAAGCACATTGAGCGGCGATACCACCTCATCCGCGATTACCTCGAGAAGGGTTACGTCGAGGTCAAGAGAGTCAACTCCACAGATAATGTGGCAGACCCACTTACAAAGCCGTTGGGCCAGCAGAAGATCGAAGCCCACCTTGAGAAGATGGGACTTAGACTTGTAGCCAATTGGCTTTAGGACAAGTGGGAGATTGTTAGATATATGTGCCCTAGAAGCCAGAATTGGCTGACACTTGTAATACACTTCTAGGGGCAAAATTATAATTTTGACTATAATCAATAAAATGGGTTATTTTCTATCACATATGTGTATTTAGTGTCTGTGATACATCCTTTGAGTTAATGGTAATGATAATTCATATTTTCAAGAGTTGAAAATTTAAGACATGAATAATCATTATTAACTCATAAAATGCTCCCGACCATAGGATCATCACGAGGATGGTGATTGATCCGGAAGGTTGGTGTACAATCGCTTCTCTTTAGTAGATGAGTCTTGAGTCTACGGTGTGGAGACACCGGAGCGAGAGTACAGGTACTCGTTAGAGAACGAGGGCACTGAGCGTGACCACCTCGAGTAGTCATTAGGGAAGTCTACCTTCTCGTCAATGACTGACTCGATGCTGCAGTAGTGTGTCTGGTTCTTTGACCTGAGATGCATCGGCAGTTCACCTTGAGGGTGTTATAGTTTGACTACACCATTACTCGGTCTCCTAGCCATATGGAACCCTGAGGTGTATGTTGGCTATAGCATGTTCATTGTAGGAACTGGATTGCATCAAGATGGAATCTATCTACCTCGGTGGTAGAGGAGCAGCCCTATGATGATCATGAGAATCAAGTCCAGAAGTCCCATGGCCATGGCAGAGTGAAATAATAGAAAGAGTTTCTATTTAGATTTTCACATTGGACTCGAATCGAATGATTACATCATATGACAGAGACTAGGGTTTGACGAGTTCACCTTAACCCTAATCTGATCGGGGCTCAAGATAGAAGAACTTAATCACACAGGTAGCTGCACCAAGAGGTTCGCATTCAGCTCTGATGGGTTGCCACCATATACTGCTAGGTGTCACTGGTGGATTTTGGGAGCAATTAGAATGATTTAGATGATCGATCATTCTAGCGTTCGAATCAGAAGAGTTCTGATCCATCGAAAGGAGTTTCGATGATGTCGATGATAGAGATCATGACATATCCCATTACCATACAGAACTGAACCTAACTGGGTCACACAAACAAGGGTTTGAATCTGGTGATCATCAATTGAACTGATCTAGTTCAATTGATCTGAATGAGATTCAATTAGGTTCAAGAAAATCGTGCTAGCACTCGATTGAACCTAACGTTCTTCTTTTACTATCATAAATAAGTTGTCCTGACTGAGCCAAAGGAGTTTGTGCTCAATCAGAGGCCTTCATATGGTCTGACTGGAGGTTGTCCAAGTCAGAAAAGGTTGTCTTATTTTGTAAGACATTACCTGCCATTTTTGGTCACCTGCCATTTCTTGTTCTTTGACTTTGGTCAAAAGTCTACCTTTGACTGGTCAAACGTTGACCATTGACACTTTGACTTTTGACCACATGTCATGCACCTATTGGAGAGCTGGTGGGGGCCTGTCCCCCTGCCAGAACCTGGCAAGGAGAAGGGCGCACGCCACCCTTGGCGTGTGCCCAAGTTGGAGGCGCCTAGGAGTCCTTGTTGGACAAGGACTCCATCTCCTTTTTGGATTCCAATTAGAGTTCTCCTAAGAACCAACTTTGACTGGTCTTAGGCACCCTCTAAGGAGGAATCCAGGGGACTCTATTCCCACCAATCAGATTTAGATCTGATTTCACAAAGGGTTGTGATTGGTTGGGAAGAAGAGGAGTTGGATCACGCTTAGTCTATAAATAAGACCCTGCGCCCAACTCAAAGAGCAATCACAATTCTCCACGCCCCAAGGCTGCTTCTCCTCTCCTCCTCCATGCCAAAGCACCTTCTCCCTCTCCTCTCCACGTCCAAAGAGGTTTTGGATTCTTGGTTGGTGCGATCTAGATCAAGAAAGGCGATCAAAAGCTAAGAAGGCTGCGCTGCTGCAAAGGACGACTGCTGATCTTCAAAAGAGTTTTGAAGATCCTCCAGATCAGATCCAGATCTGATTTTTGGAGATGTGATAGAGAAGAAGAGGATCTCTAGATCCAGTCTGAGTGGATATCGGTAGAGGTCAGGCACTTGCATGGCTAGATCCAGAACCTTTCGCTGCTTACAGGATCATCAATGGATAATAGGATTATCCACTTCAAGGTAAATTAAATTTAATTTAATTTATCTAAATTTATTTTAATTATTAAAATAATAAAAATCCGATCTAAAACATCTTAGATCTGATTAGGATCAAAAAAATTTTTTTTTGAAATATATCTCTTAATCTGATCAAATCTGAATGAACCTGGTCCGAGAAATCAGAATTTTCCTACAATAATATCGGGCCACCCTTCGTCTATAGGCCACCTTCTGGATCTGGACTCCCTCCCTTTTTTCTCCCAATAGATCGAGGTTGGCTGTGAGATCCTATGGATTATATTGCTCATTGAAGGCCACGATCCATGCTGATGGAAGTTTAAGCTTGATCGGTATGACTGCCTCCATTCCGAAGGCCAAGACGAAGGATGTTTCTCCAATCAGCAACCTTTGTGTAGTTTGATACGTCCAGAGGACGTGATAGAGTTTGTCCACCTAGGCCTCCTTTGCTCTATCGAGCCTCATCTTGATGCCTTGTAGCAGAGTCCGATTGGTCACTTCGGCTTCCTCATTTGTCTGTGGGTGAGCCACCGATGTGAAGTGATGGGAGATATTTAGGTTTTCGCAGAACTCGACGAACCTCATCCCAGAAAACTATCGCCCATTATCAGTTATGAGAGTTCGGGACAGATCGAATCGATAGACTATTGACTTTCAGATGAAATCTTGTACCTTGACCTCGATAATTTTTGCTAGTGGTTCAGCCTCGACTCTTTTGGTGAAATAGTCGATCGCGATCAGAAGAAACTTTCGCTATTCGGATGCCATCAGAAAAGAGCCAAGTATGTCCATTCCCCATTACGCAAATGGCCAAGGTGCATTTAGCGGAGTAAGCTCAGAGATCAACTATCTTTGTATGTTTACATTCTTCTAACAGCGGTCACATTTCTTAACATACTCCACAGAATCATGAAATAAGGTCGGCCAATAGTACCCTTACCGAAGTAGTTTTTGTGATAGGGACCTGACTCCTACGTGATTTTTACAAATTTTCTCGTGCACTTTCCACAATGTGAAGTCAGCCTCTGAAGCTCGGAGATATCTTAGCAGCGATAGCGAGTACGATCTCTTATACAATCTGCCCTCGTACAAAACGTACCGGAAGGCTTGATTCCTGAGTTTACGAGCTTCTTTTGGATCACGAGGAAGGACTCCCTCCTTGAGGTAGGTGACCAATGGATCAATCCAGCTCAACTCGAGCTCCATTTACAAAATGACCTGGGATTCCTCTAGGTTTGGGCACTTCAGAGTCTCCAAAAATACTTCTTTGGGTAGTTCAACTGGGACTGAAGTGGCCAACTTAGAGAGAAGATCAGCTCTTACATTTTCTGTCCTTGGAATCTATTAAATGCCAAAACTGTCGAAGACCAGAGTCAAATCCTTTACTTTCTCAAGATATTTCATCATGCTTTCCTCCCACGCTTCATAGCTGCCACTAACTTGGTCGATCACTAATTGAAAATCGCTGTAGACTTGAAGTCGATCTATTTTCAATTCTCTTGCTATTTTTAATTCGACGATCAGTACTTCATATTCAGCCCCATTATTAGTCGCAGAAAATTTGAAGCATAGCGCGTACTCGACGATGACTCCCTCGAGACTGACTAAGACCAACTCCGCACCTACTCCAATGGAGTTGGATGAACCATCCACATACAGAGCCTAAAAGCCTTCGAAAAAGTTGGCACTCTCCTTGGGAGGTTCTATCGCGATAGCAGGATGCCGGTCTCGCTCTGTTCAAGCTTGGCTTAAGTTGAAATAGTATATTCTACCATAAAATCTATCAATATCTAGGTCTTGATCGATGGTTGGAGTTGATAGTTGATATCAAATTTTGTAAGCTCGATCGTCCATTTTGCGATTCTCCCGGAAGCGTCCATTCGATGAAGGACTATTTTTATTGGTTGGTCCATGAGGATCATTATAGTGTGCCCCTGAAAGTAAGGTTGGAGTCTCCTGGCAGCAATTAGAAGAGAGCAAGTTAATTTTTCTAGCCTAAAGTACCTAGTCTCCGCATCCCTTAGGATCCGACTTATGTAGTAGATCGATCGCTGCATCTTCGCTTCTTTCTTGACCAGGACTACCGTCAGGGCCACCGGAGAGACTGCTAGGTACAAGAATAATTCTTCTCTGAGTTTAAGCTTTGTCAGCAGTGGGGGTGAGTCAAGGTAGTTTTTAAGCTTCTCGAATGCTCGTTGGCACTCCGCCGTCCAGTAGAAGTTCTTTGGTTGCCTGAGAACTCGGAAGAAGGGCATGCATCGCTCGACCGATCTTGAGATGAAATAATTTAGAAATGCCACTTTTCCAATCAGACGTTGAACTTTTTTGATCACTTTTGGAGCAGTCATCTTCTGAATGGCTCAAATTTTCTCGAGATTTGCTTCAATTCCGTGCCTCGACACCATGAATCTCAGAAATTTTTCAGAGATCACACCAAAGGCGCACTTGGTCGGGTTCTATTTCATCTTGTGCTTCCTGAGTACACCGAAGGTCTCTTCAAGGTCGATGAGGTGGTCTGTAGAACTCGGCTTTTGACGAGCATATCATCCACGTACACCTCCATATTATAGTCGATCTACTTCTTGAAGATCTTGTTGATCAGGTGCTGATATGTTGTCCCTGCATTTTTGAGTCCAAAGAACATAACCCTATAACAATAAAGATCACAATCAGTAACGAAAGTGGATTTTTCCTCATCCTCAGACACCATTCGTATCTGATTATAATCGAAGAAGGCATCCATGAAGGTGAGGAGCTCATGGCCCCAGGTCATGTCCATCAGTTGATCAATCCTGGATAGAGGGTAGCTATCTTTTGGGCAGGCTTTGTTCAACTTTTTGAAGTCTATACAAATCCTCCACTTGTTGTTCGCCTTTTTAATGAAGACCACATTTGAGATTCAGATCAGATAGTTAATCTTTCGAATGAATCCAGCTTTGAGGAGCTTGCCTACTTCTTCGATGATTGCTTTCTGCCTCTCCGAAGCATGGTGGCACATCTTTTTTTATCGATCGATGCTTTGGATCAATAGCTAGCCGATGTTCCATGACCTCGGCATCAATTTTTGGCATATCCGCTGGGGTCCAGGCGAAGACGTCCGTGTTTCTCCTAAGGAAGGTAACGAGTTGCTTCCAAACCTCATCTCCTAAGTTGGAGCCAATCTGCACCGCGTGCTTCACATTTCCATCATTTGAGGGTACAGAGATGAGATCCTCCATAGGCTCGTCCCACTCCTCAGTGAGGTCATCGCGGACATCCAACCCATCAACAGAATAAGGGTCGGACCATTCTTTCTTATATAGGATGATTGAGTAGCAGTGCCTCGTCAGAGCCTGATCTTTTCTGACCTCTCCGATCCTATGACTTATCGAAAACTTCATCTTCAAATAATAGATTGATACCACCATTCGAAGTGCATTTAGACCTGGTCAATCGAGAATAGCATTATAGGTGGATGGAGTTCTTATGACTAAAAAATCAACCTATGCCTTAGCCAATTTCAAGCGTTGTCCTACAGTCACAACTAAAGTTATTATGCTCTCAACTGGTACAGCATCGCCAGTGAAGCCTATCAACGGAGAGTTCATAGGTCCTAAGCGATCATCGGATAAGAACATTTTCGAGAAAGCATCGTAAAATAATACATCGATCGAGCTTCTATTATCCACCAAAATGTGGCGTACATCATAGTCGATAATATTTAAAGAGATTACAACCACATCATTGTACGAAAATTGGATCCTCTGGGCATCTACCTCGATAAAGATCATGGGTTCCTCAGTCCTCCATCTCTTTATCAATCCCTCAGATCTGCTAGCCTCTCCTCGCTGAAGTCCTCTTGAGATAGTGTTGATGACGTCGAGAGGCGGCCGATCTTCTTGTTGATCCTCCCTCCTTGGTGGTTCAGGCTGCGGTAACGTCCTCGATCGATTTTTTCGTCCTTCAGACTGTCTCCGCAAGAATCGGCCAAGTCTACCTCATCTGATGAGCTCCTCGATCTCATCTTAGAGTTGGATACACTCCTCAGTGTCGTGACCATGGTCACGATGATAAAGATAGAACTTATTGGGATTGCACTTATTGGGGCGAGAACGCATCCTCTCCGATCTCGGTAGTTGCTCCTTGATTTCCATCAGCACTTAAATTTTCGGAGCATTAAGGGGGGCATAGTTGTAAAATCTTCATTGGGGAGAACCTTGGTGCACCCTTCCGTCGGAGCTTTCCTGCCTTCGAGCACGGGGAGGAGTTCGGGCTTGCTTGCACTCAAAAGGAGTCCGAGAATACGGCCGAGCTTCACTCGACTTTCCTTCTTTAGTGGGCTTGCCCGGCCCATCGATTCATCGCTCACCAAAGGCTTCATCATCCTTGGCCTTAAAGGCCTCTTTAGCCCGGGCATAACCTTCAGTCCGAGCTAGTATGTCGGCAAAGTTTTTGGGATACTTTTTTTCTAGAGAGAATAAGAAATCATTCTTCTGAAGGCCACCCTTGAGAGCGGCCATAATGACTGATTGATCCAGGTTCTGGACCTCTAATGCGGCAGCATTAAATCGAATGACATAAGTTCGGATGGATTTCCCTCCTTCTGCTTGATGGTCATCAAAAAATTCAAATCTCGATGTGGACGTCGACTGCTGACGAAGTGAGCTGCAAACTGATAGCTCATCTGATCAAATGATAAGATGGTACTCGGCTTAAGCATCGAGTACCAATTTCTGATGGCTTCCTTGAGGATGGATGGAAAAGTCTGACACAAAATAGCGTCTGGCACGTCATGGAGCAACATCATTATCCGAAAGGCCTCCAGGTGGTCGATCGGATCGGTGGTTCCATCGTAACTCTCAAACTATGGAAGCTTGAAGTTCGACAGGATCGGTTTCTGCATAATTCTCTACGAAAAAGGAGGGTCAGTACAAATATCATTACCATATGAGGGGGGAGTATGACGGAGCTCTTCGATTTGTCGGCTCATTTTTAGGAGCCTTTGATCTAAGAGATCTTCACGATCGTTGATCTTCAGGATTTTATGGTGGAATGGATGCGAAGCTTCCCCCTAGGTCGAGTCATGGTTCGAGCAGGGGCCCTCCATCCTTTGCTTTTCCTTTCTGGGGATCAGAGGTCAGGTAGCCCAAGTCGATCATTTTCAGACCAAACCACGGGGCTACGAAGAAGCTTGCATCGATCAAACTGATGCTAGGGCCTGTCAATGCATGGCCTGCATTGCCTCCGTGAGGTCACGAACCTGCTGGACCAGCAGGTTGAACTGCTCCACATCTACCAAGGCTATAGGTGGAGCTTGAGTTGTTGGGGCTAAAGCGGGAGTAGATAGATCTGGACGGTATCTGACTGTGGAGGCCGTCGATTGTCGGATCGAATCTCTCCTGGGAGGTATTTTTTCTCGGAGAAGAATTTTAGAGAGGCAGAAGAGAGATCTCTAGAGAGGGAGGAGAGAGATCATCGCTGAGCACTCCTTTAAGAATAAGAAAATCTCAAGAATAGAGGACCCTTTCTCTAGCGCCAATTCTGTTAGTACAGAATTTGGTTGACGTCGGATTGAGCCGGAGATGAGAAAGATGAGATCGTCGTTGGTGACCTACAAAATAAAGTTCCATCCGAAGTCGGTGGTGGTGGCTCCGGTAGGATCCTCCGATGATCAAATCAGCTCTTCTGGCCAACAAAAATGGAGTGCTCAGAAGAGAGTTCGGTAGAGTTTAGAGGAGGAGAGGAGAGCTTAGAGAAATCGTATCTAGACGGAGCCTGTAGCAGATTAATGGTGATGGCCATATCGTCCGATAGTGGGCCGCATGGGGTTTGCTACAGAGAGAGAGGTGTTGTCAAACTGGTTGTGGCAGCCATGTCGTCCGATCATGGGCTGCATGGAATTTGCTACAGAGAAAGAGGTATCGCTAGACTAATAGTGGCAGTCATGTCGTCCAGTCATGAGCCGCATGGGATTTATTATGTTGAGAGCGGTGTCGCCAGATCGATAATGGCAGCCATGCCGTCTGATGGAAGCATGCATTCGGGGTCCGACTGAGCTGAAGGGATCAGATTGTAAGAGTAATTCGGAAAGAGGTCGGCTCTTATAGAAATTCGACTGAAGGAGAAGTCCAGAAGGAGTTCGACTCCTATGAAAATTCGATTGAAGAAGAAGTCCGGAAGGAGTTTGGCTCCTATAAAAATTCGATTGAAAAAGAATTCTAGAAGGAGTTTGGCTTCTGAAGAAATCCGACTGCAGGAGTAATCCGAAAGAAGTTCGGCTCCTGGAGGAGTCCGACTGCAGGAGCGATCCAAAAGAAGTTCGGCTCCTAGAGGAATCTAATTAAAGAAGAAGTCCGAAAGAAGTTGGGCTCCTGAAGGAATCTGGCTTCTCCTGGAAGTAGTTCGACTTTCATAGAAATCCGACTGTAGGAGCGATCCAGAAGGAGTTCAACTCTTGGAAGAATCCAATTGTAGGAGCGATTCAGAAGAAGTTTGCTCCTGGAGGAATCCGACTGAAGGAGAAGTCCGGAAGGAGTTGGACTTCTGAAGGAATCTAGCTGAAGAAGAATTTTGGAAGGAGTTTGGCTCCTATAGAAATCCGACTGCAGGAGCGATCTAGAAGAAGTTCTGCTCCTGGAGGAATCTAGCTGAAGGAGAATTCTAGAAGGAGTTCGGTTCCCGTAGAACTCCGATCGAAGGAAAAATCTGGAAGGAGATCGACTCCTGAAGGAGTCCAACTGCGGGAGCGATCCGGAAGGAGTTCAACTCCTAGAGAAATCTGGCTGAAGGAGAATTCTGGAAGGAGTTCGGCTCCTGTAGAAGTCCGACTGAAGGAGGAATTCGAAAGAAGTTCGGTTGGGACTCGACCACTAAGAAGTTTGGCCGATCGAAGGGGTTCGACTGAGGGTCGACCACTGAGAAGTTCGATTTTCGACCATTGGAGGAGTTCAACCACTGAATGAGTTTGGCTGCTAGGGAGAGAATTTTTGGTTGAAGCTCTTCCGTGATCACCAGCTGCATTAGGCTAAGCACCAGACCAAACTTTGGCGGGAGCAGGGTTTATCCCCAACAAGAAATATAACTTAATTAAATTTTGAAAAATGTATGGGATTCTTTGAATTTATCTTAAATGATATCACATCAAGAGTATATCAATATGAAATAGATTTGAGACATCATATTTGTTGGGGATAAACTCCACTCCTACCAAAGTCCAATTCGATGCTCGGCTTAACGCAACCAGTAGCCACGGAAGAGCCTCAGCGGTCGGGCCTTAGCCAAACCCCTTCGACCGGCCGAACTCCTCAGCGGTCGAGCTCCTTCGGACTTTCAACAGTCGGGCCTTAGCCAAACTCCTTCAACCGACCGAACTCTCCAGCGATCGAGCTTCAGTCAGACTCCCACGAGAGCCGAACTTTCTTCGCACTCTTTCGGCCAGATGCCTACGAGAGCCGAGCTCTCTCCGCACTCCTTCGACCGAACTCCTTCCGAGCTTCCCTCGATCGAACTCCTCTAGGGGTCCGAACTCCTCTAGAATGGATACACACCGAAGTCCACCGATTAATACCTACTTTCTCAGAGCCATGGCTATCAAATCTGGATGAACTATCGCCATCAGTCTGCCACAGACAACGTGATCGGACGATATTGCCACCACTACTGGTGACACCACTCTCTCCGTAATCAGTCCTATGCGGGCCATGACCCATCAGCATGGCTGCCACTATCCGTCTGATGACGTCTTCCTCTCCATACCGGACTCCATGCGGCCCCAAGCGGCCCACGGTCGGACGATATGGCCGTCACCATCAATCAAGCTCCGTCTATAAAAGGATCCTCCAGATACGCTAACTCTAATCTCCAATCTCTAAGCTTTAAACTCTCCTCTCCTTCTCTAAGCTTTGTGGAACTCATTTTCGAGCACTCCATTCCTGTTGGCCAGAGCTAACTTGATCGTCAGAGGGTCGTACCGGAGCCACCCCCCCACCGGCTCCGAATGAAACTTTGTTTTATAGGTCCCCAGTGGTGACCTCGTCCACCTCTGCTCCAACTGATTTCGGCGATGATCAGATTCTGCGTCAATAGATTGGCGCTAGAAGGAGGGCCCGAACCTCCGAGGTTTTCTTATTCTTAAAGGAGTGCTCAGCAACGATTTCTCTCTTTCCTTTTTGGAGATCTCTCTTCTTCCTCTCCAGAGTTCTTTCTCGAAGAGAAAATGCCTCCTAGGAGAGCTTCGACTTGGTGATCAGTGGCCTCCGCGCTAGGTTCATCTACTCCCGTTTCAGCCCCGACATCCTAGGTTCCATTCAAAGTCACCGTAGATGTGGAGCAGTTCAACCTATTGGTCGAGTTCGTGGCCCCATCGAGATGATGCAGACCGTGCGATAACCTCCAACGGAGACTTTGCCAGCAAATCCACCATGAGGATGCAAGAAATCGGCCTTAAGAAAGAGCATTTGGGCATACCAATCGTCCGTAGGAAGGAGAAACGGAGAGCAGAAGTTCTCCCACAAAAGGTTTTACAAGAAGGGCAGAATGAAGTTCGGCCGCATTCGTGACCTTCCCGACACAAGCAAGGCCGAACTTCCTCTCGAGCTCGCCATCGAGGAAGCCCCGCAGAAGGTCTCACAAGGATGCAGAATAAAGTTCGGCCGCATTCACGACCTTCTAGCACAAGCGAGGCTGAACTCCCCCTCGAGCTTGCCATCAAGGAAGCCCCGATAAAGGGGCATGAAGTTCTCCTGACAAAAGCTTCACAGGAGGGCAGAGTGAAGTTCAATGCAAGCAAGGCCGAACTCTCCCTCGAGTATGTCATCAAGGAAACCCGCTACAAAGATTTCACAGGAGGTGAAATGAAGTTCGGCCGTGCTCACGATCACCCCAGTGCAAGCGAGGCCGAACTTCCTCTTGAGTATGTCTTCAAGGAAGCTCCTACAAAGAATTCACAGGAGGTGGAATGAAGTTTGGGCAAGCAAGATCGAGCTCCCCCTCGAGGTCATCATCAAGAAAGTTCCGACAAAGAAGCATGAAGTTCTCCCACAGAAAGTTTTCCAGAAAGTTCGGCCGCACTCACGACCTCCCCAGCACAAGCAAGGCCCGAACTCCTCGAGCTCACCACCAAGAAAGTCCCAACAGAAAGGCGCAAAGAAGTTCTCCTTCCGAAAGATTCTGCGACTACGCCCCCCCTCAATGCTCCTCGAACTTAAATTCTTATGGAAGTTAAGAACCAGCTGCCAAGATCAGAAGGAATATGACCTCTTCCAAACATGCGCGATCGAAGCAAGTAATGCCCCTACCATCACGACCATGGCCACGACACTAAGGAATACATTCAGCTTCGAGACGAAATTGAGGAGCTCGTCAGAAAGAAGCGGTTGGGTAAATTCCTTCGACGCCAGTCTGAAGCAGGAGAAGATCGGTCAAGGGCACTGCCATAGCCAGAAATGATAAGGAGGTCGGCCGTCTCACGGCATCATCAACATTACCCCTGGGAGGAGCTTGGTACATCAGCGATTCATCGTCTCCCAGTGATAAAGCCAAGAGAAACTTGCTCCAAATTGAGAAAGCCAGCATGAGATAGAGGAGGTCATCTGGATCGGGCCTTGCTGCCCAAGGGAACCCGGAGGAACGATGCCCCCACGACCTTGAAATGAGGATGTGCTGCCAATAACTTTCCCTCGGTAAAATTCTTTTCTTTCAATAATATTATTTCTGGATGCAAAAACTATACGATGATAAGGAAGAAGCAGTCAATAGTTGTCGTGTTAGAAACAGGAGGAGAACCTCATCCTAACACGAGCAGGTCAAAGACCTTCAACCTCGGCTAGCGATAAGGCTAGAGATAAGATCTCTTCTAAGCGATCGTGGACAACATCAGCTAGAGATAAGATTTCTTCCGAGCGACCGTGGACAACCTCAGCCAGAGATGAGATCTCTTCTGAGCGATCGAGTCAACCTCGGCTAGAGATGAGATCTCTCGAGCGACGTGGACAACAGACTCTCTCGAGCGTAAGATCTCTCCCGAGCGACCATGGACAACCTCGACTAGAGATAAGATCTCTTCTGAGCGACCATGGACAACCTCGATCAGAGATGAGATCTCTCCCGAGTGACTGAGTCAACCTCGGCTAGAGATAAGATCTCTTCTGAGCGACCATGGACAACCTCGGCTAGAGATAAGATCTCTCCGAGTGACCATGGACAACCTTGGCCAGAGATGAGATCTCTTCCAAGCGACCGAGTCAACCTTGGCCAGAGATAAGATCTCTTTCGAGCGACTGTGGACAACCTCGGCCAGAGATGAGATCTCTCCCAAGCGATCGAGTCAACCTCGGTTAGTTAGAGATAAAGATCTCTTTCGAGCGACCATGGACAACCTCGACTAGAGATAAGATCTCTTCCGAGCGACTGCAACAACCTCAGCTAGAGATAAAATCTCTTCCGAGCGATCGTGGACAACCTCGACCAGAGATGAGATCTCTCGCAAGTGATCGAGTCAACCTCAGCTAGAGATAAGATCTCTTTCGAGCGATCGAGTCAACCTTGGCTAGAGATAAATCTCTCTCGAGCGATCGTGGATAACCTCGGCTAGAGATAAGATCTCTCCCGAACGACCGAGTCAACCTCTACTAGAAATGAGATCTCTCCCTAGCTTCGAAGGTCTTGTTTACCTTAGACGAGATGAGGGGAGAGACCCTAACAACGGCCCTTATGTGCCCCCACAGCCCATTAGAAACAGGAAGAGAATCTCATCCTAACATGAGCAAAGTCTAAATCCGAGCTCCAAAGTCTACAGAAGATAGGATCTCCATCAACCTCGGCTAGGGCACCCGAGCCAACCTTGGCCAAGGATAAAATCAAGAGACAACCTCGGCCAGAGCGTCCGAGCCAACCTCGGCCAGAGATAAGATCAGAGACAACCTCATCCTGAGATCAGATCTCCTCCGAGGCAACCTCAGCTGTTGGAGATAATGTCGCCCCCGAGGAACTCAACATCCGACCTCGACCGCAAGAGATGAGATCTACTTCAACCTCGATTGGAGATGAGATCTCCCCCAGGCTTCAACTTTAACTTTGGCCACAGATGAGATCTCCCTCCCAAGCTTCAACCTGAATCAGCACGGACCCCAAAAGAGGACTTCAACAGTCGCCTTTTCTGCACTCCCTTCCTTCGAATTTTGAACTCAAAAGTGGAAAAACTATTGTTGGAGATAAACCCTACTCCTACCGAAGTCCAGTTCGATGCTCGGCTTAACACAACCGATAGCTACGGAAGAGCCTCAGTGGCCAGGCCTTAGCCAAACCCCTTCAGCCGACCGAATGCCTCAGCGATCGAGCTCCTTCGAACTCCCAACGATCGGACCTTAGCCGAACTCCTCAGCAGTCAAGCTTCTTTGGACTCCCAGTGGTCAGACCTTAGCCAAACTCCTTAGTGGCCGAGCTCCTTCGAATTTTCAGCGGCCAGGCCTTAGTCGAACTTCTTCAATCGATCGAACTCTCCAGCGGTCGAGCTTCAGTCGAACTCCCATGAGAGTCAAACTCTCTCCGCGCTCTTCCGACCAGACGTCTATGAGAGTCGAGCTCTCTTCGCATTCCTCCGACCGAACTTTTTTCGAGCTTTCCTCGATCGAACTCCTCTAGAGGTTCGAACTCCTCTGAAATGGATACACACCGAAGTCCACCAATCAATGTCTGCTTTCTCAGAGCCACGGCTATCAAATCTGGATGAACTATCGCCATCAGTCTGCCATAGGCAACGTGATCGGACGACATGGCCACCACTACTGACGATACCACTCTCTCCGTAATCAACCCCATGCGGCCCACGACCCATCAGCATAGCTACCACTATCCGCCTGACGACGTCTTTCTCTCCGTATCGAACTCCATGTGGCCCCGAGCGGCCCACGGTCGGACGATATGGCCGTCACCATCAATCAAGCTCTGCCTATAAAAGGACCCTCCAGATACGCTAACTCTAATCTCCAATCTCTAAGCTTTAAACTCTCCTCTCCTTCTCTAAGCTCTGCGGAACTCATTTTCGAGCACTCCATTTTTATTGGCCAAAGCTGACTTGATCGTCGGAGGATCCTACCGAAGCCACCCCCCACCGGCTTCGGATGGAACTTTATTTTGCAGGTCCCCGACGGCAACCTCGTCCACCTCCGCTTCAGCTGATTCCGACGACGACCAAATTCTACGTCAACAATATTCAATACTTTTGCTAAAAAATAATACAATAAAATCCAAGGCAAGAACGATACCATTGATACTAAGAGTAAAAATTTTCTTAGAAAGAAACTTCTTGATACTAATAGAAAAATAATCAATTTTATATCTTTTTTTTGAAAATCAAACTAGATAGTCATTTCTGTGAAAGATCTTCTTAATACCAATTAAACTAAAATTTAGATCAAATCATGATTTTTTTGATAGTTCAATATCACTTAAGGATCAATTTGCAAATTTAGCTTAATACCAATGATTTTAGTTTTGAATTGATAAAGATGAATTAATTTAAATTAAATAGTTTTAAGGATTTAAAATGATAAATCAATTTGAATTGATATCAGCTAATCAATTAAGATAAATCATAAAAAAAATTTAGTTATTCTTCAAAAAGATAATGTCTTTTTTTTTTTAAGAAATATCAAGCAATTAGATTCAGGAAAGATATATTTTTGAGTTTGTCTCAAATGATATTATATCAAAAATATAGCTGTGTAAAACTAAATTTGAAATAAAGATATTTTTCTCCTTTTGCCAAAAGATAAATCAATCAAATTCATAGTAAATAGTAAATCATTTGATACCAATTACTTAAAACTGAAGTTCTTTTTTAATATTTAGCTTTAAAGATAAATGACAACTTCCTTGAAATATCTTGCTTAATATCAACTTCAAAAGATTCAAGATGACCATTTTTTAATTAATCAGAATAAAGTATAAATATTTATTAATAAATTTTTTTAAAAAAATAATCAAATTAATGATCAAGAAAGATATTCAAGTAAATTTAGGAAATCAAAAATTAATCAATTGGGAGGTATGATAATCAAACAAATCAAGTATGATCAAATTAAAGAGAATCTAGATAATGATCCTATGGAATTTGGTTTAACTAGAAAATTTCAAATCCTTAAGATAAAACTAAGATGTAATATAAATTAATACTTCAAGCACTTGATTTGGTTAATTGAATGTCTTATCTTCAAATACTTATTTCAAGCAAAATTTTAGAAGAATTTTAATAATTTAACATCTTATGCAAGGAATGTTAGAAATTAGTTTCTCTTGTAGATTTAGCAATTAAAGCATTCATGCTCAATTAAGCATCTTTTAATTAAAATTTATTAATTATAAAATTGATATAGAAAGACTTAAAATATCATGCTTAATTTTAAAATAAAATAATTTCATTCATAGCATAATATATAGAGAAAAACATATTGATCATTAAAATCAAGATATTCAAATCATGGTATAAATTCATTACAAACATCAAAATCAATCATACTTATCAAAATATGAAAAAAAATTTTATATGCATACACATTAACAAATCATTAAAGTTAATACATTCACTGAAATAATTATTGATGGTGTGATGTAAGAAAGATGTAAAGTTTACCGATCAACACCCATCCTAGTCTATTTTTCAGACATCCATTCAAAGAATTTTTCTTCTTTTATCTCATTGGATACTTGGTATACCTACAAAATTAGTTTACAATTTTTGGTACCTAAGCTTTTTTGGATCCATTGAAGTTAGTTCTCAATGTTCCTTTTAAAATCTAAATTTGCCTAACTAAAGTATAGCCAATTTTTTTAAAATTATATTCTCAAATTTTATGACCAACTTTGTTACATTTGAAGCATCTAATAGAATGATTTTCAGTTAAAGATTTAGTGAATATATTATTGATAAATTTTTATTTTCTTAAAGATTTATACCCAATTTCAACTTTATCAAAAATAGCTTTTTTATTGATTAAAATAGATTAAAGCTTTTGAAAATCAATTATAAACTTATTAAGTATAGGCCTCAATCCATCAATCTTTTTTCTTAGATTAGTATTTTCTTCTTTTATATTTCTTCAATATAAACTTTTGATTTTTCAAATTTTATTTTGAGCTTAATATTTTCTTCAACTAAAATTTTTTTAAATTTAAAAAGTGCTTCTTTTTTTTAGCCAAAGTATTATTTTCTTTCAAAATATCTTTCTTTTCTAATAACGCTTTACTCTTTTCATTAGCTAAAAGAAGATTAGACTTTTTGAGTTCTTTATTTTCAGTCTTAAGTTTTCAAATTCATCCATTAATTTATTAAAAGCTTCATATAATTCATCAAATATAAATTAAAATTTTTTTTTAAAATTTATCCCATCTTCATTAATCATAAGGCAAAGATTTGTAGCACTTTCTTTTACTTTCTCATTTCTTTATTCTTTGCTTTGCTCCTCCTTAATCAATGCTTTTTTTTTCTTGTGTTTCTTTCTTTTCTTCTTCTTTTCATTCTTATGAGTCATGAGGCATATGCTGGGATGAGCTTGCTTATCCTCTTAGGAGCTTGGTTATTCTTTTTGATCGACTCCCTTGTAGGTTCTTTCTAATTTCTTCCAAACTTATTTTGCTGAAATACAAGAAGAAATTAGATTGAACTCATTTATATCTAATGAACAATAAAATATATTTAAGGCCTTAATATTTAGTTGAATAATTTCTTCATCATAAATCAATACATTAGATATGTATGGGCCATTGATTATAATCTTCCATAAATTATAATCATGTGATCATATGAAGATTTTCATTCTAGCTTTTTAATATATGTAATTTAATCCATTTAATAGTGGGGGTCTATCTATAGAATAACCTTTATTAAACAAAGATTTTATTTGGGTTATCTAGATCTTTAGTTCTTTAACCGCTAGGTTAACAATCAAATATTAGAGCATCCACTTTGATACCAATTGTTGTCCAGAGATAGCAACCTAAGAGGAAAGGTGAATTAGATTCTTCTAAAATCTTGGTCAAATTAAACTCTAAACAAGTATGTACAATAAATTAAATTAACTCGAGTATTGGTGAAGTGCATGCAACATAGTAATTCAAGAATTAAAACTATGCACGCAAGAATTGAATGTAAGTAAGGTAAGTTGGGTAAAACACAACACAAATATACAAAAAATTTATAGTGGATCAGTACAATCCGCACCTACATCCACTCTTCAAGCTTTTTTTAAAATTTTTACTATAATCCAATATTACAGTGTGTTATTTTAATCCAAAATTACAAATAAATTCATTTGATTTTGCTGGGCTCACCAACTACAATCCTATATTGATAGTTTTTTCGGTCAACCCAGTTGATTTTATGGGCTCACCAATCATAACTTATATACCATCCAATTATTAGCTTGGATCAGCCTATATCCTCAAATTTTTTTCAAAGAAACTTGTAACAAAAATAAATATATAATTATAAATTTCAGCATAAAATAGAAAATAAAAATTAGAACTCTTTGGAATTTGAAGAAGTTACTGTTAGATTGCTCAAATGATACTTCAACTTTTCTTCTTGATACTTGAGAGGATGTAGAAGATGATAAAGGTAAATTCTCTTAAAATCTCTTTGATTTAGAAGCTTGATTTCTCTATATTCTCTTTCTTTTCAATGATATTCAAGATTTTCTCCAAGAAAAGATGATTTCTCTTTCAAATCCTCTTGGCTTATTTTTTAATTGAATCTTTATCCTTTTATATGCTTAAAAATAGCTTGAGAAGGAGTTTTGGCCATTCGAAGGACTGAAATAGTCTATAGAGTAAAAAACTAGCCATTTGAAGTAATACAGAAAATTAGTCATTACAGACACTGAACCGACTTAATTTTTCACTGGGTTAGTTCAGTCCAAACTAGGTCGGCTCAGTTTCTATCTTTTGCTATCTTCTGAGATTGGAACAGCTATCCTTCTGACTGGATTGGCTTAGTTAAAAACTATGTCGGCTTAGTCCCCTGGGTCATGAAAAATCTTGCTTTCTGCCTTTTTTGTCTTTTGCTTTCACTGAGACTAGATCAGCTCAGTTTCAGACTGGATCGGTCTAGTTTACATGCTATGCATGCCAAAGATTATTTTAATCCTTTCATCTTCAAATTAATTTATAGACTAAACTTGCCTTTTTGATTTGATTTTATTCTCATTAAAATATCAAAAAATACTTGAAAAATTTGTGAGCTTTTGAGATTTATAACTATACATCCTCACAAATAACGTTAGTAATTTAACAATATATATTCAAATGCTTTTGTTATCATCAAAATTAATTTAGGATCAATAATAATCTATGCAGCCTACATTACTTATCACATCTGACTGTCTCGAAATAGTCTGATGTTTGATTCTAGAAGGTGTCTGCCGAGACTTGTTGTGGAGCGAGCTCTTTCTCTGGCAAGATGATGCACCCTTAGATCATCGAAGACTTGAAACCCCTATCTTGCTCTAGCAGCGACCCGATGGATGTTTATCTCTTGAGAGCCCCCTCCTTCGATGTATCTCAAGATCAACTTTGATGGCAGCATCGGGGCAAGAGCGGAGGAGTTGACTTTGTGATTTGAGGTCCAGGTTACACACTTGTGGCTGCTAGAGGTAGCCACCTCTTCGAACCAACGTTCCCTAGTACTGAGCTTCAGGCAGCTTAGGTTGGGATTATTTACACGAGGTGCATCCTACGAGCCGATCAACTAATCATCGAAGGTATAAGAAATTTTAAAAAATTGAAAGTGAAATTTGTTCACTTCTATTTTTTAAAAAATAATGAAATTTACTTTAAAAAATAAAAATAGAGCAACCAAATAATTTTTTTGCATCGAATTTGGTGTTTCTACTTAAAAAAAAAGGAGGAAAATAAGAATATGGCAGAAGTGAGAGAAGATAAGAGGGTTAGAAGTGTCTTGGCCATTGGGGTCATGTTCATCCTTTTATAAGTATTTAAAAAATATTACTCTTGGGAAATGTGATAAAAAAAATACTTGGAGTTATATTATATATGTAAGCCTAGTCTATATTAGACTCAAAATTCACGTCCATCTAAACCAAAGACTCAAATTTGGTCAACCTACATTCAACTCATACTCAATTGGTTCTTTGCCCAATTTGATAGTTTATGCTCCGAGCCTATTCTTTTGGGAAAAAAAAAATTACTTAAAAATCTATATTATTCTAAATATTTTGTAGATAATATTTAGATAAAAAATAATTTATCTATATTCTTTTATATTCCTATTTTCACATATAGTTGCTAAAATATATCCATATTTTTTATGATATCTTTTATTATATAAATATTATATTATATAAAAATATATAATAATATCATCATAATAAAACTATATTATATTAAATTATATTATTTATAATAATATAATATTATATTATATTATAATAATATATATTAGAATATAATATATTATCATAATAATATGTTACATAATAATAATAATAGATTATTATACAATAAATATATAATATTATATAATAATATTATTTATTATTATAGGGTTAAGGATATTTTAAAAATAAAATAAAATAATTATTTTTTGAGTTGATGAAAAAATGACTTATCCATCTCCTAAGTGTGTTAGATTTTTCTTTCATTTCATAGGTAAATACTATCCATAGGAAACTAACTTATCCTTCTAAAGAAGCATAAAAATATAGGTAAGCCGGTTAATACAAAAGTTAACAAATTTTTTCATGATATTTGTTGGTACAGAATTTGGTTGATGTCGGATTGAGCTGAAATCGAGAAAAATGAGATCGCTACCGATGACCTGCAAAATAAAGTCCCATCCGGAGTTGGTGGTGGTGGCTCCGATAGGATCCTCCAACGGTCAAGTTAGCTCTTCTGATCAACAGAAATAGAATACTCAGAGAGAAATTTGGCAGAGTTTCGGAAAGAAAAAAGTTTAGAGAAAACGTATCTGGAGGATCCCTTTTTATAGATGGAGCTTATTATAACTATCCGGATAAATGATCGTCGTAACCATTCTGCTAAATACCTATCGTAATCATCCTGATAAATGCCAATCGTGATTGTCCTGATAAATGATAATTATAATTATCATGATAAATGATAATTATAATCGTTCAGTAGTGGGATCGCCTGTAGGAATCCATCTGAAGGAACAGTTCGGAAGAAGTTTGGCTCCCGTAGAAGTCTGACTGAAGGAGAAATTCGGAAGAAGTTTGACTTTCATAGAAGTCCGACTGCTGGAGGAGTCCGAAAGGAGTTTGGCTCCCATAGAAGTCCGACTGCTGGAGGAGTTTGGAAGAAGTTTGGCTTCCATAGAGGTCCGATTGGAGAAAAAATTTAGAAGGAGTTTGGCTCTCGTAGAGGCCCGACTGGAGGAGAAATTCGTAAGAAGTTCGACTCCCATAGAAGTTCGACTGGAGAAGGAATTCGGAAGAAGTTCGGCTCCCATAGAAGCCCGACTGGAGGAAAAATCCAGAAGAAGTTCGGCTTCCATAAAAGTTCGACTGCTGGAGGAGTCCGGAAGAAGTTCGACTCCTGTAGAGGTCAGACTGGAGGAAAAATCTGGAAGGAGTTTGACTTTCATAGAAGTCCAACTGAAGAAAAAATTTGAAAGAAGTTTGGCTTTCGTAGAAGCCCGACTGCTAGAGAAGTTCGAAAGAAGTTCGACTCCCGTAGAAGCCCGATTAGAGAAGAAATTCGGAAGGAGTTTGTCTTCCATAGAAGCCCGATTGAAGGAGAAATTCGAAAGAAGTTCAGCTCTCATAAAAGTTTGACTGCTGGAGGAGTTCGAAAGGAGTTCGACCGTTAGGAAAGTTCGATTGAGTTCGAAGTCCAATTGGAGGAGTTCAGCCACTGAATGAGTTCGACCGCTAGGAAAAGCTCGACTGCTGAGGAGAAAATTTTTGATCGAAGCTTTTCCATAATTATCAGTTGCATTAGACTAAGTACCAGACTAGACTTCGATGGGAGTGGGGTTTATCTCCAATAATAGTCCTCCTACTCTCGAGTTTGAAACTCGAAGGAAGGGAGTATAAAAAAGGATGACTGCCAAAGTCCTCTTCAGAGCTCTGTGCCAGTTCAGATTGAAGTTTGGAGGAGATCTTATCTCCAGCCAAGATTGACATCGAAGTTGAGGCTCGGGCACAATAGGACCATTTTGGGGCCTCTCCTCTCACCTCATCTAGACTGAATGAGGCCTTCAACTTTGCTCACATTAGAACGAGGTTCTCCTCCTATTTCTAACGGACTGTGGGGGTATATAAGGACCGTTATCAGGGCTTCTCCCCCCATCTCATCTAAAATAAATAAGGTCTTCGACTTTGTTTATGTTAAGACGAGGTTCTCCTCCTATTTTTAATGGGCTGTGGGGGTACATAAGGATCATTGTCAGGACTTCTCCCTCCATCTCGTCTAAAATGAACGAAGTCATCGACTTTGCTCACGTTAGGATGAGGTTCTCCTTCTATTCCGAACGGACTATGGGGGCACATAAGAATCGTTGTTAGGGCCTCTCCTCCCATCTCGTCTAAAATAAGGTGAGAGGAGAGGCCCTAACAACGGTCCTATTATGCCCGAGCCTCAACTTCGATGTCAATCTTGGCTGAAGATAAGATCTCCTCCGAACTTCAATCTAAACTGGCGCAGAGTCCTGAAGAGGACTTTGGCAATCATTCTTTTTTGTACTTCCTTCGAGTTTCGAACTCGAAATTATTGTTGGGGATAAACCCCGCTCCCATCGAAGTCCAATCTAGTACTTAGCCTAATGCAACTAGTAATCATGAAAAAGCTTCAATCAAAAATTCTCTCTCCAGCAGTCGAGCTCCCCCAGCGGCCGAACTTATTCAGTGGCTGAAATCCTCCAGCTTGACTCCGAATCCAATCGAACTTCTCCAGCAGACGAACTCCTTCTAGACTCCTCTAGCAGTCGGGCTTCTATGGGAGCCAAATTCCTTCCAAATTCTTCTTTCAGTCAGGCTTTTATGAAAGCCGGACTCCTTCCGGACTTCTCCAGCAGTCGGGCTTCTACGAAAGCCGAACTCCTTTCGGATTCCTCATCTAGTTGGGCTTCTACGGGAGTCGAACTTCTTCCGAACTCCTCCAGCGGTCGGACTTCTACGAAAGCCAAACTCCTTCCGAACTCCTTCAATAGTCGGGCTTCTACGAAAGTCGAACTTCTTCCAAATTTTTTCTTCAGTCGGACTTCTATGAGAGCCGAACTCCTGGACTCCTCCAGCAGTCAGACTTCTATGGGAGCCGAACTTCTTTCGAATTTCTCCTCCAGTCGGACTTCTACGAAAGCCGAATTTCTTCCAGATTTCTCCTTCAATCGGACCTCTATGGAAACCGAACTCCTTCCGGACTCCTCCAGCAGTCAGACTTCTATGAGAGCCAAACTTCTTTTAGACTCCTCCTTCAGTCGGACTTCTACGAAAGTCGAACTTCTTTTGCATTCCTCCTTTAGTTGGACTTCTACAGAAGCCGAACTTCTTTCGGACTGTTCCTTCAGATGGATTCCTACAGTCGATCCCACTACTGAACGATTATAATTATCATTTATCACGATAATTATGATTGTCATTTATCAGAACAATCACGATTAGCATTTATCAGGACGATTACGATGGGCATTTATCAGAATGGTTACAACGATCATTTATCAAGACAGTTACAACAAGCTCCATCTATAAGAAGGGATCCTCCAGATATATTTTCTTTAAGCTTTCTTTTTCTTTCCGAAACTCTGCCGAACTTCTCTTTGAGCACTCCATTTCTATTGGCCAAAAGAGCTAACTTGACCATCGGAGGATCCTACCAGAGCCACAATCACCAACTCCGAAAGAAACTTTGTTTTGTAGGTCACCGACAGCGACCTCGTCTTTCTCGACTCCAGTTCAATCCGGCATCAACCAAATTCTGCACCAATAATATTTATCTACAAAAAAATGCGACCTCTAGGTTAAGAGCATTTCAAGCAAGAAATTTATTATTTTGGTGACTTACTCAGTTAATAGCTAATCTTTATTAGTTTCCATGTAGATTCCTATTGTCGTTGGTGATAAGCATTTGGACTACATCTCTATTTGTTGCTCTTTCAACCCTTTATAGAAAAATTTTAACCTAGATTATGTAATAAGATAAGAAAAGAATGTAAAAAGCATAAAGATTAAGTCAATAGCCAAAAGGCTTAATAATAATTCCATTACAATTGATCGATAAAATTCCTTCACATAAAACTCATTCAAAACCTATATCATGTCTTTTTTGGTTAGTAACTTACATATTTTGTTTCTCGAGAGGCATCCAAAGCTCTTAGACTTACATCGCGACGATCACCATGCAATTGATGTTTGGTTTGATGGCAGACGATGACTCTTGTGTGACTCATTTAGAGATCAATTCTCAAGCTCCTAGCTAAAATACTAAATAGGCGAAACAGACCGATCATGAAATAAATAATAATGAATAATAATTCAAATTTGAGGCATTGAATTGTAGACATTGGACAAAGACAGTGGTGGGGAGTTTATACAACTAGTCACAACTTATGTGAGACTGCAGTGAGGTGTTTGAGAGGAGCACGAATTCTCTGCTATGCATGTAATATATTGTATGGTACAGTACATCGCACATATCATCTATCATACGATAGATAGCTATGCAAGATTGCATGCAGCGTGCCTCATATAGCCAATTGCTGCATGCAGCCATCCATCATATGATGGATGATGTGCACTATGCACCGCACCGTGCGGTGCATAGCAAAAGATCTGCACTCCTCTAGGAGAGGTGGTGGTGTATCACATGAGTTCTGATATCATGATGGATGCTGTTAATCCATCCATAGTCTCAATCGAGGTCATCTCCTTGCAGGTAGGTCCAATAATTGTAGCAATAATCAAAACTTAACATAACAACAGAAGCCATG
The DNA here is from genome assembly GCA_006176705.1 of Cocos nucifera. Lineage (NCBI taxonomy): Eukaryota > Viridiplantae > Streptophyta > Magnoliopsida > Arecales > Arecaceae > Cocos > Cocos nucifera. The sequence goes on along the minus strand of QRFJ01000003.1, from coordinate 5,399,097 downwards.
GTATAGCTCTATCAATGATAAGAAAAGAATGATCTCCTGATTGTTGGAATAAGTGTCTAGCATTAACATGGACATGAATATTAAAAGAAACAAATTTTGACCCCAAATCATGTCTCACCAAGGCTCAATCTCTTTATTGACAACAGGGTCTCTCCAATGCCGGAATTTGGAGTGTTCTGATGACATGGTTAAAATCTCCTTTTCTTGTTAATTCCATCTAGAAAGGGAATCCCATAGCTACATGTCTTATTAAATAAAATACGATGAAAAATCTATATTTTAGCTTGATAAAGAATTCAAACTATACCTCACAAAAAAGTCTATTTTTGTCGTATACCAAAGAAGATATTCCAAATCAACATTCAAGATTCAATTTTGGCCATGGACTACCTGTTTGGATATTTTGCATTTGATGTCCACGGATAAGTTAACACGTCCTACTAAGAATGAGATGGAAGATGGACAAGGAAGAAGGAAAGTGGAAATGGAGGAAGTTGTCTCATTTGGGAAGGTTAGGTTTATCCAATCCTTAATTTATAGGGACAAATAAACCATCTCTCAGTAGAAATCTATTATTTTTGAAGGATACAGGTGTGCCATTCATTAATGGTTTATCTCCCTACCTTGCTTCGTTATTTTTCACTTCTCGACATTTGACAAGATGACATTAGATGCAAAGTATCCAAGCAACCCCTTAAATATCATCTCATGCACCCTACTTACAAGATTGTATTTACGTAAGTTATATTATAACATGGATTGTTGGATTTTTTTTTTTTTTTTTTTTTTTTGACAATACCCAAGATTTAATCATCGAAGAAAGTTACAAAGTAAAATAACAGTCCATAAGGTAAAATCAATAAATTCTAATTTTTTCTCAGCTACTCGAGCTAAATAACATCTTGCTATTATAGTGTTGTTAAAATGCCATTGATTATATTGTCCGGAATACTCCTACTTACCATGCTTGCATTTTATTTTTCTCTTATATATATATATATTTTTTGATAGGCAAATAATCACCATCTAGCTACAAATTTACAGTCCCTTGCACCACTGCATTTGATAGTATATATAAAGTTTCATGTTTACACGTGTCCACTTCCTAAATTATTTTTTTTTCTTCTTTTTTTTTTCTTTTATTTTTGATAAAAGTATAAGGGGCTCTTCAAAATTCTTAAAGAAGAAAGAAGTAAAGGAGAAGAAAACCAACATATATACTATTTCAAACAGGACTGTATTTTTAGAATTACTCTATTTAGTTTAAAATTTATATTTCTTAAATTTTTATTTTTAAATTTAAGTGGAAATCAAATATCCTATACATGTGATATTTTATTTAAAAGGATATTTGGCATTTGCTTTGTGTGTGGAATGGGGGTGTGAAAAGAAAAAAAAAAAAAAAAGAAAGAAAAGATAATTTTTACATGTGAAGACCCTTTCGTAAAGCATCTTTATGATATTTTTAGTTTTTTAAATAAATTTATTTTTTCTTCTAAATTTTTTTTATGATTTTTTATAAATATTTTTTTTTATATTTAGCGGTTAAACAGACTTGATCAAACTACTCAATATAGCGTGCTATCCAATGGAGGCTTGCGCTGGGTTACTCAATTTAAGCCGGACTTGGGTTGAGATTTTCAAGCCAAATCCAACCTAGATCGGATCTAAACCCATCCAAGCCCGATCCAGTTTTGGTTTGCGATCGGATTAACCCGCCACCGGCAGTGACGCCCAAAACCTCAAGGTTTGCTGCCCACGAAGAAAGCTTGGTAGCAGAGCGGCGCGACACTACTTATATCGCGCGTTAGGGCTTGGGTCCAGCAATCAGGAAGCCTTTTTTGTGCTTTCCCGCGGCGGCCGGAGGGTGCGCTTTTCGCTGGTGAGGATGGATCGCTTCCAGCTTCTCCTTCTTGGGCTTCCCATCTTCCTCTTCTGTTCAGATCTCGTCAATCTTTTCACCCCTCCTCCTCCTCCCCCCCCGAAGCACCAGTCTCTTATCCACCACCACCACCAGCCGCCCCCCTCCCTCCAACAAACTACCGATTTCTTCGCTGCCCCGGTATCTCTCACTATCCTTGCTCCTCTTCCCTCTTTACGCTTTCCTTTTTCTTTCTCCCAACAATCTATATCCTTAGTTCTTTGATTCTGCCCCATTCTTGTATCTTGGCAGGGTAATAAACCCCACGGATTGGGTTACGGTACCATTGTGGAGTTGAAATTTTGCGTCTCTTGCTCTTACAGGTCAGTCCTTCTTCCTTTTTATTTCTTTACCACTCTTTTTTTTTTGGTTTATTTTGTTGAATGGAATAGTCTGTTGTTTCCGTCTAACCTGGAAAGTAAGAGTATTGCCTTTCAGATCTTTTATAATGTCAGGTTTTTTTAAGAAGGAAAAATTGAAAAAAATATTGTACCTTTATTAACAAACCACTTGATACCAATCTATTGGAGGAGTAATTTCTTGAATCGAGAGAGCAGAAAGGTGGAGTGTTGATTTCTTGATCCAATTACGATAGAAAACCAAATTATAGAAAACCTTCATGGAAAGTTTCTTGATTTCTTGTTCTTGATCCAATTACGCTTGATACCTTTGTTAAAAACCACTTGATACGAAACAGTGTTCAAGCTAGAGAAGAAGGGGGTAGCAAGTTCGTTTATCAAAAATTTTGCAAACTTCTTGGTCTTCAAAAATCTTAAAAATTTTGTTATAGCTAGAGATTACACAGTTTTGTTATTTCACTAGAGACAAATAAACAAAAACAAATTTGATCATAATATTGTGAATGATCAAGCCTAAGGCATAGAAAAGATTCTAAACGTAACTAAACTGTAGATATATCAACTAAGACATTAGTCATGGACAATTTTTGGGTGTCAATAAGTGGAGCTGGCTTGGCTTTTTTGCTTTCTGAACCTGGGCTCAACTTGAGATTTTGAAGCAAGCATTAAATTTGGATCAAGTCTTGCTAGTGCAATAACCCTAAGTCAAGCTATGGTAGAATCAACTTTTGATTCAACTTTGGTCAGCTTGGGTTGTAATTATGCAACCTAGTTGTACACTATTTTTTGTAGATATAAATTATTATAATCTAGAATAGCTACCTACTTTAATCAACAGTGCATTATCATGAGCTTGCACTATCATGAGCTTTGATAGACTTTTGGGTGTTTTATACAATGATACAAACTGCACTCTCATTAACCCTAAAAAAGTGATTTGTAAATAAGTGACCTTTTGGAACCTCCCTTCCCAAAAAAAACCTCCTAGAAGGCATGGACATGGATATTGTATACAGATATGATATATATGGATAGGCCTATGGCAAATCTTGAAAATGTAGCATACAGTATGGCTAGGACACAATAGCAAATATATATTAATTTTTTTACATATATTACACATAAATATATATGAAAAATCCTTAAAGCATAGCAGGCAGTCAAAATAATATAATCCATACTTTATACATTAGCATCAACTTCCACAAACCTTTCATCTAGTAGTCATTCAAATCTATAAACCACAGTTTGCACTCCATGCTTTAATATCAACATTACAAACTCCAAAATTAACCATTCATCATTAAAAATTTAACATTCATAGAAAAAAGAAAGAAAAAAACCATCACCCTCATTATTGGACGCATCTCGGAAGTATCTTCAGTGGATTGGAGAAATATCCGGAGTTATTTTAAATTTAAAAAAAATAGATTCTTAACATAAGGATCGAGCTACATAAGGATCGGGGCCGAGTATTTGATGAGTATCAATATTGGATATGTACGATTTGAAGAATCTATGCTTCCTATCCAACCCTTGCTTTTTCTTGCAATTGAATGGTTTCGGTAGCTTAGGAGGCAATGTCTTCTTTCTTAGATTTCATTAATTTTTATTCTTGACAACATTGCATGGGTTTACTACTTCAAGCTCCTTTTTCGTTTTCTTATAGGGGAATAGAAATGTTATCGAACCTCCCTTATATAGTAATATCCAACAATTAATTTCTAATCTAACCAAAATGTTTATACTACCAATAAAGAATCTAAAGGTCATGCTTTCTTCTACGTACTTATAAATAATCATGAAATAGTGGCATTGACAATTAATTTCTAATCTAACCAAAATGTTTATACTACCAATAAAGAATCTAAAGGTCATGCTTTCTTCTATGTACTTATAAATAATCATGAAATAGTGGCATTGTATATTGACATTCTATGTAACAAGAATGCATTAAAATGGGACTTCCATAATATGATAATTTTTCATTAAATGATTAAAAGTATTCCACATTGTCAGGGGAAATGCAATGACAATGAAGAAAATGCTGGAAACTTCTTTTCCTGGGATTGAAGTAATTCTGTCAAATTACCCCCCAGCCCTTCCAAAACGTCTACTAAGCAAAGTGGTTCCTATTGTTCAAGTGGGAACTATTGCAGTTGTTGTGGCAGGTGATCAGATTTTCCCTAGGCTGGGAATGGCACCACCTCCATGGTACTTCAATTTGCGTGCCAATAGGTTTGGAGCTATTGCCACAACATGGCTTCTAGGCAACTTCGCACAGTCTACTCTACAGAGCTCTGGTGCCTTTGAAGTTTACTGCAATGGTGACTTGGTAAGAGACTGTGCCTACACCTTCTATGGCTAGATTTTGCTTATTTATTTTGCCACATATATTTATTTGATGCTGCCTCTAAATCTGTCTAGTTTAGACAAACAAATGAGCTTCCTTTTCGTGTCACTAACTGCATCTTGGCAGCAACCAAGAAAGCATTATCCATTACAGAATTCAATAAAAAATGTTAACATCACATCTGAGATAATTTACAATCATTATTTTCACTTTTTGATTGGTGAAATTTGACAAATCATATCTGCAATTATTATTGCATAAAATATGCCGTACTTGCTTCAAGAGGAACCAACCTTCTTGAAAAATATTTTGTTTCTGGTGTTCTTCTACTTGTGAGGAAGTGAAAAGTGGATCCTCCATGGTTGGGTGATAAAACTTATGCAGTGTAGGACAAACCTTCCAAGAAAATATCTTGACATTGATGGCTATTCATGATGGTAGCTTGTTAGTGAATTAACTAATGACCATGTAAATGGTTATTTTGGATTCATAGAACTATTTCTGCACATCTCTAATGGATGGAAGGTAACCGAGAGAGATGGTATTGTACAATGGACATGCAATATACATCCCCTGTTTGAGTTGCTATTAATTGAAAATAAAACCAACTAATTTGGGACGGTATTAAAATTAGGTTGCATGACTGTATCTGTTAAACATCAATACTGTTATCAAACCATGTGGGGCAATGATTTAGTATTCCCATAGTTGTGTACTATTTTTCATCTGAAGAAATTAGAGTTATCTTCTTGAGGCATTGCACCTTTTGATGCCTGTTGTAATTTCTAATTTTTGATTCTTATTATTTGTTATATGACTAATCAAATGCTCTCCTATACTTCTCTCTCTTCTTGAATCCAAATATTCTTTTCCCCTCCTTTTTGCCACATCTATTTGGACGTACCTATTTCATTTTCCATTAAGGTGTAGCTGCAGAGAAACATGAAATTTGGTTAAATATATGCATTCTGTGGATAACATGTCAATATTTCTTTCATAATTTATTTACAAGCACTAAGTTTGTCATGACGGCTTGTTCTTGTTCTTCACCTTCCTCTTCTTCCTTTTTTTTTGTGCATGATGTCTCCTACTAAAATTGTACTAATTATATTGTTGGTACCTGGTACATGTCACACTTGTAAGAATATTAATCTGATTCATGATAATGGTTTTTTGTGAAAGGCCTGTGTACTTTTCATCTAATACACAAGCTTTCTCATTATATGTATGTTCCTTATCCTTGTGTTCCTTTAAATTTTTCCCTTCCATTTATTTGAGATGACAAAGTGCATATGAAGAGGAAATAGTTGTACTTTTCATCCAATGCACATGATGTTACATTTATGATGTGTATCTTCCTTATCCTCATGTTCCTTTGCATTTTTCCCTTCCATTTATTTGGGATGACAAAATGCAAAGGAAGAGGAAATAATTGCTGTTAAGCTCTTGATTTCTGACAATTTATTCGTACCGACCAAAAAAAAATTGCCCTACACAATGGATTTTTTCCCATCATAAATTTTGCTACTGAGATTGAAAGCATGAAAAGCTTTAGATCAATTGTAGTGTAATACCCAACCAATTTGGGGCCTGATAAAGAGCTTAGCTTGGGCTAGAAGGAATAAATTTTAGCCCAAAATAGATAAAAAAAGATTGTTAAGCTTGGCACGTGCTGTGCTTGTGCTATAGGCGGACTTGGCATGCACGTGCACTGTGCATCTCTGGAAGAGGCAGGAGTCAAATGGTGGAAGGTTTCAGGGTTGAAGGACACTCGACTCTGCCTTATTTAAAGGCACCCTTGCTTCTTCCGATCACCTCCATCATGGATCTTAGCCCTCAGTCTTGTATCATCAAAATTTTTCTTCCTTTCGTCTCGAATGTCTCAGATGCAGTCCACCACCATTTGGTTTCCGTAGCAGATCCCTTGCTGGCAACGAGGTAACGAGGCCTTCTCCCTCCTTTACCACTGTCCAATCTACCCCCTTCTCTATAAGGCCACCTTCGGTCAAGATTTCGCCAGTGATGTGCCGGATTTTGTCATAAAGGAGTGGTTGCTTTACTTTAAATTTTTTCTTCTCTATAACATTAATCGTCAATTAAATCCTTGGCAATGTGTCAAATATGGCCACATTGGACTTCTGGCTAAAGTTTGACTCCTTTGAGGACACCCGATGGACCATCAGCCGTCGGCAAGTGCATGGAGCCTCGATCGGATGTTATTTTGGCCACATTATTTCTCTTATTTCACTAATCTATTAGTTCCTTTCTCTATTTTGTGAAGTTGGCCACCATCATCCTCTCCACTTCTTCTCTCTTTTTTCGGATTTTGCCATTGTTCACCACTACTGTTGCTGTGGCTTGGGCCTCGCAATATTTGCAAAGAGCCACTAACCTTAGTTTCATTGCTCATTGCTTACTCAATCTTAGACAAGCTTTGAAAGGAAGAGAAGCCTTGCCATCACCTTGAATCAGAGATCATGAGTTCTGTATCTTGTTCTGACAAAGAGGAAGAGTTGTTTAGTTCTCCATATGGCACTGCTGTGGAGGTAATTTCATTTAGTTCTACAACCAATTCCTCCATCTTGCTAGTCAAGTTGTTCATTTTGGCAACCAGTTCTTCTCACAATCTTCTTTGCTCCCCATATATTATGCTTAGCAAGAATTGCTTGATGAGATTGAGGCTAAACACCTCCCAACATTCAACAGCTGCAATGAAGTTAATCTTGTTGCCTGTTTTCATCTGTTTCGCTAGATTGTTTAAGGATCACGACTTAGAACAAAAGATTGCTCATCTGTGCCTTTGCCTCTCTGACCCTTCTGAATACAATGATGACATTAAAAACTTGATTCTTTTGGCCACCTTTAGGGATGTCGAAGAGCTCAATCTCGACTTTGTCAACCCAGGTCATTATCCTAATTATTCTAAAGATTTTGAGAAGGAAATTTTTTGGGATTATGTGGATTTGTCAATGTACTTATGAGGTAGAGGTAGGTGATGTATCCTTTTTCTCTAGATTTATTGATAAATTATTAATATTTTTTTAGTTGAATTATTCATGATTTATGAACTGGTGCATGGTACTTTATTATTAAGTATGTTATAACGTGGAATATTGTATGATGCATAATCAATAAAACTAAGTTAACTTGATAGATTTCGATATGGTATGGTTTTATGTATTTTTGTCGATTTGAAATATGAAACATGTTTTGTGAAAGAACCTTGATTCAAGATGTTTTTTGAACTCTCAGTCTAACTATGTTAAGAATCTCATCAATGGGGTTGAACGGTAGCACTTGATTAGTCCTGAAAGATTTACACGACAAAAGATGCCGTGCATCGCACAAGTGGTGTAGCATAAGGAACCTATCAATGAGGGTTAAATGTTGGAAAATGACCCCGCCAATTGAGGTTAAATGTTGGCACTTGACTTATCCTGAAGGATTTCACTGCAAGTAGATGCATGGTATTGTGAAAAGGATCCTACCATAGAAAAAATGTGGTCATAGTTCATGGTTGATGAGGTGAATTTGATGTTTTGAAAGAAATTGGATTTATAAAAAAAAATTTAAAATTTTGAGAAATATTGGACTTGCATGCACGATGTTTTAATAATACTGCACATCTAAATCTTTTTTTTTGGCTGATATATTCCATATCCATATTTTCAGTAAAATTATTATTTTTTTTGCCTGATTTATCTAGTTAAAGTATCTATTGTCATGCCTTTAACCCCAGTTTCAAACTGGGTTTGCAATAACCACCACATACTTATCGAAAACTCTTCCCACAAGTATGCAAGACATCTCACCATGATATTATAAAGTAAGCAGTGCAATAAATAATCAATTAAATAAAATCAATATTTAAATAAGTAAAATCCAAACATAATGTGTTATAAAATTTTAATAATATGTGACAATCTTACATCAAATTTAAATAAAACCCTAATCTATAATAAAGAGACCAAAACTCTGCTTCTAATCACTCTCATGAAGCATAACCTTATGCCAATTTTGTTATTAGGATCCACAATGAGCACATTAAGAAGATAAATCGAGAGCAATAAGTAATAATAATTTTACTAAAAATATGAATATGGAATACATTAGCTAAAAAAAAAAGATGTGAAGTGTTATCGAAACATCATGCATGCTAGCCCAATCTTTCTCGAACTTTCAAGTTTTTATTCATCAATCAAATTTCTTTCAAGACATCAAATTCACCTTATCAACCAATTATGATCACATTTTCTCTGTGATAGGGTCTTTTTCATAATACCATGCATGGTGGTGAAGTCCTTCATGATAGCTCAAATGCCAACATTTAAATTCCACTGGTGGGGTCCTTTGCCAATGTTTACCCACAATTGGTGGAGGTGCTGTGCCGCTTGTGCGGCATGCCACTCTTTTGCAGCATATATCCATCAGGATTTATCAAGTGCCAACTTTCGCCCTGTTGGTGGAGTTCTTAACATAATTAGACTGAGGGTTTAAAAACATATTGAATCAAAGCTCTTCCATAAAACATATTTCATATCAACAAAAATATATAAAATCATGCAGTATCAAAATTGATCAAATAAATTCAATTTTATCGATTGTGCATCATAATAATATTCAAAGCTATAACATATTTAATAATAAAATACCATGCATCAATTCATAAATCATGAATAATTTGACTCAAGAAATATTAATAATTTATCAATAAAACTAGAAAAAGGGTTACAACACTTAACTCATAAGTATATTGACAAATCCACATAATCCCGAAAAATTTCTTCTCAAAATCTTTAGGATGATGAGGATAGTGACCTAGGTTGATGAAGTCAAGATCAAGCTCTTCAATATTTCTAGAAGTGGCTAAAAGCATCAAGTTCTCATTGTCATCATTGTGTTGGGAAGGGTCTAAGAGACAGAGGTAGAGACAAGTGATCTTTTATCCTTGGTAGTGATCCATAAACCATCTAGTAAAAGAGATGAAATTAGGTGAGGAGATCAACATCATTGTAGCTATTGAATGGTGTGAGGTGTTTAGTCTTGATCTCATCAAGCTCAATGTATGGGAAGCGAATGAGATTGTGAGAAGAACTGGTTGCAAAAGTGAACAACTTCAGTTACAGAATTGAAGAATATTGCCTCCATGGTAGTGTCATATAGAGAACTAAACAAGTCTCCGTTTTTGTTAGAATTGGATATAGAACTCAAGGACTTGCACTTATGGTGATAGTGAGGCTTCTCTTCCTTTTTATACTTGTTTAAAATTGAGGAAGCAATGAGTAGAGATACTAACAAAAGGTCAATGACTCTCTGTAAATATGGCAAGGCCCAAGCTGCTGCCATGGTAGTGGCGAGCAGTGGCAAAATTTTGGAAAGAGAAGAAATAGAGGAGAGGACGACAGCAGTCGGCATCACAAAACAGAGAAGGGAACTGCTAGATCAATGAAACAACTTGGTCAAAATCCCGACTGAAGGTAGCCTCATACAGAAGGGGGCAGATCGAACAGTGGAGTAGAATAGGGAGGAGGCCTCGTTACCTCATTGTAGCAAGGGATCTGCTGCGGTGACCGAATAGTAGTGGACTGCATCCGAGACAAAAGGAACAAAAGTTTTGGCGATATAAGATTGGGGGCGGAGATCCATATTGGAGGTCATTGGAGGAAGCTGGGGTGGCTTTAAATAGGACAGAGCCAAGGGTCCTTTAGACTCGGAATCTGTCCATCATCAAACTCCTATGCAAAGTCAAGGAAGAAAGGGGACTCCCATCGGAGTCCGCCTCTTCCAGGCATGCATGATGTATGTGCACCCCAATTCCACCTACAGCACTTGCAGAGCATGTGCCGAGCTTAAAAATCTTTTTTCCCACTATTTTGGGCTAATTATTCTTTCTAGGCCGGTTTGTGGACCAGGACCAGCTCTCTATCAGACCCCAAATGGGTTGGGCGTTACATGTAGCCAATCTAAATTCGGAGTATTTGATCAATTATCTGGCTTCCATTGTTACCAGACCCCTAATTTGTTTTCGTATGTGTTCTTGATGGGGATATGGTGGATGTTTGTTTCATTACTCTTTGTGAGCATGTGGTTTCAAAATTTTTATGATTTTATAAATTGGAATGCAACGAAGATAATTTAATGTTAGTATGATATGCAAGCTTACATTACCAAGGTTTCAGGTATCTGTAATTTTTGTTGGTGTTGAAGTTGCATGAATATATGCCAAAATTAGCTTACCATAAAGCAAACATGTGGAGACTTGTTTCGGCCTTGCAACATGACATAAACTGCGGCTGAAGATGTTAAGTTAGTGAAAGGCCTTGGAAGTTATCTTGTTAATAAATCTTGTGTGTCACAATTAGTCATTTGTATGTTACATCTGCATACTAGCTCATGCACTGCCCACAGTACCTTATTATACTAAACTGGCATGGCGAAAATCATCAAAGCAAATTGAGATTTGCAAAATTTAAGGCTTTGCAAATGCTGATTAGGAAACAGTTTCATCAAATAAAAGAATAGTATTATAATTTTCTACAGTGGAAATATTTGCAATTGAAAAAGCAAGAAGCTTCGTGTTGTCACTAATTTTGAGTATAGAGACTAAAACATTTAAACCTTACTACAAGGTTATAATGTAGTATTATGTCCCTAGCAAAATATTTTGGATCAAAAGGTTTGGAACTAAACATCAATTATCATTGCAAGCAAGCAAGCAGATTCTCCATAAGAGGACCCCAAACAGAGGTAGAAAAGAAAAATATCCTAATCCATTTATTTATTCTTAAAGTGAGCTAGTGGATGTCTTCAATCTCTCGAACCTATGAATTAAATGCTAATTGTTTCAAACTACAGATCTAGAGGCACAAGAGGCTGAGATAGGCCTAAATTTGGCTTATGAAGTTTGCCCAACTAGAACTTGCAAATGTACTCAGGTGGCAAGTTTCAGTCCATGATTTGCTAATTAGATTAGGGCAAGGCATGCAAAACTGACCTTTTGTGGATGTGGCCACCCCAAATAGGCCAGATCAAAATAAATCATGCTGATGAACCAGACTCGAAAAAGTTGAACCTGCTTCGAATGCGAACCGGAATATCACCCAACTGGTTTAGCAATTGGATCAGTATTGGATTCTTATCACAGACCTGAAACCAATTCAATTCACATATGGGTTATGCCAGCTGCTATAGGTATGGTATGGCTAGATGATGGATATGTATCTTATTCTAGTGGTTAATATGATTGTGATTTAAGGACCTACATGGATGGCCACCCTGCAAATGCATTAGAAACTATCATAATGTTCTTGCAATTATCTTTCTGCAAGGTAGTTTATACTTCTGTTGTTGCTTGATTTTTTTCTACAATCATATTTTTGTACTTACGAACATCTTCTTTTTTGCCCCAACCTTGTAGGTTTTCTCTAAAATGCAGGAGCACAGGTTCCCTGGTGAAGTTGAGTTGAGAGACCTGATTGCCAGCAGGCTTGCCTAATTCTGCATTCAGGAAGAACGTTGGAAGTGTTGGGTCCTAGTGGACTGGGGATTCACTTCACCAAAGTTACACCATCTGATCAGTCCACTGTCCTATGACCTTTATCGGGAAAAAGCGTTTATAACTTCAACCACTCAAAAACTTTGTTAGTCTGCCTTCTTACTGTGCATCTATTGGCCATCTGAATGATTTGAGTTGTAAAGAAGCTTTTAGTCTGCCTTCTTATTGTGTATCCATTGTCTATCTGAATGATTTGAGTTGTAAAGAAGCTTTTTTAAAAAATATTAAAAAAAAGAACGTCTCAGTTGTGCAAACAATCTGCTGGCAAAGTTCCATGATCTTTAGAATATTGAAGTATCCACTAATCAAATGTCATCTTCCAGGGTTCCTATAATGAGGCACATCAACAATTTTGCCGACAGGAAAAAAGGCTTTTGTTTCGTTTTCATCAATGCTTGTGCTGTTGACTTGGTATTTTTGATGCTTTTTGTCATGTATGTGTTCTCGTAATCAGCTTTAAACTGTTATGGTTCGATATTATTCTTAAAACCAGAAGCCGGAGCTGTTGGAATAACCTTCTCAAACGTGCCATGTTTTCCATAAAATTATTAGTCGGTAGGTGCGGACAGGCAGCCCCTAAACGCGAGGCAACCAGGTGAATTTTTATCCGGGTTGGTGGATTTTTGCATTTTTATAGTGATATTGATATATTTTTCTTCTGTGAGCACAAGCACTTGTTCAATCCGGAAGCCTCTCCGGTGCAACGATTGACTCCGCTAAGCTGAAAGGTGAATATCTAAACCAAAAACATCAAGAATGTCTGAAGCTGAAAATGTTGATGTCCAAATTCCTTCCATGCAGCCACACTGTAATCAAGCAAGGAAAAAAGTTGAAATCAGCAGAAAACAACACCCGTCCAATGACTATCGTATGCGAGTCTGAATCATAACCAAATATGGTTCTCTTTTGGATCCAATTTAACTCGAACCACAGTCCTTCTTGTCCCTAGATTTCATTTTGGTGGAAGAACTACATCCATTGCAAAATTTGAACAAATTCTTCATGGGAATGGATCAAGACAAACAAAGCAAGACTAGCCAAAAGCATTATATCAAAGGACTGAATTGAGAAAGGACTGTATGCGCTTTCCAAGGGACCAAGTCATATTAGAGGTAGAAACCTAGTTTGTCGCAACTGATTGCATGTTTCCTCCTTGTTTTCTATCGAGGAAGGATGCCTCCTTACTAGATGGTAAGTTAGAACTAGAGTTGGGCTTCGGACTGGCCGACCCATTCCTCCTTGCTAGATGGTAAGTTAGAACTAGAGTTGGGCATCGGACTAGGCTGCCCATGGGTCGGCCCAACCCGGCACAAATTGGATCGTGCCTGGCATGGCCCGTCAAGCACCGTAATAAGCTATACCATGGCATGGCCCAAATCTAGGGGCTAGGCTAGGTTGGAGGTTTGCTGGCCCACAGCCCTGGCCCGGCACAACCTGCCTGAGCTGGCACGGCCCGTAGGGCCAAGCATGGAACGGCACATGCCCAGGCCCGGCACGGCCTGTGTACCATCTTATATGGGCCATGCCAAGGCACGGCTCGTTTGGCACGATATATTTTTAAAATTTTTATTTTAAAAAAATATTTTTTATAAAATAAAATAAGTTTGGGGATAAATAAAAAAAATATGAGATATTGATTTTTTTTTTGTAAAAGTAAAACCACCTTGTAATGGTGGAGGGTTTAGCATGGACCCCTACCAGTTTATTAATATAAATCAAAATTATACAAAAAAAGGAAGAGGAGTTACCTAACCTTCATACTATAAAGAGAAAGAAATGAAGATAGAGGTGACTCACCTTAATAAATAAAAAAATAAAAATATATAATTTTAAGAAATTAAGAATTTAAAATAAATTTTACTAAGTATCTATTATGTTTGTATCGTCCTCATCATCAAATTCAGTATTATATCCCTTTTTATCATGAAGTCTCGTCTCCGCATCCAGCCAATCTTTGAAGCAGAAAAGCATCTTAATTATCTTGCCCATCATCCTGCTCCTTTTTTATCCAGAACACGTCGATCTGTGCTAAAAGCTAATTTTGATGCTACTGTAGATATCGACATACCTAAAATATCATGTGTAATTACAGATATAACAGGGTATTAATTTTGTACATTTTTCTATCAAATCCATATATCAAGATTTTTTATTTGATTTTCATCTAATGCAAAATAGATTTTATTTGATAAATAAAATTCTATTGCCCAGGTGTGGCTACCCAAAAGGAGAGGTGGATTGGATATTTTAAAAAATAAATGACTAATGTGTAGATTTTCAATGATTTAAATTAAGTGATGTGCATACAATAAATAATATAATCTTTTATGTAAAGAGCAATGAAAAGATAAAAGATGTAAAGAATAAGAGCAATAAGCACAAATACAAATACATAAATTTTATAGTGGTTCGGTGCCAAACTCAGCACCTACGTCCACTCTCCAAGTATACCTCTTGGGAATTCAACTATAATTCATAACTAGAATTACAGTTCGATTATTTTTTGGGCTCACAATCAAACCTAATTGGTTTTTCCTAGCTCACCAACCAAAATCATATAAGATTGTTTTCTGGGCTCACAATCAATCCAGTTGGTTTTTCCTGGATCACCAACCAAAATTTCATAAGTAATTATTTTTCTCTAGGCTAACAATGAATCCCAATTAGTTTTAACCTTGGCTCACCAATCAAATCACTATAATATTCGATTTTAGGCTTGGACCAACCCAAGTTTCTCACTTCAAGAAACTTGAAATAAAATGTAAAAAATATAAAGGTTAAGTTTAAAAAAATAAAAACTCTTTGAAGAATCCGAAGAAGTCCAAATGATCATAGTCGAATGCTTAACTTCTTCTTGAATGCTTGAGTGATAATAAGGCTCCTTGATTCTTGAATTGATTGCTTTCTCATTTCAATTCACTCTTGCTCTTACTTGCTTGAGAATGATTTGTAGTGAAAGAACAAAGGTCAACTTTGAAATCAACTTCTCATCTTCTCTTTTCAGCTCACTCATTTGGCTTTCTTCAATGAATACTCAATGAAATTCTCAAAAAATTTCTTTTTAATGCTTAAAATATTTTCTTATATATCCTTAAGGTTTTCTACCATTTTAATTTATTTTGGAGGTCTTCATAAGTAATCTAACCATTAGAAACAAGAAAATAGTCGTTGAGAAAAAGTTAGAACTGAAAAATGCAGTTCTAAAAAAATTAGTCATTACAATGAACTTAGTTGACTAAGTATCTCTGAGTCGATTAAGTCTTAGTTTGCTCTGACTTAGTTTACTAAGTGGACAAAGCGTAAAAATCTGCATTTCTATCATGCTGCTATTCTTTGAGACTAAGTCGACTAACTTTCTGACTTAGTCGACTAAATCATCTAGATCCTAAATTTTGATCTTTTTATGCTTTCTATCTTCTTTATCCTTTAAGATTGAGTTGACTAACTCCTGGCTTAGTCGACTAAGTTGCGTGCCAAGTGTGCCATGAGATTTTTAGCAGCTTTTCTTCTTTGAATTTATTTGTAGGCTAGACTTGCTTTCTAAACTTGATTTAACTCTCATCAACCATCCTTTTTTAAGGTGTGTCAAGTCTAGTTTTTCTTCAATAACCTTTTGATTGATGGTACTCTATTAGATGAAAATTACTTAAATCATTGTGAGCACTTGGAATTTAAACTATATATCATCAAAAATAATATTAGTAACATAATAAATTATACTCAAAATTCTTTGTCATCATCAAAATTAAGTTTTAGGCCAACAATCTTCCTCTTTTTGATGATGACAAAATTTTTGAGTATATGCAAAATAATATATAGTAAGTTTCTAAAGAATTACATATTTAAAAGATATGAAACCACTAAATAACAAAAACATACTTCATTCTAGTTAAACTCAAGTATATACTCAAGAATAACTCTTTCTTTTTTTACAGCATCAAAAAGCTCATGGAAAGAGTTCAAAAATTAATCATCAAAATCAATTCAAGTTCAAGAATATAACAAAATTAAGAATGTGTCCAATTTAGAAAACTAAATCAACTCTCCTTTAAAACATTGTCTTTTGATTCAAAATAGATTTAAGTCATTTGATCTTTCTCAAAATTAGCTTAAACTCAGATGCTAAAAAAAAATTCTTTTCCTTTTTCTTTCATGTTAAGCACCTTTAATTGATATCAAATTAATCTTTAACTATTACCAATTTAGTAAGTAATTCATCTTAAATGAATTCTTCTCCTTAATATTATTATTAATTAAGTTTAATTTTTATTCAAAAATTGCTCTCTCTTACTATATGCCAATTTTTTTATTTTCATTCCTTGCTTACTCTTGATACAACTTGATCAATTCTTGTCCTTATTGAATTTTGTATCTCATAACTAAATTAAAATCACATTATGGCAAGATTTTGATGTAATTAGATATGTTAAATTCATTATCTCCATTTATCAAATTTTTTCAATCATAATCAATCATAATACTTAATTATAATAATCAATCAAAATAACATCATCAAAATCAATAGGATAAAATATTAAATCATTTGATATATAGTTGACTAATACTCAAATTATACATCAATATTTCAATATTCTTTCTAATTGAATGGTAGGAGTAATTTTTAATTACCGAGACTAACTTATCTCTAAGAATTTTAACTCCTCCATCTTCTATTTTGTGCCTTAAGCATTCATAATTAAGGTGCCATTCTTTTTTGAATTAGAGGAATGTCAAGCACACCTACACTCATAAAGATCAAGTATATTTTGGTACCCAAGCTAACTTAAATCCTTTGAAATTAGTATTAATGGTTCCTTTTGGAACCTAAATTTGCATGAACATTATATTCTTATATGCATTAGCCCAACAATCAAATGATTTATGTCCAATTTTGTTGTATTTAAAGCACCTAATAAATTTCTTACCAAAATGATATTTATCAATAAA
The DNA here is from genome assembly GCA_006176705.1 of Cocos nucifera. Lineage (NCBI taxonomy): Eukaryota > Viridiplantae > Streptophyta > Magnoliopsida > Arecales > Arecaceae > Cocos > Cocos nucifera. The sequence goes on along the minus strand of QRFJ01000003.1, from coordinate 5,381,962 downwards.
ATTTTTTGAATATCTTAGTTTTGCAAAGAAGTTAACTTTAGATGTCATATTTTAATTATTCATTAACATATGCAAATTTTATAAACTAATAGAAAATTTATCTACAATTAATTTTAGTTCACTTATTTTATTTTTCAAAGTTTCATTCTTTTTTAATAAATCATTTTGTTTAACTAGTAATTTATTCTTTTCATCAACTATGAGTTTTAAATTTTTAATCTCTTTTCTTAATTTGGCATTTTCTTCTAATTTTTTTTAGATTTAAAGAGCTTTTTTTCCTTCAATTAAGAATTTTTTAGATTTTGAAAGTATTTATTTTTCTTCAACTAAACTTTTCTTTTCTTTTAAAAGTGAATCTTGTTCAATCAATATTTTATTCTTTTCTTCAACCAAAAGATTTTTTTCTTTCAAAAAATCTTTCTTTTCAATTAAGAGATCATTCTTTTCTTTTGCTAAAAAAAAATTTAATCTTTTAAGCTTTTTATTTTTTAGCCTTAAAATTTTGAATTCATCCATTAATTCATCAAAGGCTTTTTGAAGCTCATCAAATGTAAATTCAAAAAAATTATGAATATTTACCTCATCATTTTGAGCTATGAGACAATGACTTATTACACATTTCTCCTCTTTCTTATTCTTTTCTTTGTCTTGCTCTTCCTTAATTAAAGCTTTCTTCTTTCTTTGTTTCTTCTTCTTCTTGTTATTATTATTGTCATGAGCTACGAGACAAAAATAAGGATGAGCTTCCTTCTCTTCTTGAGAGTTTAATTCGTCTCTTTCATTTGCTTCCTCAAAGGTCATTTTCAATTTTTCCATACTTCTTTTGCTGAAATGCAAGAAGAAATCAAGTTGAATTCATTTATATCCAATGAACAATAAAAAATATTCATAGCTTTAGCATTTAGTTGGTTCATTTCTTTATCATGCTCAAGCAATGCTTTGGGGGTGTGTGAGCCATCGATTATAATCTTTTATAAATTATAATCGTGTACTTGTATGAAGATGTACATTCGTACTTTTCAATAACTATAATTTGATTCATTAAGTATTGGGGGTCTATCTATAAAATATTCTTCATTAAACAAAAATTTTATTTGAATTGCCATGATCTTTTACTCTTTTAACTGCTAGGTTAACAATCAAATATTAGAGCATCCATTCTGATACCAATTATTATCCAAGTATGGCTATCTAAGAGGGGGGTGAATTGGGTATTTCAAAAAATAAATGATTAATGTGCATATTTTCAATAATTTAAACTAAGTGACGTGCATACAATAAATAATATAATCTTTTATGTAAAGAGCAATGAAAAGATAAAAGATGTAAAGAATAAGAGCAATAAATATAAACATAAATATATAAATTTTATAGTGGCTCGGTGCCAAACTCAGCACCTACATCCACTCCCAAGTATATCTCTTGAAAATTCAACTATAATTCATAACTAGAATTACAGTTCGATTATTTTCTGAACTTATAATCAAATCCAGTTGGTTTTTCTTGGCTCACCAACCAAAATTGTACAAGATTATTTTTTGGTCTCACAATCAATCCAGTTGATTTTTCTTAGATCACCAACCAAAATTTCATAAGTGATTATTTTTTTTCGAACTAACAATCAGCCCCAATTGATTTTAACCTTGGCTCACCAATCAAACCACTATAACGTCCAACTCTAGGCTTGGACCAATCCAAGTTTCTCATCCCAAGAAACTTGAAATAAAATATAAAAAATATAAAGATTAAGTTTAAAAAATAAAGACTCTTTGAAGAATTGGAAGAAGTCCGAATGATGATAGTTGAATACTTGATTTCTCTTTGAATGCTTGAGTGATGATGAGGCTTCTTGATTCTTGAGTTGATTGCTTTCTTACTTCAATTCACTCTTACTCTTACTTGCTTGAGGATGATTTATAGTGGAAAGATAAATGTTAACTTTGAAATCAACCCATTCTCTTTTCTTTTCAACTCACTCCTTTGACTTTCTTCAATGAATACTCAATGAAACTCTCAAAAAGCTTCTCTTTAATGCTCAAAATATTATCTTATATATTCTTAAGATTTTTTAGTATTTTAATTAATTTTGGAGGTCTTCAGAAGTGATCTAGCCATTAGAAACAAGAAAATAGCCATTGAAAAAAAATTGAGACCAAAAAAGTGCAGTTTTGAAAAAACTAACTTTTATAGTGAATTTAGTTGACTAAGTATCTCTGAGTCGACTAAGTCTTAATCTGCTCAATCTGACTTAGTCTGCTAAATAGATAAAGCTTAAAAATCTATCTTTCTATCCTACTGCTATTCTCTGAGACTGAGTTGTCTAATTTTCTGACTTAGTCGACTAAGTCCCCTAGATCCTGAATTTTGATATTTTTATGCTTTCTGTCTCTTTATCCTTTAAGACTAAATCGACTAACTCCTGGTTTAGTCAACTAAGTTGCGTGCCAAGCTTGTCATGAGATTTTTAGCAGCTTTTCTTCTCCAAATTTATTTGTAAGCTAAACTTACTTTATAAACTTGATTTAACTCTCATTAACCATTCTTTTAAAGATGTATCAAGTCTAATTTTTCTTCAATGACCTCTTGATTGGTGGTACTCTATTTAATTGATAAAAATTACTTAAATCATTATGAGCACTTAGAATTTAAATTACACATTCTCAAAAACAATATTAGTAACATAACAAATTATATTCAAAATTCTTTGTCATCATCAAAATCAATTTTTAGGTCAATAAATTCTAATTTATTGCTTGAAAATGAAGAAGATGCAGATGAAAATGATGCATGTGATGGTCTCCTATGTTCAAGAAATGAAAAACTAGATGATGAACGAGAGGTATTAGAAGTAGGTTGTGAAGATAATGTGGACTGTTTAGATCCATAATTTTTTTCATCATATAATGCAAAAATATCATGAAATAGCTGAGTTACCTCGACTTTAGATGCTTCGGAATCATGATTCATATATTCACCAATTTTATCAAGTAAAATATATACACCACTTAATTTGATCCATTGGTCAAATACAGTAGTTAAGTTATACATGGGACATAACATGTCTCAATACTGATTCTATTTTTTTCATTTCATATATAATAAGCATTAAAACATCATCATATCTATATTATGCAAATTGATCATAAATTATATATGCTTATTATAAAAATGCACAAGAGGTTCGAAAATAAACACCAGGAAGAGTATTTGTAGCATTATAAAAACTAACTAAAAAATCTTCTAAATTTTTTTTCGATCATTTTCAATCAAAATAAAGCCTAATCTATGATCATTTATATATGCATTTAATAAATTTTTGTATGGATATGCATCATGAATCATTGTATATGTAGAGTTTCAAAGGATAACTACATCAAGTTTAAATTTTTTAAAATATTTACCGTGGTCTAGACATAATTATTTAAATTCTTGTAATCATACTTTTGAAGCATGAATAAAAAATTCTATATTCTTAATTTTTATAATTATATCTTGAACCATACTTATTCCAACTTGAATAGAAAGATTCAAAATATGATATGTACATCTAATATGAAATAATTTTTCGTTAACAATAGGATGAAAAGAATCCTTCAATAATTGGGCAACTACATTATTATTAGATGCATTATCAAATATAATAAATATAATTTTATTACCAATACCATATGTAGCTATAGTTTAATAAATAATATTAAAAATTTATTGGTCAGAATGGAGATAATCAAAAAAATAAAAAGCAAGAATACATTTATTTAATTACCAATCATTACCTATATAATAAGTATTGACAGAAATAAAAGATATACTATCTATAGATACAGTCTATATATTAGAAGTTAATGATATTTTTGTATTTAAGGCAGAAAGAGTTCCAATCAAATTATCCTTTATTGCTAAGTAATTAGTTATAACTACTCTTATAAATTTATGTCTCCTGGTTCTTCTATAAGAGTGTTGTAAGGCTAAATTGAACATATTCTTCAAAATTGAAAAATTCACATAAGCTAAAAGATAATTCATCCCTAACCATCCATTTTACAAGTTCTTTTCTTTAATTTTCATGATTATAAGCAAAAGTTCTTACTAGAGCACCTCTTGTGTATTAAAGATGCTTTAAAGATGATAATCACTTACCCTATGAGACTTTTAATGTCTCTTCAAATAGCCAGTTTGTTCAGTACTAATACAACTATATAATTTGATATAATTTTTATATTTTGCCTTATAGACTCCATCAATCAAAATTCTGTTGAAATCATTCCAGACTAGTCCTTTTACGGAAAGAGGATCCAACTTCACTAGAAAGGGTTTCAAAGAGAGTAGAAAGAGTTCTTCCTCTTCAAAAACAAGAGAAATGCACTCGGTGGCAATACTCTCATCATCATACTTACCTTCTAAACTGAATAAATGCAAAAAAAAAAAAAAAACTAACCAGTAACCAGCAAAATCAAATTAAGTAGAGACTATAGAGCCAAAGAGGAAGAAGAGGTAGAGCGGAGAGTTGAAGAGTCGAAAGAGGAGGGCCGAGCCATCGGAGAGTCGGATAGCCAGATTTGTAGAGCTACTCTTGAACTTTGACCTCTAAAAGAAGGATGCATCCTCCTCTTGTATAACTCTTGAATTACTACTTATTAAATATTGAATAGAAGAGAGAAGAATTGCTAGAAGAGAGAACAAATAAAAATAGAGAAATTAGAAAAAGAGAGAATTGGTTTGATGAATTGATGTGGTGAGAATAAAAGAGGAGGGCCCTATTTATAGAAATCTCAAAACTTTTATTTTTTCAAAATACCCCTTAATCTAACCAATTTTTGGCCGTTGGAAGGGACCAAATTATAAAAATAAGAAAAATAGCCGTTAAGACCCCTTAAAAATTAAAAAAATCTAATTTAATCATTATGGGTCGTGTCTGGCCCATTTGGAACCATTATGCGCTGCACGACCCGTTTTGTGCTGTTGCTGGCCATACTTATTTGGGCTAAAAAAATGGGCTGGACGGGCCAACAAGCCATATCCGGCCCATCAATTCTCAGGCCTAAGGCCATGTTCTCAAGCAGGCTTTCTATGCCGTGCCAATACAAGGCATTTAGCAGATGGGCCATGCCTAGCATGGCCCGCTATAGTATCTAATCCGACGGGCCTGGGCCGGCCTGATATCCAAGTCTGGTGGGACATGAGTCAAGTGTCTACGTGACTTTCTCCACAACTCGAATTCTCTTCCTTTTTGAACTTTTATTTCGTTTTTTCTATCCTTCTGTTCCGCATTCTCTTCCTTTTTGAACTTTTATTTCGTTTTTTCTATCCTTCTGTTCCCCAGCGGAGCTCAGTAGGATTAAAATGATTTTTCTCTCCTTATCCATTGATAGAATGACAAAATAAAAAAATATTCGAGTCCTAGATTTTGTGGTGTTTGGTGGGGGATACCACGGGTGCTTATCTTTCTCCTTTTGCCGTTATCTGATGGCAGGCTTCTACCCAACATAAGAGTTTCTACAGAAGTTGATCGACAATGTGCTTTCGTAAGGCACGGTATTGGTGCTGTCATAGAAGTTGATCTGAACTTTTCTTTTGCCATTCTACGGACGAGCAACGAGAGCAAAATCATTTTTAATCCCATCGAGCACCGCTAGGGGAACAGAAGTATGGGGAGGTAAACATGGAGATGGATGGCAACAACAGCAATCCTGGAGAAACCGATGATGGCTCATATGCTAAAATATCATCCATCGATAAGTCTAGAACGCCGACAAATCTAGAGTAACTGATTGAAAAATATTTTCATCCCAAGTTCTTAGCATGCAAATGGAGGTGGATGTCGTGACAGAAAGGCAAAGGTGGTAGACATCGACTCTACTGGAATACCTGATGGAGGCTGCCTCCTTTGTCATTGAATTATCTTCCCTTCCTCTTTTTTCATAAATCATGTTCGATTTTGTAAGTGTCGTTCTTCCTAATAATGAACCCACTCATCTTGAATTCCTCCCTAGTGAATATTCTAAATGTGAAATTAGTGTATGATACAAAAGACCCTCCAACCTCTTATCTGCTTCCTAATCCGGTATGGTCACATTTGTCTTCCCAATTTCTCCAGTTTGGATTCCTTTCATCACCGGATCCGGATGGTGGTTTATTCTTCAAGATACAAAGCATCCACCGATCGATGGAAATTCCGAGGAATATGAACCAGTGTACAAGTGCTGCACATCAGCGTTAGATTATTTTATCATTATACAACTGCATTTCTTTCATGATCGTTGGTAGTTTTTTACAATGTTGGGTCGGCCACAGGTTTATTTTTGTCTGGATGTCTCCAGGCCACATGGAATAAATTAGTTTTTCACAATATTATCACCATGCAATCTAACATTATCATTATCATGTGCTGTTTCTCCATCCTTGACCGGTGATTACAACATTTACTTTATAAAATCATTTGTTGTTAATTATTCAGAATATTAAATCATGTTAGTGGCTTCACTCAACAAGCAAAGATTATTGCTGGCCCACCGAGAGAAATTACCAAAAATAAAGGATATGATATGACTTGTTAATCAAGGTGCTAAAATTTTTGGTAATGGTACATATAACTCATCATGGATAAGCTATCACAATTTCATCACCGTAATTCACATACTAAACACTTGATTCCTCACTGAAAAAAGAAGAAGAGGAAAAGAAAATGAAGACCTGTAATATTACTTCCTTGTGATATTAGTACAAGATTTGGAAAATTGCATGCCCATTAACTAAAACTCATTCCCTTTCATACCATACAACAGTTGACCTTTAGTCACTTTATAAACAAAAGTTCACTGGCCCAACCATAGCGAGAATCCACGGTCATCCCACAGACCCCTCCAGCTTTAGATTCATTAGTGCATTCACCTCTGAGGCAAACTCTAGAGGAAGCTTGTCGAAAACATCCCTGCAGAATCCACCAATCATGGCTGCAACAGCCTTTTCATGATCAATTCCCCTCTGCTGAAAATAGAATAGCTGATCTTCGCCAATCTTGGAAGTGCTTGCCTCATGCTCTACACGGGCTGTAGGGTTCTTTACCTGGATGATATACGGTCCGTTGATCAATATAACGAGGCACAGCAAACGGTGTGCATGTTAGATCTCTAACATATATGGAGTTGTAAATTGGCAAATAACAGTTCCTAATGTTGAGCATTGCAGAAAACGAGAAATCAACAATAGTTAATTTCAATAATGCAAATAATCATAAAGAAGGTATCAGTTTGTTGAAACTCGTGTTGGAACAAAAACAAAACTAGTGCAGACTTAAATAATTTGACTCGAAAACCTGTTCTGCCATAGGGTCTATGCATGTGGCATCACAAAATTATTTCCGTGAATGACGTAAGAATGCTCTAACTTACACAGAAATCAACTGCCCATAAAAGTCTTTCAAAAGTGTAAAAGAGGAATTCTGGCAGCACTGAGACATTGAAAGGAGCCGCCTTAATTCATAGCAAGAACCTAGCATAATGACAGGGACAAAGCTTACGGCCATCTTAATTCAGACTTTGGAAGCAACAACTAGGAGAAAAAGAAAAAAGAAAAGAAAGCCGATAAGGAATGCCATGAAATCTCCTGCTCTTAAAGGATGTCCAAATGAGAAATTTATGGTTGTTTTATCCCATTTTAAGAAGGCAGGTTCGTGGATGTTCGTCCTACCAGATTTTTGTTGAGGATGCTTTCAAAAGTGTGCATCACATAAATCAGATCCACATTTTTTTAGCATATTTTATGTTTCATGCAAACTGAAATAGAGGGTTGAAACTGAAACTATCCTGTCAGGGACAAAACAAAATCAGCCGTGTTTCAGACAAATTGTAACAAACAAAACTTTGAAGTAATGCAACTGACAGAAACCAGCCACTTTTATCTTGATCAAAGAGTTTGATGCCTCAAGCTGAAGAATCTCACCAAATCAAAAAATTTCAAACATTGATAAGATAAAATCAAAGCACCTGCTATATCCATATCCCTTCTATGCAAAGGCCTTAGCAAAACCTATAGTAAGGGGAATTTCAATCTAACTTGCAAATCATCTACACTGAATTTAGTGGTAGTGTGGTACCCCACAAGATTACAAGGTACAAAGACCAACATTCCCAAGATTATTATTTCCCAAGCAAATAGAATGTGAATCCTGAGACATCTAATAAAATGATCAATCTCCAAAGCTAATTCTAAGACAAAGGATGCAAACGGAACACTGCCCATATTGCAAGAAAATATCCAACCTTTAAGCTAATTTTCATATCCTCCACAGTTCCTCTGCAGAGCTAATAAAAACAGTGGAAGTGCACAGAGTAGAGAAGTTGGACACTGCAAACGCACAAAGAATAGCATGAATCTAGTCTGTTCCCTTGGATACCACCGATATCATAGCTTAATTCTGAGTCACATGAGGTACACATAACTATTTGGCTTTTGAGGAGTTTTTTTTTTAAAAAAAAAAAAAAATTTACCGGGGGGTGGGGGGCTGTTGGAGGAGATTTACATTGGCTTTTTAACAGGGTAACTTGTATTTCAAGACAGATTTGGAAGAGCTTGGAAGGTCACCCAGCATTCTTGGAAGGTCATCCAGCATGGTACCAGGTGATATAGGAGAATTTTTTTCAGAATAAAGCCCAACAAGAGGAGGATGTTTGAAAAAGTTGCATATCATTTATTCATGGTCTGCAATTGAACTGACATCATTTTGGAGTGTGAGTTGGTCTACCTTGTCACATTCAATTTCCTTTCTTCCTTTCCCCACTTTCTGACTAGCCCTCTCCTTCTGGTTGACAAAATGATGCCACTTTTGTGCAGTTCAGATTTTTCAAACACCTCTACTGCTGCTGAAACTCGACAGCAGAGTCAATCACTTTTAAATTCGCAATCATTAAAGATTGAAGAGCTCTGGTGTCCCATCATATCATAATAGTCTAGCTAAACCTTCATCAACCCTTTCATCTCAATAGTTCTCCTGCAAAGATCACAATCCTTCATAATGTAACTCAATGCACAGCCATGTATCCTCATGAATTTGAACCACTAGCATGTGTGTTCTGTATGCAATTTATCAAACTCTTCTTCTGCCCACATGATTAAATATTTTCCACGACAGTCATCATCCTGAACTAAGTCCCTCTCCTAGCCTCATCATGTATTGTCAGAAAACAGGAACAATAATAGACACATCAAGCGTAACTTCCATGAAAACCCCTCCCCCCGCACCTTTCAGAAATAATATTGAACCAAGTGTAAGTGTACTTTGCCAATTGTCACATCCCCAATAAATGACAAGCAAACTTAAAAGAAGCTACCTGCAATTATATCATTCCCGTCTCCCTTCTTTCTTTCTTCCTCTTCCAGTGAATGCATCTTCATTATGTCGTCTATTCTCATATCCAAATATACAATGCATATCAGGTAACTGCAGTTTGATTTTGGCCTAGCAACCATAGAGCACCAAACTGAGGCAACCTCTCTCATAGCTATCTAGACCATACCCAACCAAACTTCAAACTAAAGTAAGTCCCTAAGCAAAGGAGTTAAAAGAAGGCATCCCCCTGAGATTATAAGTTTCAAATTTGTTCACTTACTGGAGCTTAATTCTAACAAAGAATGCATTTATTTGCACTAAAAAACAAGCAAACAAAAGTTTTGCAATTAAAACCAAGCAATCCATCATGCATAATTGCCCTTTCTCTATACACCTAACACCAAAGTGCATCTGTTAAGCAGGGAGAAGAGGAACTAACCATAACACGTCGAGCCCTATCAAGGTAAACCAATATTAACTTGACCACTAGCACTGGTCTGAGGAAGTTACCTGTATGTATGGATATGTGTTGGCGCCAGCTGTGTCGCCAATAAGCATAGAATCACACTGTGAGAAATTCCGGGCATTTTCAGCCTGGGGCTGGACCTGAACAAGGCCACGGTAGCAATTCCTCGACTTCCCTGCTGAGATACCCTTGGAAATGATCCTACTCCTCGAATTCTTCCCCACATGAATCATCTTCGTTCCGGTGTCGGCCTGCTGGTAATCCTTTGTCAGGGCCACCGAGTAGAACTCACCCACCGTATCATTCCCCTTAAGAACGACACTCGGGTACTTCCACGTTATCGCAGACCCAGTTTCCACCTGGGTCCACGAAATCTTGGACCGATCACCATCACAAAGGCCCCTCTTTGTCACGAAATTGTAGATCCCACCATTCCCTTCTTCGTCCCCTGCATACCAGTTCTGCACCGTGGAGTACTTGATCTCGGCCCCCTCGGCGCAGTACAGCTCCACCACCGCGGCGTGGAGCTGGTTCTTATCGTAGGATGGCGCCGTGCAGCCCTCCAAGTAGCTCACATAGCTCCGCTCGTTGGCGATTATAAGCGTCCTCTCGAACTGGCCCGTCTCCCGGTCATTGATCCGGAAGTAGGTCGAGATCTCCATGGGTGAGACGGTGTCCTTGGGAATGTAGCAGAAGGAGCCGTCGCTGAAGACGGCCGAATTGAGGGCGGCGTAGTAGTTGTCCCCCGGAGGCACGACCCTTCCAAGGTAGCGACGGACGAGGTCGGGGTACTCGCGGATGGCCTCGGAGATGGAGCAAAAGATGACGCCTTTCTCGGCGAGGGCCTCGCGGTGGGTGGTGGCGATGGAGGTCGAGTCGATGACGGCGTCGACGGCGACGTTGGTAAGGCGCTTCTGCTCGTTGAGTGGAATGCCGAGGCGGTCGAAGGTGGCGAGGAGCTCGGGGTCGGCCTCCTCGAGGGAGTGGAGCTTGGGTTTGCGCTTGGGCTCGGAGTAGTAGCAGATGGACTGGAAGTCGATGGGCGGGTAGCGGTTGTCCGACCACCGGGGCTCGCGGAGGGAGAGGAAGCGGCGGAGGGCGTCGAGGCGGAAGCGGAGCATCCACTCGGGCTCGCCCTTGAGGGCCGAGATAGAGCGGACGGTGTCCTCCGAGAGGCCCTTGGGGATCGAGAAGGACTCGATGTTCGAGACGAAGCCCCACTTGTAGTCCCGCTTCAGGAATCGCTGGATCGGGTCATCGCCGGCGTCGCCGCCGCCACCGGGAGGCCGGCTAGGTCGGCGGTCGGTCTGGACGGCACGAATACGGAGGGAGGGTTTCTCGGGGCGGGCTAAGGTTCGATAGGGTAGGAACCCTAGCCCAAGTCCTCGATCAAGAAGCGAGGAATTCGCCCTGTTTCTATTAGGGTTTCGGATTGGGGGGCCGGCGATCGACGGAGGGGAGAGGAGAGAAGAAGAGGCGGCCATGGAGGTGGGGAAGAGAGAGGGAGAGAGATGAGGTGGGGGTGACAAGGGAGGTGGGACAAGAGAGAAGGGTAGGGGCGTGTGGAGGGGATGCCACGGCCGATGGAGTCGGAGCGCGATGAGCTCTGGGACGCTCACGTGGCCTTGATCTCGTTGTGTTGATCCGATTCGACTGGATCTGGATCACCTGAGGCACAGATATCAACGAGAGCGAACTCAGTGTTCATCGATCTGCAGAGCTCTCAAAGCGATCAGGTGATGATCCAACGGTGGATACGTTAGAAGGTAGGCGAATCCTTGTTTCGAGAGAAAATACAAACCTGACCCGCGTCGAATTGGAACGGGATGTCCGGAAGCTCGTCGCGTTCAGGGAAAAATACGGCGACCATAATTAGCGCTATGCATGCCTAACGATAACATGACATGGATCCGCGTTTAGAGGGTCGAAGGAAGCATCGGTTGCGTCACGAGTTTTGAGAAACCATTTATAAAAATTGAACCTGTTGGGGGTAAAACTGTCTCTACCGAAGACAATAATTTTGAATCATTGAGGTTAACAAATTTGGATTCATCGAGATACAGATTTATGGATGTAGAGTACATCCAAAACTCGATCGATAAGGCTTTATGTTGTTTTATCTTCTTGTACAAATAGGATATCCCTTTTGCCAGCCGATAGAAATACCTTCATCTCTACAAATCTAGTGTACCCACCCGCCATGCATTGGTAGGGATTTTTTTTTTCATAAATAAAAGTTGCACAAGTTTACCAGTTTGTAAATTCAGTGGAAAATTTTATGAAAAACCTTGCCCTAAGATATAGACTAAGTAGATTTAACAAAAAGTTATGCAAAAATTTGGGATTTTGTTCGCAAGTTTAAAATTAAGTATCACAAAATCTTTTTGATCACTTGACAAAGAGTACGGTGGATACGCTACCATTTCATAGTTGTTCGAAGGGTTGGTGGTGGTTCGAATGCATATTCCAAGGAAAGAATAGGCGGTGGCATTTTCAGTATGTTACATGACATGTGTTGGAGATAAATCTCGCTTCCGCAGAAGTCTAGTTCGATGCTCAGCCTAATGCAACTAGTAGCTGTAGAAGAGCTTTAGCAGATGGGCTTCAGTCAAACTTTCAGCGGCCGAGTTTCTACGAAAGTCGGACTTCCTACGGACTCCTCCAGCAGCCGAGCTTCTACGAAAGCCAGACTCCCTACGGACTCTTCCAGCGGCCAAGCTTCTACGGAAGTCGAACTCCCTTCGGACTTCTTCAGTGGACGGGCTTCTCAATGGCCGAACTTTCATGAAAGCTGAACTTCTTATGACGGATTCCTGCAGGCAATCCCACTACTAAACGGTTACATGATAATAACGATCGGTATTTATCAAGTCAATAACGATCGGCATTGATCAGGACAGTTACGACAGTCATTAATCAAAGCAGTTACGAGCTCCCTCTATAAAAAGGATCCTCCAGATATGTTTACGCCAGGTTCTGAAAATCCTTCTCTTCTCCTCAAAACTCTATTGAACTCCACACTGAGCACTCCATTCCTATTGGCGCTGACTTGATCGTCGGAGGGTCCTACCGGAGCCACCCCCTACCGACTCCGGACGGGACTTCATTTTGTAGGTCCCCGACGGCGATCTCATCGGCCTCCACTCCAGCGGACTCCGACGATGGTCAGATTCAGCGTCAACAGATTAGCGCTAGAGGAAGGACCGACGACGATTTCCCTCTTAAAGGAAGCTGAGGTTCCCTTGTTCTTAAAGGAGTGCTCGACAACGATTTCTCTCTTCCCACTCCAGAGATCTCTCTTCTTCCTCGCTCGAATTTCTTTCCAAAAAAAAAAAATGCCCCCAAGAGAGCCTCGACCCGACGATCGGCGGCCTCCGTGGCCCGATCTCATTCGGATCCGTCCGCTCCCGCTCCAGCCCCGGCGACCCAGGTTCATTCTATAGCCGCGATGGACGCGGAACAGTTCAACCTGCTCTTCTAGTAGGTTCGTGGTCTCACGGAGGCAGTGCAGGCGATGCAGGCCATGCACCAGCAGGCCTTAGTACCAGCTCAATCGACGTCGGATGCCGTGTGGTCCAGTCCAGGGGCAACCGACATGGGCTACCCGACCTCCAATCTTCGAAAGAGGAAGGCAATGGAGGGAGAGCCCCTGCTCGGACCGTGGCTCGACCCAGGGTGAAGCTTTGCACCCGTTCGGCAAGAAGACCTTGGAGATCAGAGATCGCGAAGACCTTCTGGATTAAAGGCTCTTAGAAATGAGCCAACGAATCGAAGAACTCCGTCACACTCTCTCTTCACGCGGTAATGACATCTGCACTAACCCTCCTTTTTTGCAGAAAATCATGCAGAAACCGATCCCGCCGAACTTCAAGCTTCCGTAGTTCGAGAGCTACGATGGGACCATCGATCTGATCGACCACCTGAAAGCCTTCCGAACAACGATGCTACTCCATGGCGCGCCAGACGCTATCCTATGTCGGGCTTTCCCCTCTACCCTTAAAGGGGCCATCAGGAACTGATACTCGGCGCTCAAGCCAAATACCATCTTATCGTTTGATCAGATGAGTTAACAGTTCGTGGCCCACTTTGTCAGTAGTCGACGTCCGCGCCGAGGTTTGGATTCCTTAATGGCTATCAAGCAGAAGGAGGGAGAGCCCATCTGGGCTTACGTCATCTGATTTAATACTACTGCACTAGAGGTCCGGGACCTGGACCAATCAGTCGCCATGGCCGCTCTCAAGGGCGGCCTTCAGAAGAACGACTTACTGTTCTTCCTGAAAAAGAAGTATCCCAGGGACTTTGCCGACATGCTGGCTCGGGCCGAAAGTTATGCCCGGACAGAGGAGGCCTTCGAGGCTAAGGACGACGAAGCCGATGGCAAGCGGCGAATCGGTGGGCCAGGCAGGTCCACCGAAGAAAGAAAGAGGACTGAAGTTTGACCATATTTTTGGACTCTCCTTGGTCGCGGGCAAGCCCGGACTCCCCCTCAAGCTCGGAGGCAGGGAAGCCCTGACGGAAGGCGCGCCGAGGTTCCCCCCAGCGCCAAAATTCTCCCCGACGACGACGATTTCATAATTACGACCCTCTTAACATCCCGAAGACTCAAGTATTGATGAAGATCCGGGAGCAACTTTCAAGATCGGAGAGAATGCATTCCCATCCTAGCAAGCGCAATCCCAACAAGTTCTGCCTTTACCATCGTGACCACAGTCATGACACTGAGGAGTGCATTCAACTCCAAGACGAGATCGAAGAGCTCGTCAGGCGAGGCAGACTTAGCCGATTTCTATGAAGATGGCTTGAGGAGAAGGAAGATCGGCCAAGAACGTTACTGCCAAGTGAAAAAAACCAGCAAGAAGATCGACTGCCTCTTGGCATCATCAATACTATCTTAGGGGGACCTCAGCAAGGGGAGACCAGCGGATCCGGAGGATCGGTGAAGAGATGGAGGATCATGGAGCTCGTGGCCTTCACTGAGGAGGACGGTCAAGAAATCCAATTTTCGCACAATGACACGGTTGTAATTTCTTTGAATATTGCTGACTACGATGTACGCCGCATTTTGGTAGATAATGGAAGCTCGGCCGATGTATTGTTTTACGATGCCTTCTCAAAAATATTTCTGCCCGACGACCGCTTGGGGCCGATGAATTCTCCGCTGGTAGGATTTGCTGGCAACGCCGTACCAATCGAAGGCATAATAACATTGACCGTAGTGGCAGGGCAGCGCCCAAAGCTGGCCAAAGCTCGGGTCGACTTTCTAGTCGTAAAGACCCCGTCTACCTATAACGCAATCCTTGGCCGACCTGATCTAAATGCACTTCGGACGGTAGTATCAACCTATTATTTGAAGATGAAGTTCCCAACGAGTCACGAGGTTGGAGAAGTCAGAGGAGACCAGGCTCTGGCGAGGTATTGCTACTTGATTGCCCTGCATAAGGGAGATCGGCTCGACCCTTATCTTGTTGACGGACTGGACGTTCGTGATGACCTCACTGAGGAGCGGGGGGAGCCTGCGGAGGACCTCATCTCTGTGCCCTTGAATAACGAAAACTCAGAGCACATGGTGCAGATCGGCTCCAACTTGGCAGTCGAGGTTCGGGAGCAGCTCGTCGCTTTTCTCAGAAGAAATGCGGACGTCTTCGCCTAGACCCCAGCGGATATGCCGGATATCGACGTCGAGATCATGGAACATCGGCTGGCCATCGATCCGAGGCACCGGTCGATAAGAGAAAAGCTATGCCACCATGCCTCGGAGAGGCAGAAAGCGATCGTCGAAGAAGTAGACAAGCTCCTCAAAGTCAGACTCATCAGGAAGGTTAATTATCCGACCTGGGTCTCGAACGTGGTTCTTGTCAAGAAGGCGAATAACAAGTGGAAGATGTGCGTCGACTTCAAGAAGCTGAACAAGACTTGCCCGAAAGACAGCTACCCCCTACCCAGGATCGACCAGCTGGTAGACGCAACCTCGGGCCATGAGCTCCTCACCTTCATGGATGCCTTTTCTGGTTACAACCAGATACGCATGGTGCCCAAGGACGAAGAGAAGACTGCCTTCATTACTGACCGAGGTCTTTATTACAACAGGATCATACCTTTTGGACTCAAGAACGTAGGGGCAACATACCAGCGTTTGGTTAATAAGGTCTTCAAGGAGCAGATCGGCCGCAATATAGAGGTGTACGTAGATGATATGCTCGTCAAAAGTTGGGCTTCAATAGAACACCTGGCCGACCTTGAAGAGACCTTCGGTGCACTCAGGAAGCACAAGATGAAGCTGAACCCAACCAAATTTGCCTTTGGTGTAGCCTCCGAAAAATTTCTCGGGTTCATGGTGTCGAGACGCGGAATCGAGGCAAACCCTCAGAAAGTTTGAGCCATTCGGAAAATGACCATTCCAAAGACAATCAAGAAAGTTCAGCGCCTAGCCGGGAGGGTGGCGTCCCTAAATCGCTTCGTCTCAAGGTCGACCGAATGATGCATGCCTTTCTTCGAAGTTCTCAGGCAACCGAAGGACTTCTGCTGGACGGTGGAGTGCCAACAGGCATTCGAGGAGCTCAAAAACTACCTCGATATGCCCCCGCTGCTAGCAAAGCCCGAATCTAGAGAAGAGTTGTTCCTGTATCTAGCTGTCTCTCCGGTGGCTCTGGCGGCAGTCCTAGTCAGGGAAGAAGCAAAGATGCAGCGATCGATCTACTACGTGAGCCGAGTTCTGAGAGACGCGGAGATCATGTACTATAGGTTAGAAAAACTGACTTACTGTCTCCTAATTGCTGCCAAGAGGCTCCGACCTTACTTTCAGGAGCACACCATAACGGTCCTCACAGACCAACCAATAAAAGCAGTTTTCCACCGAGCAGACGCCTCCGAAAGAATCGCAAAATGGGCAATCGAGCTCATAGAGTTCGACATCAACTACCAACCTAGGCCATCGATCAAAGCCCAGATACTGATGGATTTTATGCTAGAATGCACCATTCCAGTTGAAGCCGAGCTTGAGCCGAGCGAAATCGGCACCAGAGCAAGGCCGAACTTCGACAAAGCCGAGCCATTGCGGTCGATCCTCTCCGAAGAGAGCGTCGACCTTTCTGAAGGTTCCTGGGCTCTGCACGTGGATGGTTCGTCCAACTCCACTGGAGCTGGTGTGGGGCTGATCTTGGTCAGCCCCGAAGGAGTCATCGCCGAGTACGCGCTGCGTCTCAAGTTCTCCATGACCAACAATGAGGCCAAGTATGAAGTGCTGATCGTCGGATTAAAGATAGCAAAAAAATTAAAAATAGATCGACTTCAAGTCTATAGTGATTCTCAGCTGGTGGTTGGTCAAGTTAGCGGCGGCTACGAGGCACGGAAGGAAAGCATGGTGAGATACCTCGAAAAAGTGAAGAATTTGATCACAGCCTTCGATAGTTTCGGCATTCAGCACATCCCGAGGATGAAAAATGCAAGAGCCGATCTTCTCTCCAAGTTGGCCACTTCAACGCCGGCCAAACTGCCCAAAGAAGTATTTTTGGAAACTTTAAAGTGTCCGACCACAGAGGAATCTCAGGCCATCTTGCAGACGAAATTGGAGCCCAGCTGGATCGACCCATTGATCGCCTACCTTCAAGAGAGAGTCCTTCCCCGCGACCGAAAGGAAGCTCGAAAGCTCATGAATCAGGCCTCCCGCTATGTTTTATACGAAGATAGGTTGTATAAGAGGTCGTACTCCCTCCCATTGCTGAGATGTCTCCGACCTTCAGAGGCCGACCTCGCGCTATGGGATGTGCACGAAGGACTCTACGAAAGTCACGTAGGAGCCAGGTCTCTGTCGCAAAAACTACTTCGACAGGGATACTACTGACCGACTTTATTTTGCGATTCCGTGGAATATGTAAAGAGGTGCGACCGCTGTCAAAAGAACGCTAACATGTAGAGACAGCCGGCATCCGAACTCACTCCGCTCAGCTCACCCTGGCCGTTTGCACAGTGGGGAATGGATATACTCAGCCCCTTTTCAACGGCGTCTGGGCAGCGGAAGTTTCTCCTAATTGCAATCGACTACTTCACCAAGTGGGTCGAAGCCGAACCACTCACGAAGATTACCGAGGCAAAGGTGCAAGACTTCATCTGGAAGTCACTATTCTGCTGGTTCGACCTACCCCAAACCCTCATAACTGACAATGGGCGACAGTTTGTCGGGGCGAGGTTCGCCGAGTTTTGCGAAGAATTAAACATTTTCCACCGCTTCACATCAGTGGCTCACCCGCAGGCCAATGGGGAAGCTGAGATAACCAATCGGACCCTGCTGCAAGGAATCAAAGCAAGACTCGATCGGACAAAATGGGCCTGGGTGGACGAACTCTACCATGTCCTCTGGATATATCGAACTACTCAGAGGATGCCGACTGAAGAAATATCCTTCGCCTTGGCCTTCGGTACTGAGACAGTTATCCCGGTTGAGCTTAAGCTCCCGTCTGTACGAGTCATGGGCTTTAACGAGTGGCACAACCCCCAGGACCTCAGAGTCAACCTTGATCTTCTAGAAGAAAAGAGGGAGGAAGCCCGCGTCCGGATGGCAGCCTACAAACAGAAGGTGGCTTGGTACTACAACTCCAAGGTTAAAAATAAGACGTTCAGAGTGGAAGACTTAGTGCTCCGACGAGCCGCTGTCGCTCAGCCTCAAAATCAAGGAAAGCTCGCCCCAAACTGGGAAGGTCCGTATGAGGTGACGGAGATCATCCGACCTAAAACTTATCGCCTAAAGAAATTCAGAGGGATAGTGCTTCCCCGACCGTGGAACTCAGAAAATCTGAGGATGTATTATCAGTAGACGTCCTTTAAAAAACTCCTTTACACTGCATTATTGATTTCTGGCACGAGGATTACATGATGGCAGGAAAGAAATGAGCAAAAGTAGCCTGTTAGGAATAGGAGGAGAACCTCATCCTAATGCGAGTAGATCAAAGACCTCTAAACCTCGGCTACAGGAGATAAGGTCTTCCCTGGGTTAACATCGGTCGTGGAAAATAAGACCTTCCCAAAATTGAAGGCCTCGTTCACAAAGGACGAGATGGGAGGAGAGGCACAGACGACGGTCCGTATATGCCCCCATAGCCCATTAGGAACAGGAGGAGGACCTCGTCCTAATGCGAGCAAAGTCGAAGGCCTCATTCACAAAGGACGAGATGGGGAGAGACGGACGACGGTCCGAATGTGCCCTCATAGCCCGTTAGGAACAGGAGGATGACCTCATCCTAACGCGAGCAAAGTCGAAGGCCTCGTTCATAAAGGACGAGATGGAGGGAGAGGCGCGGACGACGATCCGTATGTGCCCCCATAGCCCATTAGGAATAGGAGGAGAACCTCGTCCTAACGCGAGCAAAGTCGAAGGCCTCGTTCACAAAAGATGAGATGGAGGGAGACGGACGACGGTTCGAATGTGCCCCCATAGTCCGTTAGGAACAGGAGGAGGACCTCGTCCTAACGCGAGCAAAATCGAAGGCCTCGTTCACCTTAGACGAGATGGGGGGAGACGGACGACGGTCCAAATGTGCCCCCATAGCCCGTTAGAAAATAGGAGGAGGACCTCGTCCTAACGCAAGCAAAGTCAAAGGCCTCGTTCACAAAGAACGAGATGGAGGAAGAGGCACGGACGACGGTCCGTATGTGCCCCCATAGCCCATTAGGAATAGGAGGAGGACCTCGTCCTAACGCGAGCAAAGTCGAAGGCCTCGTTCACAAAAGACGAGACGGGGGGAGATGGACGATGGTCCGAATGTGCCCTCATAGCCCGTTAGGAACAGGAGGAGGATCTCGTCCTAACGCGAGCAAAATCGAAGGCCTCGTTCACCTTAGACGAGATGGGGGGAGACGGACGACGGTCCGAATGTGCCCCCATAGCCCATTAGGAATAGGAGGAAAACCTCATCCTCACGCGAGCAAAGTCAAAGTTAGGAACAGGAGGAGAACCTCGTCCTAACATGAGCGCTCGCATCAACCTCGACCAAAGAAGATAAGATCTCCTCCGAGCGACTGGGCCAACCTCGACTGGAGAGCTTCAACTTTTACTTTGGCCAGAGATAAGATCAGAGATAACCTCGTCCTGAGATGAGATCTCCTCCGAGCTTCAATCTGGATCAATACGGGGCTCAGAGGAAGACTTCGACGGTCGCCTTTCCTGCACTCCCTTCTTTCGATTTTCGAACTCGAAAGTGGGGGGGCTAGTGTTGGGGATAAATCCTGCTTCCGTCGAAGTCTAGTTCGATGCTCAACCTAATGCAACTAGTAGCTGCAGAAGAGCTTTAGCAGACGAACTTTAGCCGAACTTCCAGCGGTCGAGCTTCTATGGAAGCCGGACTTCCTGCGGACTCCTCCAGTGGTCGAGCTTCTACGGAAGTCGAACTTCCTACAGACTCCTCCAGCAGCCGAGCTTCTACGGAAGCCAAACTCCCTGCGGACTCTTCCAGCGGTCGAGCTTCTATGAAAGCTGGACTTCCTTCGAACTTCTTCAGCGGATGGGCTTCTCAATGGCCGAACTTCCATGAAAGCCGAACTTCTTATGACGGATTTCTGCATGTGATTCCACTACTAAACGGTTATACGATAATAACGATCGACATTTATCAAGTCAATAACGATCGATATTTATCAAGTCAATAACGATCGGCATTGATCAGGACAGTTACGACAGTCATTAATCAAGACAGTTACAACAAGCTCCCTCTATAAAAAGGATCCTCCAGGTACGTTTACACCAAGTTCTGAAAACCTTTCTCTTCTCCTCAAAATTCTATTGAACTCCACACTGAGCACTCCATTCCTATTGGCGCTGACTTGATCGTCGGAGGGTCCTACTGGAGCCACCTCCCATCGGCTCCGGATGGAACTTTATTTTGTAGGTTCCCGACGACGACCTCATCGACCTCTACTCCAGCGGACTCCGACGACAATCAGATTCAGCGTCAACAATATGCATCGAGATGCATATGATATATGGTGTCGATGCTCATATTATGGACGTATAGCTACTTGTTGGTGATATGTAACAAGTGAAAAGGACCTGCATGGCCAAGAAGAGATAATTGGATGTTCTTACACCTATTGATATTTTATTGTATAAATGGACTGAAAAATTATGCAATAGTCCGCTAGCCTTTGCATCGAGTTTCATATAGCGAAAGGTGAAATAAATAAATATATATATATATTTAAAAAATCTATTTACAACTATAATATTATTTTTATTTTTATTTATAAAAATAAAATATTTTTTGCTACTCGATAAAAAAATATCTAATTTGGTTAAATCGAGCTAGTGCACCTACTGCTATCATGTTTTTATAGTCTTGTAACATACGACACCTAAGTTTTAAAGATCAACAGAAAAATTTTATGAAAGTTGATGCCAAATTTTTGAATAAGCGATTTTACTAAAAATTTTAAATATATTTTTTGAAAATATATTAAAAGTGGATGTCGTAAAAAGATGATAGAGTCTATTATCTCCATAATTTCTACAATAGTGATAGAGATTATATCGTGGATGATCATTTAGATTCGCTGGCCCAATCTCAAACTTGTAAAATATTAGTTGGATATGATTTTGAAAGATAGACCATTGTAAATTTTAGATTTTAATTCAAGACCTAGTAAAAGAGTATATGAGCTACTCATATATAGAACTAGTCCTAGCCTAATAGTTTACTTGACATATATTATATTGTAGAGCTCACGTTGCATCTTTTACATAAAAGAATGATTGATCTTCTTTCACAATGCCAACTATTAGATCATATCTTATACAGATCTCAAAATATACTAAATTTTATTATTGGACAAACCTCACAACGACTATAGTGTGATCTAGTAGTAAATTCATGTAAAGAAAGAGGAATTTTTCTTGATGCAAAAGATGCAATTTTCTATTTTTTTATACAACGTCAAAGCAGTTGTTTGCCAGATTTAAAAGAAAAGAATTTTGAAAGTCCTATAAAAGGTTAATCTTGTCTTCCTAAATAAAATTTCTCTTTCATATTTCTAACAAAAAAAATATATATATTTTTAACACCTCGATGAATGATGATTTTTTTTTTTAATTTATCTGATGCTTTACATAGCTCTAGTGCAAACACATCCGACCACATGATTTACATCGTTCAATATAATGTTGTGAAAATAAGCGGATGAGATTGTAAGAGAATCTTTAAATACTGAGCCACTATGATCGATCACATGGGAGGTTATCTAATTTGCCATCAGATTTGCTTGTAGTTATTTAACGATCATCATGATGCTAACCTGCATTAACCGGTCCGAGAGGGTAGGAAGCACCGAAGACTTAAGGGGGCACGTGACATCCATAATGACATCCTGATGGATCCCAATTAAATGGCTATTATTCTTCTTGGGTAACCTGGTCACAATTTTCAATCCAGAGCCATAAAAAGAAAAAAAAATCCTCCAAAAAAGTAAAACACTCGTCCCTCAGATCCACCGTAGATTTAAATAATTGGAATTATGTGCAAAGGGACAAAGCCCAGAGTGGACTGGGGCGGTTCTAGCCGCTTACCTTCGTTTACTTGACTCCTAAAAGAAATTAAAAAAAACAGGGCAGCCGAATTGGACCAGAGTTGGTTCTTAAATCTTAATGAACCGCCTCCGATCAACTCGCCAGAAGCTGTTGCCGCTACACGTGGGTTGCCGGAGTTGGTTCTTCTTCCTTTCGATTTCGATAATTCCGATCTCCATCTACTCTCCCCTTTCCCTTGCTGGTTTCAGATCATCTTTATTTGCTGGAAAATTTTCTCCGATCCAAGGTGCCCTAGCATGCCTTAATTTTTTCCCCCTTTCTTTTTAGGTTTTAATATCTCGATTCTTAATCTAAATGGTTTGTTATATGGTGTTATTATTGTTCTTTGAGGGAGCAAGTTTGAATCTTGGAAGGTTGGTTGAGAAGAAGTTTTTTCCCCAAACAGTTTATAGACTTACGTGGATGCTCTTCTGAACTTTGATGAGTAGATTAGATTTCTAGGTTTTCTTTTTTGTTTCTAGTTTTTGGTTGCTGTTCGGTGGATTGAGAACGATTAGGGTTTGCTAATGTGGAATTTCTTTGGATGGGCGGACAAGGTTAATATTGTATTTGTGATCTTTAGTTTATGCTGTTCATGGAAATTGGACGTACAACCATTTGTCGATCTCTGTGAAGGTCTCGTAATCTAGACTAGGTTTTCCTCCTGTTTCTTTTAACGTAAAAATATGCAACTGGTTGAGGCTAGGCCGAGTGATGAATGGCTGTTCATTGTGCCACTGGTTAGGAACATTTTTTTCTATATCCTTTAACCACAATTTCTGAATAGCCGTTCTAGCTTATATTGGATGCTTCTTGCTTTTGTTAGTATCTTGTCTCCTTAGCTTTGACTTTTGTACTTCAATTTTGATTTTATCTCTGTTATAAGTTATATAATAAAGGCAGTTTCTTGTAAATTTATCATAAATTTGAGTAGATGCTATTGATCATCATTCTGCTAAAGTTTGAAACTGCAGCAGCGTAGGACGTGTAACTAGGGCTTTTTCTGGCCTTTGTTGCTTATGTTTACAACGTCCTCTGTTTGCGTCTATTTTGATGTTATTTCAAATTTCCCTTTAACAACCTAGAACATGTCGTCATTCGTTGATTGTTTTTTTGCCCCCGGGGTGGGGTGGGGGGTGCTGTTACTACAATTTTTATATCCTAATCCTTGTTATAACTTATCTTGCAGTTGGTGTGCCATTTTAATGACAAAATCATAAATGCCTCCCCTACTTCTTGGGAATCTTGACATATATGTTTTGATTTTGTGTCATTCTTTTAGTATATTTATCTTTTCATTCAATAAAAGTGGTGATACTGTTTTGGATCTGTTAATTAGTGAGTATATATATTTTCCTCTCTTTTTGTTGGCTAATAGGAATGATTGTTACTTTCTTTTGAGCTTGGAAGATGGAAGAATATATCTGAGAATACAAGGATAATGTGAGAGAAGCTATGTCTTGCGAGATGTAGATTGTGAGCAATAGAATTACTAAACTCAGGTTCTCAGGTCTTCCTTTTGCGCACACGCGAGCGAGCGCGCGCACCCACACACACACACACAGAGAGAGAGAGAGGTGGCACCTTCTATAGAGGATATTCATTGAAAAGCAAAGTAGGTCTCGAACGAGGCAGAAAAATGATGTTTCCATATAATGTCTGGATGGGGTGATGCAGGATTAATTTTGCAGCATTTATCACAAGGATCTTTGCCCACTAGCTGATTATAATGTACCTCTACAGCCAAATTCTTTGCATGATGCAAAAGTATATTCGTGTAGGAGGTTGACCATGTCCTAGAGCTTGCCATTGCTGTGAAGTTGTATAGATGTTAGCAAATATATCTCTTCTCATGATTTATCTAAAAGTTTGATGATGGACTGATACCTTAAACTTGTTTCTCATATTTGATGAGGTTGGTTGATCATGGAGACTTTGGCAGCTGAAATATTCTACTTTAGCGTAGATTTATAGCTTTCCCATCCTGAAAGAGCAAGCATAACCCACATAGACGCACACACACAGAACCTATTTACATGAGTCTACATTAGTGACAAGGCCCGGCACAAAAACCTCCTCTTCAGGTGGTTTTATGTAAACTACACGATTTGTGTCATAGGCCTGGTAATTGGGGAAGTTGTTGCCTGTTCAGATGGCTGCAAATCAACATATCTACTTTAGTTTATATGCATTCAGATATATGGGGAAGGCTGTTGTTGCAAATGTATCTTGCAGAATTTTGGAGTCGTGAAATTTAGTACCCATAACGCCCTTACTTTCTTTTCTTTGCTTGATGTTGGTTTTAAATGTTCATTGCTTAGTTAGTTTTAAATTCTTATTCTGTTGATATATAGTTTCTGGATGGGGCTCGGTGCTGGATGTGTTATTCTTCCCTTGCCTACTGTTTTGCACATCTGATTGCAACTTTATTCCACATATTAGGATAGTTGAACATTGTGTGTCACATATTTCATCAAATTATTTCTTCAATTCTCAATTTTATAGATTGTTTTATTTGACATCACAGATGGAATCACCAAATTCTCGATCATCTCAGATCATTGATGTAAGTGTAGATGCACTTGGAGGAGTTTCAGGGTTGGATGGTAACAAGATATGTGGTGGCGCCACTTGTCGCTTGTCTGATTCCAGAACAAGCTCCAAAGATGCCAAAGAGAGATCTGCTTCAATGCGGAAGCTACTAATAGCTGTTTTTCTTTGTGTTATATTCATGAGTATCGAAGTGGTTGGCGGCATTAAAGCAAACAGTCTTGCAATCTTAACTGATGCTGCCCATCTCCTTTCAGATGTTGCAGCATTTGCCATCTCCTTATTCTCCCTTTGGGCTTCAGGATGGGAGGCCACCCCACGCCAGTCATATGGGTTTTTCCGAATAGAGATACTTGGAGCACTTGTTTCCATCCAGCTTATATGGCTCTTAGCTGGGATATTAGTTTATGAAGCCATTGTGAGACTCATCCATAACAGTGGCGAGGTGAAAGGTGTCTTGATGTTTGCTGTTGCGGCATTTGGTTTGGTGGTTAACATCATCATGGCTGTCTTGCTGGGTCATGATCATGGTCACCATGGTCCTTCAAACCATGGTCATCACCATGATGACCACAGCCATGACCATGAACATGATGTGGAACATGGTCACAGTCATGGCATTAGTGTTACAACCCATCACCATCATTCAGGGAATTCCAAACATAAGGAAGAATGTGAACCTCTGCTAGCACATGCTGAAGGTACCTCAAGCCAAAGTTCCAGCTTGGAAGAAACAAAAATGAATCAAAGGAACATCAACGTGCATAGTGCCTATCTGCATGTGCTTGGAGACTCCATTCAGAGCATAGGGGTGATGATTGGAGGGGCCATCATATGGTACAAGCCTCAATGGAAGGTAATTGATCTGGTTTGCACACTTGTTTTCTCTGTCATTGTGTTGATAACCACAATCAAGATGCTGAGGAACATACTTGAGGTCCTCATGGAGAGTACCCCGAGGGAGATTGATGCAACCAGGCTCGAGAAGGGCTTATGTGAGTTGAATGGTGTGGTGGCCATCCATGAGCTGCATGTATGGGCCATTACAGTAGGGAAGGTTCTCTTAGCATGCCATGTGACAATCACTCAAGAAGCAGATGCTGATATTGTGCTTGATAAGGTGATAGGATACATCAAAAGGGAGTTCAATATCAGCCATGTGACTATTCAGATAGAACGGCAGTAAGTTTGTTTTCGGATGATTACTATGATTAGGTTCTTGTAGTGGTAAGGTGTGATTGTGGTTCGTTATCTTCAGAAACAAAGTAACTTATGGAAGATAGGCCATTTTCTCCTGTAGTGTACATGGTTTCTCTTGTTCTCTTCCCTCAATCCATTGTTCTTGCTGCTGTTAGATACCTAATGATGTAAAAAATTCCTACGTGCTGCAGCTTTTACCAGTTTTAATAATGCCAGTGAACTTTGATGGTTTAGCTGCTGCAGTGGATACTCTGCGAGGTTTACAGCAAACTTGCAGAGCGGCTGGTGAAAAATCCATTTTGGCACGAAAATGCTTGCTAGTAGGTGCACTTTGTAGGTCGTGTGTACATACGTGCTGGTTGATTGGTGTCTCCTTCTTGGATGGCTAGTGAAAGGGTTATAAAATCTGCTAAGCTTCCATGCTTTTCCAATAGTATAAATGACATTTAATGAATGAATTTATTTTTACTAATAGAAGAATAGATTGTGATTAGAAGATTAAATTGCATCTTAGTATTTGGTTTTGATTTATGTTCTGTAAACCAAATTGAATCTGAAGGAACAGGTTATCTGTACAACACAAAATATTTGGCGATGCTGTGACATCTTTTGCCCTTTGTGGATGTTATTGACCTTTGGAAATGGAAAGATATGAAAGAATCACCATAATGTACGATTGCAAATCGATTAGAGATGCTAAACTTGGGGAAGTTAATTTTTTGTCGGCTTTGGACTTAGATTAATCAAGTTTGGGGCCCAAATGTAAACGACGGTTGCAGGCGGGAACTCAACTCTCTCTGATCCATTTGTGTACCGTTGTTGTGGAAAATGCTGTTTCATCTTCTGCAAGTTTCATGTTGTTATAGTATGTTGATTTTATTTTGTTACAAGCATTTCAGCTTATCAAGGGGCCCTATACAAGATCTGTAATCTTGGTATTGGATCTTGTATTAGAATTATCTTATTATAGTATTTATTGGGGATAAATCCTGCTTCCGTCGAAGTTTAGATGCTTAGCCTAATGCAACTGGTAATCAGGAAAAAGCTGCGATCGAAAATTCTTCCTCCAACGATTGAACTTCTCTAGTAATCGAATCTCAGTCGAACTCCTCCAACAGTCGAACTTCTTTCGTACTCTCCTTCAGTCGGATTTCTCTAGGAGTCGACCTCCTTTCGAACTTCTCCTACAGTCGGATACCTCTAGGAGCTGAATTTTTTTCGAATTTTTTCTTCAGTCGAAATCCTCTAGCGGATTATTTTCAGATTTTAGCTAGCATTCATTCCGGATGATCTTCTGTAGCTGTATTTCCTTTAGGAGTTCGAACTTCTCTGGAATTGATATATGTTAAAGTTCTTCACCAACCAATGCCTGTTTCCTTCGAACTTCAGCTATTAAATCTCGACGAACGGACACGTCACTATCAGTCTAGCGACACCTCTCTCTCTCTCCGTAGCAAATTCCACGCAGTCTCGAGCTGCTCACTATCGGACGGTTATGGCTGTCACTATCAGTCTGGCAATACCTCTCTCTCCGTAATAAATCCCACACGGTTCCGAGTGGCCCACTATCAAACGGTATGGCTATCACTATCAGTCCGCTACAAGCTCCATTCATAAAAAGAAATTCTTCAGATATGTTCTCGAAGCTCTCTTCTCCTTTTCGAAACTCTGCTTCTGAGCACTCCATTTCTGTTGGCCAGAAGAGCTGACTTGATCGTCAGAGGATCCTGTCGGAGCTATCACCACTGACTCCGAATGGGATTTTATTTTGCAGATCACCGACGGCGACCTCTTCCTCAGCTCCAGCTTGATCCGATGTCAATCAGATTCTGCACCAACATGATTAACACTAAAAGAAATGTTCTTTATTCCTGAGGTATTCTTGTTCTTAAAGGAGTGCTCCATCGATCCCGTGGATCTTCTTCTCCAAGGTCCATCTCCATCCTCTCCTTCAATCTCAAGAAATGCCTCCAAAGAAGGCGATTATCCTGAGATCTACCGCTTCTACCATCAGATCCGAATCAGATCCATCCGTTTCTGCTCCAGCGCCGGCGCTTCAACCTCCTCCTCCATCGATGGCCACGGTAGATTTGGAACAGTTTAACCTATTAATGCAGCAGGTTCAGGGCCTCACCGAGATGGTGTAGGCCATGCGGCAGCCCCCAGCGATGATTCCGTCAGAAAATCCGCCATCGAGATGTCAGAAATCGATCCTAAAAAAGAGTACTTGGGCTAGCATACCGTCGCCCCTGAGAAGAAAAAATAGAGAGCAGAGGATCCTTGTGCGGATCGTGATTCTTCTCTGGAAGAAATCTTCTCCATCTACCATCGAAAGCCTTTCAAGATCTGCGATCGAGATGACGTCCTCGATCAAAAACTGTGGGAGATGGATCGATAGATTAAGAAACTCCGCCACGTCGCCTCGGCTTACTATGACTACGTCCGTACCGATCCCCCCTTTCTCTCTCCAAATTATGCAAGAGCACATTCCGCCGAACTTTAAACTTCTTAAATTTGAAAGGTACGATGGAACTTCTGATCCGGTCGATCATCTAGAGGCCTTTCAGACTATGATGCTGCTCCATGGCGCACCAGACGCCATCTTATGTCGAACTTTTCTATCTACCTTAAAAGAAGCAGCAAGAAACTGATACTCGGCGTTGAAGCTGGGTACGATCTTCTCCTTTGACCAGATGAGCCATCAGTTTATGGTTCATTTCATTAGCAGCTGACGTCCGCACCGAGGTTCAAATTTTTTGATGAATATCAAGAATAACGAAGAATTTATCCGAGCTTATGTCACCCGATTTAATACTGCTGCATTAGAGGTTCGGAACCTGGACCAGTCTGTTGTAATGGTCGTACTTAAGGACGGCCTTTAGAAGAACGATTTGCTGTTATCCTTGGAGAAGAAGTACCTCAGAGACTTTGCCAATCTGCTAGCTCGGGCTGAGGGATATGCTTGAGCAGAAGAAGCCTTCAAATTGAAAGATGAGGAAGTCGCAGGAGAGTGGCAGGCGAACGAGTCTAATAAACCCGTAGCTGATAGAGGGCCGAATGAAGTTCGGCCATGCTCACGGACTCCCCCCGAATACAAGCGAACTCGAACTCCTCGAGCTCGTCATCAAAGAAGCTCTGACAGAAGGGCGTGAAGAAGTTCTCCCCCTAAAAGAAGAATTACGATCTCCTTCAAACAAGCGCAATCGAAGCAAGTACTGTTTGTATCATCATGATCACGGCCATGATATTGAAAAATGCATTTAGCTCCATGACGAGATCGAGGAGCTCATCAGGAGAGGCCGGCTGGGTCAATTTCTCATATGCCGATCTGAAGCAAGTGAAGGTCGGTCGAAGGCACCATCGCAGCCAGAACCACCAAGGAGGAAGGAACAATAAGGAGATCGGCAGCCTCTCAGCATCATCAACACTATCTCTGAGGGACTTAGTACTTCAGCAAGCTGCCATCTCTCGGCCTCAGAGTCAGAAAAAGCTTATCCCAAATTGAGAAGACCCGTATAAAATAAAGGAGGACGTCTGGCCTGAAGCTTATCGCCTGAAGAAGCTCGAAGGAACAATGCTCCACGACCTTGGAATTCAGAAAATCTGAGAATGTGCTACCAGTAATTTTTCTCTAATAAAACTCCTTCATTTCAATGTTATTGTTTCTTGGTGCAAAAACTATGTGATGACAAAGAAGAAGTAACCGAAAGTGGCCATGTTAGAAATAGGAGGAGAACCTCATCCTAACACAAGCAAGTCGAAGACCTCCGATTATTTAAGATAGAAAGAGAGGAGAGGCCCATTCAATGGTTCATCTGTGCTCCTATTGCCATGTTAGGAACAGGAGGAGAACCCATCCTAACATGAGCAAAGTCGAAGGTCTCATTCATTTTAGACGAGATGAGGGGAGAAGCCCTAACAATAGCCTTTATGTGCCCCTACAGCCCGTTAGAAATAGGAGGAGAACCTCATCCTAACGTGAGCAAAGTCGAAGGCCTCATTCATTTTAGTCGAGATGAGGAAAGAGATCCTGACAACGGTCCTTATGTGCCCCTACAATCCTTTAGGAATAAGAGGAGAACCTCGTCCTAACGTGAGCAAAGTCGAAGGCCTCGTTCATTTTAGACGAGATGATGGGAGAGGCCCTGATAATGGCCCTTATGTGCCCCTACAATCCGTTAGGAACAGAAGGAGAATCTCGTTCTAACGTGAGCAAAGTCGAAGGCCTCGTTCATTTTAGACGAGGTGAGAGGAGAGGCCCCGACAATGATCCTTATGTGTCCCTACAGTCCGTTAGGAACAGAAGAATAATCTCATCATAACATGAACAAAGTCGAAGGCCTCGTTCATTTTAGATGATGTGAGAAGAGAGGCCCCACCTCAGTTGGAGATAAGATCTCTTTCGAACTTCAACGTCAACGTCAACAGGAGATAAGATCTCTTTCAACCTCGGTTGGAGATAAGATCTCCTTCGAGCTTCAACTTCAATGTCAACGTCAAATAGGAGATAAGATCTCCTTCAACCTTGGCTGGAGATAAGATTTTCTTCGAGCTTCAACGTCAACATCAACAGGGAGATAAGATCTCCTTCAACCTCAGCTGGAGATAAGATCTCCCTCGAGCTTCAACTTCAACGTCAATAGGAGATAAGATCTTCTTCAACCTCGGCTGGAGATAAGATCTTCCCCGAGCTTCAACGTCAATCTCAACAAGAGATAAGATCTCCTTCAATCTCGGCTAGAGATAAGATCTCCTCCAAATTTCAACGACAACGTAAACAGGAGATCTCCTTCAACCTCAGCTGGAGATAAGATCTCCTCCGAGCTCTAACCCTTCAACAGGAAATAAGATATCCTTCAATCTCAGTTGGAGATAAGATCTTCCCCAAGCTTCAACGTCAACGTCAATAGGAGATAAGATCTCCTTCAACCTCGACTGAAGATAAGATCTCCTCTGAGCTTCAACTTCAACGTCAACATCAATAGGAGATAAAAATTTTTTCAATCTTAGTTGGAGATAAGATATCCTTGAGCTTCAACTTCAACTCCAACATCAATAGGAGATAAGATCTCCTTCAACCTTGGTTGGAGATAAGATCTCTTCCGAGCTTCAACTTCAACGTCAATAGGAGATAAGATCTTATCTTCAACCTCGGTTGGAGATAAGATCTCTCCTGAGCTTCAACGTCAACCTCAACAGGAGATAAGATCTCCTTCAATCTCG
The DNA here is from genome assembly GCA_006176705.1 of Cocos nucifera. NCBI lineage: Eukaryota > Viridiplantae > Streptophyta > Magnoliopsida > Arecales > Arecaceae > Cocos > Cocos nucifera. Next base: position 5,350,651 of record QRFJ01000003.1, on the reverse strand, counting down.
ACTAGAGATAAGATCTTCCCCGAGCTTCAACTTCAACGTCAACAGGAGATAAGATCTTCTTCAACCTCGATTGGAGATAAGATCTCTCCCGAGCTCCAATCCTTCAATAGGAGATAAGATCTTCAATCTCGGCTGGAGATAAGATATCCCCCGAGCTTCAACGTCAACCTCAACAGGAGATAAGATCTCCTTCAACCTCGGTTGGAGATAAGATCTCTTCCGAGTTTCAATGACAACGTCAATAGGAGATAAGATCTCCCCCGAGCTTCAACCTGAATGGATGCAGAGCCCGAAAAAAGACTTCGATGGTCGTCTTTTTTTGTACTCCCTTCCTTCAAATTTCGAACTCGGGAGTGGGGGGCTATTGTTGAGGATAAATCCTGCTCCTGCCAAAGTCCAATCTGATGCTTAGCCTAATACAATTGATAATCACGAAAGAGTTGTGATCGAAAATTCTTCCTCCAGCAGTCGAACCCCAGCCAAACTCTTTCAACAGTCGAACCCCAGTCAAACTCCTCCAGTGGTCGAACTCCTTTCGGACTTCTCCTTCAGTCAGATACCTATAGGAGCCGAACTCCTTCCGAACTTCTCCTTCAGTCGGATTCCTCCAGCGGATTATTTTTAGATTTCAGCTAGCATTCCTTTCGGATGATCCTCTGTAGCCGTATTTCTTTTAGAAGTCTGAACTCCTCTAGAATTGATATATGTCAAAGTTCTTCACCAACCAATGCCTGCTTCCTTCGAACTTCGACTATTAAATCTCGACGAACGAGCACGTCACTATCAGTCTGGAGACACCTCTCTTTCCGTAGCAAACCCTATGTGGCTCCGAGTGGCCTACTATCGGATGGTTATGGCTGTCACTATTAGTCTGGCAACATCTCTCTCTATAACAAACCCTACGCGGCTCCGAGCGGCCCACTATTAGATGGTATGGCTGTCATTATCAGTCCACTATAGGTTCCGTCCATGAAAAGAGATCCTCCAGATACGTTTTTTCGAAGCTCTCTTCTCCTTTCCGAAACTCTGCTGAACTTTTTTCTAAGCAGTTCATTTCTGTTGGCCAGAAGAGCTGACTTGATCGTCGGAGTCACCACCACCGACTTTGGATAAGACTTTATTTTGCAGGTCTTCTTCAGCTCCAGCTCGATCCGGCATCAACTAGATTCTGCACCAACAGTATTGATATATGGTGAGATATAAGATGATAAGATATGTTAAATATCGACACGATGAACTTTATATTAATTTGGTATTGATATAGTATAGTTTCAAAAATCTTGATATTATATATATATATATATATATATATATATATATATATATATATATATATATATATATATATATATATATATATATTGGGCTTCGATCGATCGAATTTCAGTCCATATTCGATCGAATCCCCGACCGTCGGATCAGTGTGTATCTATGCGCAGGTGCATGAAAAGACATATGGGCTGAAAAAAGGTGCACGACCGTCGAATCAATGTACATGCACCTTAAAAGGCATGCGGGTTGAAAAAAGATGCACGACTATCGGATCAGCGCGCATCTGCACGCATGCGTTTGAAAAGACGTGCGGGCTTAAAAAGATACACGTGCGCCTGAAAAATATTCAGAAAAAAAAATAGGCTTGCTGTCTGAAAAAAATTTAGAAAAAAACCTTAAAAAAATCTAAAAATTTTTTTAAAAAAAATTTAAAAAATCAAAAAAAAAATAAAGGCGCCTTTTAGACGCCTTCCTTTTTCTTTTTTTCTCCCTAATGGGTTTTTTATAAATTAAAAAAACTAAAAAAACACTTGAAAGGCTTTTAGGCAAATGAAGGCGTCTTCATTTTAAATGTAAACGCCTTTATTTTTTTTTAATTTTAATTTTTAATTTTTAAGTTTTTAAATTAAAAAAAAATATCCTATATTAGAAAAGAAAAGAAGAAAGGCCCCTTTCAAGCGTCTATATTTTAAATATAGGTGCTTTTCATTTTTTTTTTCTAAATTTTTTTCAAATTTTTTTTTTCAAATTTTTTAAAAAAATTTTTAGATTTTTTTTAGATATTTTTTTAAAATTTTTTTAGATAATAAGTAAATTTTTTTTAAAAAAAATTTCAGGCACATGTGCATCAATTTTTTTTAGCCAGCATGATTTTTTAGGTATGTACATGAAGATTTGGTGGTCAAAAATTCGATCAAATATAAAAGTTTAATCTATTTCTATATGTATATATATATTTATTTATGCGCGCTAAAAATATTGCCGCACTTGGTGTCTTGCGTGCGGGTCTATTACGGCATGGCAATTCCTGCTGCTATTTGATGATTATGCGGTGTAAAAATGACCAGGTCATGTGCCACGTGCCTGCCGATCAGGAAAACAGCATCTATTAGTGCTGGACGCATATGCCTAAATCTTCGTTCTTCATATTAACTACTTCCAAGTTTATTAGATTTGAACTGTTTATTTTTTTTTTATATGCTGCCACTCGTTTATGTGCATAAAATGGGTTTTTTATTTTTTCTATTTCTAGCATTAACAGTAATTTATGTCCTATCTTGTGAAATAGCTATTTTGAGTAAATTTGAATTTGATAAAAATAAGTTTGAATTATAATTAGATTAGATTTATTTATTACATAAGTTAGATTTTTTGATCCTTAAACTCATCCATTTAAAAGTTAGATTGGATTATGTTCTGACTTATTTAAGAGTGGTTTAATCTATTTAAAATATATTTAACTTATTTCTATCATATTTAATTTGATTAATTTAATTTAATTTAATTTATTTAATAAATAAATTATATAAATTAAATTAAATTATCTATTTAATAAATCTATCTAATTCAAATTTAAATTTTTAATATTATTTAATAGTTAAATTAAATTTAAATTAATGAGTTTTTGATTCAATCTCTATTTAGCCCGATCCAAACCCAACCTAACCATATTCTCATCTAGGCAACTTGTTATTGGTTGTCTTCGATATATTACAACAATACTCGTGAGTTATATTAATCCGATTCCGGTACATGATGTTTTATTTAGCGCTGTTCCACAATCATTTAACCATCTTCGTCGTCTTCTTCGGTATTAATTATTGTGAACATATGGCAATCATTATTAAAAAAATTATTAGATAAATTTATTTTATCATAAATAAAATATTTATAAATTTTAATTAATTTTTTTACCTCTTAACGGATCATCATCAACTCATATTAATATTTAATAAAAATAATATATATATATATATATATATATATATATATATATATATATATATATATATATATATATTATTAATTTTATTTCTGATAGAATAAGTACTCCGTTGTCAGCCGAATAGGTGTGCATGCGGCATCTGCTTATTAGACGGACAGAGAAATAGTATGTAACTGATGGCCGCGTTCTCCAGCCTGGGTGCTCCGTTAATACTTACTATATTCTGTCGCCTCATGCTACCTTCCATTCCTCGCAGAAAACGTGGTACATGGCCGATGACGACAAAAAAACGTTTGGAGAAGAAAAAAGTAATAAAGTTTATCACACGTAGCATTGTTAATTATTATAAAGAGCGGAAGAGGGAAAGTCGCAATGTACGAAATTTTTTTTTTTAAAAAAAAGAAAAAGAGAAAGGAACTAGCATACAAAACGGGCCCCACCTTAATCACCAGAAGTATAACACCTTCTATTCCTCACATCTCCCTTTCCCCTCTTTTCCCTGCCACTTCTCTCCTCCCCTATCTCCTGTCTCCATGCCGATCGCCACTCCAATCTCCGGCGATTCTTCTCTTCCCGCAATCTCTCATTTGATTTGAAGGAAAAAAAGGAAAGCAGTTTGTCGACGAGAAAATGCTGTGCTCGAGATCGAGCTCCAACTGGCTGGATCGCCTCCACACATCCAAAGGCTTATCCATCCCCGCTGACCTCGATCTCGACCAATTCCTCTCCTCCATCCCTGGCCCTAACCCTAACTCTAATCCCAAATCTTGCCCGCCTCCTCATCCCGAGACTCGGACATCCGATGCGCCCCTCTCGCAGCCCCCGGGCGAGAAACCCGCCGCCACTCGCCGGCGGCGGAAGCAGCAGCCTCCGCCGCGGGAGGAATCCGCTGCGGAGAACAAGATCGCTGCCGGAGAGAAGGAGCAGCTCTTCGATCTGATGAGCTCCGCCCTGGCGGAGCTCTTCATCATGGGGGACCGCTCAGCCACCGGCATCCTAAGGGCGAGCAGAAGGAGCGCCCGGAAGCAGCCCAACCCAAAGGCCTGCGTCCCGTCCGCCTCGGCGAGCATCGACGGCAGCTTCTTGGCTGGAGCACCGGCGGCTTGCCACGTTCCGCCGGCGACGTCCCCGTCCAGCGCTGACAACAGCGTGGCGGAGGCCAAGAAGAGCCGGACGAAGGCGAGGAGGAAGCGGGGGACGACGGGGAGTCCTGTGGAGTCGGATTTGTCGACGTACTCGAAGACTGAGGTGACGGTGATCGACACGAGCTCCCCGGGTTGGAAGTCGGAGAAGCTCATCTTTAGGAAGGGGATGGTGTGGAAAGTCCGCGACAAGAAGCTGTGGAATGTGTGCCGGAAGAAAAGGAAGGTGGGTCTGGTGGAGAGATTGATCGGTGAAAAGGAGAAGGAGCAGCCATTGATTGACATGAAAGAGCCGGCACCGAAAGAGCATTCTGGATCAGTGGATGAAGTAAGAATATTTAGTGATCAGTTGTTCTATTTTTCCATTTGCATATTAAATACTGAAGTAGCTTCTGTCGTATACTGATTCGTGCCAGCTATTCTATAATTGTATTCTCTTTGGGTGGTGATGTCAAATATGTTAGTCTTTAGGGACTTATCTACTTATGCTAGAGAATGTTTATTAACCTTTTGATTTCAATGTTCGTATGACCTGATAAAGGGTGGTCTTAAGAGGAGACAATGTATAGATAGTTTAACACGTTACAATTTCTTGGTGGTAATTGTAACAATATGGATAAAGAAATGTAGGAATGATCTTTGTCCGGAAAGACATGTTGTGGCATAAAATAATATTCATAGAACCTGAGGATATCAGAGAACTATCAATATTTTCAGCCTCTAGCTTTAAGATCATATGAGCTAGTTGCAATATATAATTAGTATAATCTTATCATTTGAATATATCAGCATGCACCTGTTTTAGTGACATATATTTCAGCTATTTGGGTTCGAATTCATAATGCTCATCATCTAATCATTCATTAAGGGTTATTTCTAGTGTTATTGCAAGTTTTTCCAAGTCTTTTCCTTGTAAAATCCGTGAGCTCTTACCCTCTTTTTTGAATGTTCAATACGGATTTGAGTACCTCTCCTTGTTGAAGCCTCAGTTATCCCACATGCCATTGCATGTCAATTGGTTCTCCATCACTTTGTGTTAAATTAGCATTTCTTCTACACCTCCATCCATTCTATTCTCTTTCTAGCATTAGAACTTTTTCGTTTGTACTGCATTTTGAGCCATACAATATTGCAAGCCTTATTTTGTTTCTTAAGTTGCTAGGAATGCACTGTTATATAAGAACCTAGAAACACCTCTTCATACCAAGGGTGCGGTTCACATGCGATCTTGGTATCTCAAATCTTCTCTAACCCAGTCCTCTTAAACTCTGCCTGTTCCATCATTATATCTTTGGATGGAAATGATAAATATATATAATATTTCCTTTCAATGAAACAGACTCAAACTCCTTTGATGTATTTGATGAAGGCAGTATTCCCTAATGTGCAGTTTGGTAATCTTTGTTTAGTCTTTGTTTATGGCTTCTGGTGCATCTGGGTTGATGGGAATATGGTGGTTTTCTGTTTTCAGTTGACCATATTATCAAAGATTTCAAAATATACAACAAAAGCTGCATGGAAATTGATGCAAGTACTGTTAAAGAGAGATCGAAGAACAAAATTTTGGCACAATAAAAGAACATAGATTTTTCTACTGCTATAAGAAATACATAATAAACGAGCTTGTATATAGCAATATGGAGAGCAGTGAAATCCAATTAAGTGATCGAAGGCCTTGAAAATTTCTAATCAAAATTGACTGCTGGAATTTATGTGCTGGGACTAAAGGAAGACAGGAATAGATGGCACAACTATGTATTTTGAAAAGCCTGTCTGTCTTATTTATATATTAGGTTCATTTGGTAATTATAATGGAGATTATCAAGCTTGCATGGAGCATGTAAAGAATGGTATGTTCACATTGCATGAAATTGTTATATGAATTACATGGTACAAATGATCTGGCAGATTTGCTTTCATGGATGGTGCTGCATGAATATGTTTTGCTTATATCAACTACAATGCCCATACTGGCCTTTCTCCACCAAAATTTTACTATCTATACTTATTTTTCTGATCGTACAATCAGAAGGTGATACAAGGGGACTGCAGGGGCCAATGGCCCCCAAGGTTCATAACTGCTTTTTATAAGTTTCTAAGTGTGGCCCCCTTGGGCTCCAGATTCTTCTAGGTGTGTGCCATCCCCCACTTTTCCCCCAACATATGGTTCCCAATTCTTGTAAGAATGTGTATCTCTAAAACTCTAATAGATAAAATTTTTTGTTCTTTTATATATAAACAATTAGTTCCAATTTTATTAGATCTTTGACTCCTCTTTTCCAGTTCAATCATAGGTGTCCTAAATATCATGAGATCTTGCATGTTCATTGAAAATCCTACCTAATTTGATATGATATGGATCTGCTAATAGATGGATCTTATAGATTTCAACATAGATTGTTTAGGAATTTGAAAAATATCCGAGTTTTTAGTAACTTCTATATGATTTTCTATTTTTTTGTTTTATTTTGGAAACCATGGATTTATTACGAGTGGGGAAGAGGAGGGGGGGGGGGTGTAATAGTTTCAAAGTCGTGACAAGGGATAGAAAGGGAAAAAAGAAAAAAAAAATTGTAGAACTGTAGCACGAAACAGATAATATGGTATGTTCCTTATGTTTCTTTCTTTCAAGATTTTTCATTTTCCCCATCTCTTCTAGGGCTTTTATTTCATTTCCTTTTGGTTAGGTTCAAAAACTTCAGTATACATGCATTGGTTGTTCTCTTAGTTTTGAAGTGTATCTCTTTAAAATCTCAGTAATGATGCATATCCATAAGATCTTAAGAACAATGCATGTTTTATTGTTTGTTTTCTTATAGTATTTGTAACTCTATGTCTTTCAACCTTTTTATTGTTAGTTAATAGAGTTACCTTTTTTTAAGGGAAGTATGAAGAGAAAATCCCCTACCAAACTTTTATTAAAGAATAATAGAGTTAGTTATGTGTTGGTCATGTTCCCCTTGATGGAGATCATGACTGATCTTTGCATTTGAAATCTTAATTTTTCCCCCAAATATCTTAAATGAAATCAAGGGGGAAGTTCCACCATTTAGCTTCAAAAGCTAAGACACATAAAAAAATAAAATCTTTCCAATAAGGTCAGTGATGAAAATACTCCAGGATTGGTCACCTTCCCTCCCTCCCTCTCTCTCTCTCTCTCTCTCTCTCTCTCTGTATGTGTGATTCTTTTAGAAAAAATCTCAGATTGTAATTTGTAATACATTTAACTAACCAGTATATATATGCTACAAATATTGTCAAGCACAATTTCAGTATATATTTTTTTATTAGTGAATTTTTGTACCGGTCCTTCCAAGAAAAAAATTCTGGGCCCAGCCCTGCATATAATTTTTATAGCATTTTGTCATAAAACACTGCATATGTTATAGTATAATTTCCTCAAATATACTGCTTTCATTGTAATGCAGTCACATATTCCCATGATAGTTACTATCTAGTTATTTCAATGCTTTCTTCTGCAATGACTGTCTAAAATCTTTCTATACCATGCAGGGTGGAGCTCATGCTGAAAATAGAGATGCTTCCAGAGAGATGGATGATCAAATTCAAATCCCTAAAAGAAGGCAAGTCTGCTTTAAAAAAAAAAATTTGTCTAGTATATGTTATTTTATGAAGATTTGCTATGCCTATTGATCATGAAGTAACATTCTCGCACATCTATGGTTTTCATCTCAGTTGAGATATAGGGTGAGATATGGGCATCCAATACCCATCAGTATCAGGCACTTACTGATACAGAGTACCAAAACATTTTTGTTGGCTTACAAACTTATCGATCCCAGATATCGGCCCATTTGATATTAATATATAGCCGAGATTGTTAGTCTTATTTAGTAGTTTTTAGTGGATTTTTTTAAAAAATTGCTACGTATTAGAACCAATATACAAGAGACGGTTACTATCGCTTTTACCATATTGGCCAATAAATTCTCATCAACTGAGATATCTTGATCCAGTTTAAAGATTATTAAGCCTTTGACTATAGTACATCAGCATCTCAACTCGCATTGTTATTGGTCAGATACAAAAATTAGATTGCAGTCAAAAACCGTGCTCACATCCTATTCCATACATGGCAGACCAAGATTTTCAAGATCACCCCGTGTTCCAGCAGCCAAAGATTCTTCTGCTTTCCATCTTACTACAAGCAGGAAAAATGACCCGGCATTTCCCAGAAGTACTCCAAAAGGAGGATGACACTGTGGAAGCATTTTTGGAAGATCACCATGGGGAGGATTTTGGAGACCAATTTCTTCGTTTCCTGCATCTTGAAGAAATGCAGACTGCTCTCTGCAGGATAAAGATATAACAGGAGGTGGTCCATGAATCTGTGGTTGCATTAGCTGGACTTAAAGCAGTAGTGTTTTGAGCAAATTCATTTGACAAAAAAATGACGAGAGTCTCAAAGCTGAGACATATGCCTCTTCTGGATCATATTCATCTATTTAAGACCCATTTTCTTCATCAAGTTATTTTCAGTTTTCGCTTAACCTGACTTGATCATTGTGGTGCTTCATGCCTATTTGTTGTTCCAAATTAAGGGTTGCATTGATTTTCATCTGCCGAGCACGGTTCTAGACCTAGTATGAGCAACTCCATAAGAATTCGGTGAGCTTTAGAACATTGCTTTCTTATCCCAAAGAATTTTCCAGGCAGTATGGTGTCATGATTTTGTGAATGTGCTCTAACCTAAAAATCAAAGCCTATCCCGTTTAACTTTTGATATTATGAGAGAACTTGGAAAATCATGAAGCTTAAACGGATAAAATGAACTGGGCAATGTGAGCACTTAGTTGCAGCTAACAACCAATTTCTGAGGAATAAATGTGATCCTTTATCGGTGAGTTTGCAAATTAAAAGGGGCAGAAGAAGTGTGAACTACTGAAAAATATCATCATCTACTCCAAATTTAAATTCATAGTCGTCTAGGTTGCTTGAAGTTGAAATAGTTCTCAGACCTTTTTATTTTTTTGCTGAGCCCATTTGTGTTTCTCTACGTTCTCAAGTCGGGATTATCAGCATGCTACTGCTTTCTTTTTGGGGGGAAAGTCATAGCCTATCCCTCTAAGAGCCAGAATATATTTTTTTAATCCCTGTTAACTGGGACTCTAGTTGGTAGAATTTTACCATCCACATATTCTGAGTCTAATATGATAGATATAGCCTCCACATAGATTTTTTTTTTCTTTTCCTTTCTTTCTTCGACTTTCAGACAAAAGCAACCGTACAATTCTTTCTAAAACACTTGTAAAATACCGTGAGTTTCTATCGTATTCGCGTAAACGTTCCACCATAAGGTTCAATATCAAGGAGCATCAGCATCCACTGGGTACTTCAAATACATGACGAGTGATCATCTAAAGATGACCCTGAGGAGATAAATTCCTGTCCTCAGCCTATGCTTTAAACTGGATCCCATTTAAAGATCTTAGCAGACGTACATAAGTTGAGTCCACCATTTTCTGTTGGTTATATTCATCAGCACTTGCCTCGAGCACTCGCAAAATCAACTTCTTTATACATTCATTCCACATTGAAGGAAAAGGAAATCGCCCGACGAGTTATATGGAGTTCTAGAGGGTTTACTTTCGATCACAATGCAAGAAAGTGTCAAATACTCACATTACGTGAACTTGACAGAAGTACAATGAGATGACTAGAATCCATGCAAACATGACCAGCACACAGGCATATTGATAACTTAAAAAGACATCAGGTCTTGATGGTAAGACTTGGAGCTGTTACTACCACCACCCTTGCCATCTTGTTGGTGATCTTGGCAGGCCCTTTACCTGGAGAAGGAGAAGTGGGTAATTGTGGATCATAAGCAGAAACATGGACACCAAGAGCAGCCCTCCCTGAGGGATCGAGGTTATTTGACCACTGGGAGTCCCACTCAATGGCCTTGGATGTGCTGCAAGCCACGCTTGGACCTCCCGGGACGGTCAGCCTTGCAGAATTCTGCCACACCAAATCAAGATCGAATGAACACACTCCCCAAGGATGTAGATTCTTTATGAAAAACATTTGTAGATAGATAGAAAATTGTGGTCTGAGAGGATCACCTGGGGGAACAATCTCTCAAAGATCATTCTATAGTAGTAGGCTTCTTTTGTGGTGGGTGTGTTGTGTGGATAAATACGATTTGCATTTTGCATCATCCTATCAGTCACCTGTGATTTTTTTTTTTTTTTTTTTTTTTGCACAAAATGTAGTTTTCAATAAATTATGAAGAGAACTTTTTTTTTTTTTTTTTTTTTAAAAAAAAGTTTTTTGGAGAGGAGAGAGAGGGGGATATTACATGTTTTTCTGCATGGGCTTTGAGGTCATCAATCCAACTGTAGCCAACGCCATCACTGAACTGTTCTTTCTGCCTGTAGAGAATATGCTGAACAAGCAAAAATTCCAGTTTTTAGTTCTGTCAGCTATCTGTGCATCTAAAGAATATATAAGTAGGCATGTATCCTATAGTTTAAGATTCGACTCCTACTTTGTTTTAAAGCACAATACCATTTTCAGGAGAAACTAAAAGATGTCAACCAGTTCATGTATTCAAGGGTAGGCCTAGAGATACTGATAGCTTAATTACAGACCTTTGGGAGGTAGGGGTTTTCCTCATCTTCAAAAGCATTCCTCAATACCCACTTCTCCAACCGGCCGAGATCAGACCTGATCTGTTAAACCACAGTCTGATTGTAAGATAGGAATTGGGTATGCTTGGAGAATATTATCAGCAATCAAAGTCAGATACTCATCACACCATTTTCCATTCAGGATCGATGCTCATTGCGACATTTATAAATTCTTTATCCAAGAAAGGCACACGAGCTTCAAGCCCCCATGCAGAGGTTGCTTTGTTTGCCCTTGAGCAATCATACTGGTGGAGTGCTTTAATCTGCAGAAGAAGTAGAGAAATTGCACCATCACTAAAACCACAAGACACCATTATGTCAAGGCACCGTGGCATAAAGAACAACTACTTTATATGAACAGCAGAATCATTTGGAGTAATCTAAATCATAGAAAAAGGCTAACAGACTCATATTTTGTGAGTCTTTTGTGAAAAATTAGTCTACGTACCTTGTGACATGTCTCACTGTGGAACTCTTCCTTACTAGGTGCCTTGTGGAAATACAAATATCCTCCAAAAATCTCATCTGAACCTTCACCAGAGATGACCATCTTCACTCCTAATGCCTTTATCTTGCGGCACATGAGGAACATGGGGGTACTTGCCCTGATCGTAGTCACATCATATGTCTCGATGTGATAGATAACATCCTCAATGGCATCGATACCATCCTAGCAGTCGTAAAAATTCAAGAATTACATGTATTTCCTAGGCTTTTCATTTGCAAGGCAAATCTACAGAAAAACTTAATAGGCATTTAGAAAAATTATTATCTTTGGTACCTGAACTATGAAATTAAATTCATGGTGGACGGTGCCCAAATAATTGGCAACCTCCTTTGCTGCCTTCAAATCAGGTGAGCCCTGCAGAGGACATTTCATATGCTTACAATGCTTCACTAGAAAGAAAAGAAAAAAACGATAGAATTAAAAGCATGCAGGAGAAATGCTGACCTCTAAACCAACACAGAAGGAATGGAGTTGAGTTCCCCACTGCTTTGCAGCTTTTGTTCCCGCCAAGTGACGAACTGTTACAGCAGCAACTAAAGATGAATCAAGGCCACCAGATAACAGCACTCCAAATGGAACATCCGTCATTAGCCTCTTAATGACAGCCTGGAAAAATTAAGAAAATATAATGACCATGCAGCAAAACCATCAAATTTTCGTTTAACTAAAAGATATGAAGTGCCAATGAAGATAATGATTGTTTGTCATCTGATCTAATTGGGTGTTTATTAATTACCATTCATCAGAGAAACCTTATATTGAGATGGCAAATGGTGGAGACTCTAATGGTACTGAGAAAAGCAATATAAAATCATTAAGGTGATCTAGAAGTAAATTATATGGCATATTTATCGGTTATGTCATCTTGTGTTGTTTTCGGGTTCTTCTAGAGGTCCAGGATTCACATCAAGGTTTGCCATCTCGGTATCGGATCGTATACTAGCATCATCCTATTATAATGTTGGTATGGTACCATATGGCATAGCATACCATGTATCGGTATTGTACAAGACTGCATATTGATTCAGTATCGGTATAATATGGTACGTCTGATATGGTCCGATACCAACAGATAGAGCAAATCTTGGTTCAGATGCTGGATATTGCTGAAACAGATAAACAAAAGAAAAGGAAGAGAGAGAGAGAGAGAGAGAGAGAGATGGTTACATTTTCAAATGCTTTTCTCAGAATAAGTGGATCATATGGGACTGATGGAATAGATTCCGAGTACCATGGAGGATTGTACCATCTCTTAAAGCCACCTTCTTTGCTGGAGTACAGATGTCCAGGAGGAAACAATTCAAAATGCTCACAGTCATCGTTCAGCCCCTTCATCTCTGATGATATCCAAATAGAGCCTGAAGAATGACAAGATTTTTTTGACCTCTTACGATAGAGATTACCGGCCACCAAAGTCTAAGTCCTACCAAGAGATAATGTTGAGATCGTAATCAAGCAAAATTTTGTGTTCGTGGTTAGGTACCATCAAGTCCCCAGCCAATGTAGAGGGGTGTGACTCCAATCGCATCACGAGCTGCAAGGAAGCTATGGTCGCGAGCGTCCAGCAGCACAAATGAGAAAATTCCATCCAGCATATCCACAAAATTTTCTCCATGCTCCTCATACTGTCAACAACAGAGCCAGATGGAGGACCCTAATTAATCCCCTGCAACCTAAAGTTTTGCAATCATGAAAATGAGTGCAACAAGCACATCCAGAGTAAAAGCCAGAGGGCTGCAAGTGATGCTAGGTTCAAGGATGCACGTATTCCTTGTTTTCAATGGTGCAAAAGGATGAAGTTGTGCAGCATGCCACTTGTGAATTGCGATCTCGGATGGTATCGAAGAAGAACACTAACGATGAACAGATGGTGTATAATAGGATCTCCCTTTTTTTTTTTTTTTTTTTTTGTTTGATGAAATGTATTAAGAGGATCTCACCAAATGTGCAATGACCTCACAGTCACTCCCTGTCCTGAACTTGTGGTCGAGTAACCGACTCCTTAACTCTTCATGGTTGTAAATCTCTCCATTTACCTGTTTCATAGACAAAATTCCCTCCGTCATTCATTACTAGGTGTAATGGGCATATCAACAAGGAGGAGAAACAGGGCACAACTTCATTTTCCTTTTTTTTTTTAAAATAAGTTTGGTTAAACATATTTATGTTGGACATGCTTTAAATAACTAGCTGTGCATGCCAAGACGACAGAATTGACCCTTATGAAAGCTATGACAGATGTCAGTTATACACATCCTTTTTTTTTTTTTTTTTTTGTTTTTTGAGCAAAATTGAGACATGGATGATCAAGCATGTTAACAGATAACATCTTTTTTTTTCAGATGAAATTTGTGGAGACCAAGCTTTGGTTTAAAGAACAGGACGTATTGGGTCACAAATTCCTTGCTCTTAAACAAATCAGGCAACGAACATGAATAGCCATACATAATCTCTGAGATTTGTTAAAGAGCTCCAACATAATTCCTCTCAGAAGGCTTGGGATTGTTGGGTCATCACAATTTGGCGCGCAATATGGAAAGAAAGAAATAGAAGAATTTTTAGATTTGAAGCTCATTCTGCTCCCAAGACTCTGGAAAAAGGCCTGCTGCTGCTGCTGCTTCAAAGTTGGCAAGCTTGTAAATGACCTACCTCGGCAAGCAGTAGAGCTGGGAATATGAGACTAACGCGATGGCAAACACCCAGGCTCTCTCTTGCTTCCCATTTCTGACTTTTGGCTCATCCCACATGCGAGGATGAGTTCTGTTTCTTCTGATGTAAGAAGGATAAATTTTGTCACGTGGTCACCTCATCTCATAATTCCATCCTTTCTATGACCACACCTACCGTCCCATCATCTCGATTTATCTATAAATAAAATCTGGGTGGGGATTAATACCCTCCCTTTACATCCAAAAAAAGAAAAATCCTCTTATTAGAGAACTCAACAATCTAAATCCAAAATACAAAAGTACTCGAGGTTTATACTCCCACTAAACAATACTCATGCTTTTAGAGTCCAACTTCTTCACCGAGTTTCGCTTTTTCTTTTTTTCTTTTTGGTAAGGTGGCATGGCCGGAGGCCCCTAGTATGGATGCATTGGAACACAGGTCACACAACCGATGGGGCACCACAAGGGCCGAGTCCTAGATCTCTAAGTTTCATTTTTGAGGAAAATTGCTTCGGTAACTTTCCAAGTTGACTTAAATTTTTGATATGGGGACTATACGACACTCTAAGATTCTCTTTTATATCCTTGAATGCATAAAATTACAGGAGGCCTTATCTTCTTTTTTTTTTGATGGAAAGGGAAGCAAAGCTTTGCCACCCAAAATTTATTAGATCAAAGTTATATGGTACAAGGTGTCCGGACTATGTTGTTCCAAACATTCCAAATAACAACACCCAAACATAAAGTCATAAATATGACATCCATCAACCATGGAAGGCTTTATGTCTCCCTTTATATTTGTTATAGCATGTTCTATTAAAAGAGATTGGATGGCAGTCCTTTCATCTCATTTTTTTTCCTTTTATATTTTAATGCATGGCATATAAATTATATAACTCTAAGAATCAAATAACAAAGGTAAGAAAGAAAATATTATTATCATAGTTTTGTGACAAAGATTGTGTTAAAGGCTTTTGCTATTGTTATACCGTCACAATGATGGTTTTGTCTTCATTATAAAGTGGTTGATCTCCGGAAGCCGGATCAATGATTGCTAGCCGTTGGTGCGCCAAAAAGCAATCACCGTGCTGGTGTAAGCCACTCCACTCAGGGCCTCGATGCTTTAATCTGTCATAGATGAAACCAGCCTCTTCAGTTCATTCCATCATTTATTCATATGGTGATAGATAAATAAACCTTGTCCTTTGTATCATTTAATGGAGATATATCCTCAACAAGGCCTCTTTGCACACAAAAATCGTATATTTTTCAGTTGGAATGTTAATGGGAAAAAAATACACTAAAAAAGGTTTTAATCTTGGCTATGAAAATATTCAATGATATTAATACAAAAAGAAAGAAAAAAGAAATACAGTTCTTGTCCATTACATGGACTTCAAAATGCTTAGAGTGACGAGGATTTCATTGACTTTTCTCTTCTGCTGTTTTTCTCAAAGCTAGGAAAAAAATAGAAATATAAAAAATTCTATATTTTTTTAAAAAAAATCATGGTTTAGTTTATGTATTTGAGTTGTATCTTTCATGGCATCCACCACTAGATCGTGCCTCATATAGAGATTAAAGCACTTCAAATTTTTCTTTCATTCACCTGTATGGATCTTGAAGTCGCTATTGCACAACCCAATGGTTAATGTCATAAAAAGAAGATGAATTATTTTTTTGTGTGAAAGATGCAGCTCGAACCTTAGTCTACACAAAGCATAACAAATCAGCATATGATAGCATGCACACAATCAATTAAAAAAAAAAAAGGTGAGAATTGCAAATTAAAGGTAAAACTTTTGATGATGCTCAGCCAACGATATAGCATTTTAATGATGTTTTTGTGCTAAAGTTACAAGGCCCATCAAATTTTTTGCACATAATGATGGAATCCCGGAACAGTACCATTGCAAGTCTCTAAACAATTTCCAAATGGAAACTTCATTAATGCCTCTTACTTGATTAACAAATCTTGCAAGTTATATATTTTCTCCTTTTTTTTTTTTTTTCCCCTTTAGAAAAGACTACATGGATGGGTTGAAGCATAATGAACCAAATGACAAATAGACACTTCAAATTATAAACCAATATCCTCAACTTCAATCCACCAATAAGATGAGAAACAAATGAATGAAAGAAATAAAGGGAGAAAGATAAATCAAGCATGGGGAGTTAGATCATTGCCTGCGAGAGAGTTCAAGCACTCGAACTCTCTTTGCCTGCGAATCATCAGAGCAGCCCAACACGGCAAGTATCCCACACATGACTGGAATGAAACGTATCAAGAAAACAAGCCCCTGAACACGAGGACAATAATAATAATAATAAGAAGAAGAAGAAAGAGAAAACAGAGGAGGGAAACAAGAGAACAGGGGAAGCTTAAACCTTTTGAACCAGTATGAGGGTCTGCTTTTGGGTGCCGCGGCTGGTGCCGTATTTATAGGCGAAAAACAAGTAGCCATCAACCAACCACACAGGGAGCGCCCCCCTTGCGTGATCTCTCTCTCTCTCTCTCTCTCTCTCTCTCTCTCTAATTAATTAACAATAATATATATTAATACCTCAATTATTACTAAGACGTTGTTAATAACGTTGTTAGCCCTTTTCTCTCCGCGGAACGGCGCCCCTCCATCGCGTCATTAGATCCGGTGGACCCCGTCTTGGGACTGGGGACCACTGAAAAATAAAATAATAGGTCCAGTGCCACATGAGCGGAAGAAATTGTTGGATAAATTTTGCTACCGTATTCAAAAAGCCATTTTAATCATTTTATTGCTAACTTTTTTTCTAACTCCCTATTCTAATATAAATAATAATGAGCAATCAAATTTAATGTGACTAATAGATAGGAATGAAAGTAGTATGGATATTATATCCAAATTAATTTAAATATAAATAAAAATTTAATTAATATTTATATTTTTTTAAAAAATAAATATAAATATGCACGGACAACTATCCGATCTATATAATTTTATATAGTATCTATTATTTTTTTTAAAAAATAATTATATAAATATATGATTGATTTAATTTATTATTTATTTAATAATATTTTTTATTATATAATTATAAAATTTAATTATCTAAATTATATTTATAATTACATTCATATTTTTAGTATCCAAATTATATTCGTATCTATTTAAAATAAATATAAATATAAATTTTTATATTTAAATAATATTTATATTTATATTTATATTTATTAGATAAAATAAATATGAATACGAATATGTTGGTATTCGATCCAATTTTAATCCTATTGATAGGATAAATAACTTAAATTTTAGATATAATTTAAAAAATTTTAAAAATTTTATTAAATCGGATCAATGATAACAATGGTCTAAATATATTCTATCATGAGGAATGACTATTAATCTGATCTATTAATTTTAATATTAAAAATTATTTATTTATATAAAATATTATTATTTAAATTAAATATCTCATTGGGTTTATAGGCTAGTCCAACCATAAACCAACATGGCTAAATATTGAACAGACAAGAAAAAAAAAAAAAAAAGGGATTGAAGGCCTCTTTCTCTATGCCATTTTCTGGTTGGATTGATGGTCCTAATATAACAAAATATTTTTTTGACTTACGAGGGCTGGTTCAACCGAGCCAGGATAAATGGTTAAAGGACTGGAGCATTTCTTACCACACGTTATGATGAACGGTTGATCAAAACTAGTCCAAATCATGATATGTTACGTTCCTTTGGGCCACCATAACGGTGAATGCAGGTGGACCCTAGGGAGTACTAGGATGTTGTCGATCGCCATTGCCTGGGATGAGATTTCGTCAAGTAATTTTGGTCGAATAGATGGAGGTGGACTTTGTAAAATATTTATAATTAGATTTTTTTTTGCAGAATTTATTTTTTTTATTTATCTATATTATATTAATAAAATGATAACCAGGCGTTAGTCCGTGTTGACACGTAAGATTAGGAAATACTCTTTTAATTTGCTATGCGTCAAAAGTTTAGCTTATTTATTTTATTATTATTTTCTTCTGGCAGTGTGTTTACTTTCCTTTCGTTCTTTCGAACCCCTCCCGATCGCTCTCACTTTTCTTCCCACAGGAGTCCTCAGGAGTCCCAATCGGTTGGAGGTGCCGTCTGCCGGCGGTGGAGGTAGGTCACCAGGGGGATCGTCCAGTCAGGGGGGTCGTCGGAACACCGCTGAGTCCGACTCCTTCCTCCTCCAAGCCCTCGCCCGATCCAAACTCCTTGGCCCTGCCAACAAGATCGCCATCTTCATGATAAAATCCTGCTCCTCCGCCGAAGAAATGAGATCCATTCTCGATTCAAGCAAAGCCCTGGATAGATTCAGCTTCATGCCGACCCTCCGGTGCTTCAACGCGCTGCTTGTGGCCCTCGCGAGGTTCGCGATGATCGCTTCGAATCGATGCAGAAAGGTGAGATCTTTCCCAACATTTATACGTATAATACCATGATCAATGGCTACTGTAAGGAGGGGAACCTCGGCCAGGCGAAGATCTATCTGTGCTATTTACTGCAAGCTGGATTGAGCCCCGATGCACATACTTACACCTCTTTCATATTGGGGATTTGGTTTAATATTATATAGATTTTTTTTTGGATTTAATCTGGTGGGGAGGCTTTCCTACTCGAGAGTAAGCGGGCGAGAGGTTTTTTTTTTTTTTTAATAATCTTTCCCATTTTCGTATGTTTTTCTTGGTATTCCTCAATTTTTCGTTCCTCAACATAACCGGTTGAGTCAGAGACATGAAGCGGCCAAAAGGGAAGCTCAAACGATGGTTGATCAGATTTATCTCTATGTTTTAATGTCTATGTTTGTGCTGATGCTTTTATTGCCTTTCAAAAAGAAACGTCTCAAATGATGGTTGATCAGATTTATCTCTATGTTTTAATATCTATGTTTGTGCTGATGCTTTTATTGCCTTTCAAAAAGAAACGTCTGTTGGTAGTGCTATAGACGTGAATAGCACTCTATTTAAGAAGTCCTCCCAGATGATCAGATTTATCTTTCCAATATCTTCTGTCTTCAATCTATTACAGGTAAAATGCTCTTGATATCAAATTACTCAATTTCATAATTGAATCAATATTAGATAGATATACTCTATTTTGAATCTCAAAATTTTTCGTATCTATATTTGTCAAAATTAGTAGATACCGCTTGGGAGTTCGCCTTGATTGTAGATGCAGGGAGTAGCGTGACGTAATCCTGCGGCAATCATTAGGCAAGCTTTTGACCAAAATTTTTCTTTTTGTACTTGCCTTTGATCAGGTTCGTCTCTTCGTAGATCTTATGCAGTTATTGGTAGTAAATTTTTTATTTGGTATGAAATAAAAGTTTTTCTGATGCCTTTAGGAAGATTGATGGTAAGGAATATTTTTTCGCACACCAAGAATTCTGAGAGTGAGTAGAGGAGTGAATGAGTTAAGAACTAAAAGTAGGATGACTTAAATCATCTAAGTCTACAGTTGCATGTTTTTTTGTCAAAACTTCCAGACAGAAACATGCATCTGAAATTTTTCTTACTAACAAGAAGCAAATAGAGTGGTAAATCTGGAATGTGCACTTTGAATTCATTTACGAAAGTAGCATAACAATTCAAGAATGGAAAATAAACTTTATAATAAGAGAAGAGTACCATAAATGGAATTTTGGAATATTATAACAGCAAAGGTATTATAAAATAAATTGTACAATGCATGATTTGGGGTGTTCCAGATTATCTGTGTTCCTTCTATTATGGTCATAATATGTAATGCTTATAATGAAAAGTAAATCAATTTTATGCCTATAATCACAAGTAAATCAATTTTATGGTGTAGATTGGCAAATATGTCTTTGATACCTTTAGGAAGAGTGATGGTAGGGAATAAATTTTCTCACACCAAGAATTCTAAGAGCGAGTAAAGGATTGAATGAGTTAAGAAACCAAACTGTAATATTGGTAGACCATAATCATGTATATAATTATGGGCACATTCTACTACATATAGTCCATGATGTACCTACAAGAGGAATAAAAGATGCACAAAGTTCACATATAGTGTTACACAGACAAGGTCATAGGCATTACTGCATTTTCTTTAACATCGTATGCATGCTTTTTCAGAAATACATAGGCATGATATACTTCTCAGTGATTTACCATGTGATTATTGAAACCATAAAAACATTTGAAAATATCTACAACTGAAAGTAGGACAATTTAAATCATCTAAGTCTACAGCTACATTTTTTTTTTTTTTGTCAAAACTTGCAAACAGAAAGCATGCATCTGAAATTCTTCTTACTAACAAAAAGCAAGTAGAGTGGTAAATGCTGTTATCCTGAGTAGTTTCTACTTTATATTTTATTTACCAAGTCGGTTCTCAAACTTTGAGCAGGCTCTGCATTTGCTGGTGTTTCATCTCTTTAACATATGCTAACTGTCCTTATTCCAGAACAAAGCACTTTTGCTGGTAGAATAAAGTGAGTCCTGTTGACCAATAGATATGAGTGCTTCTACTTTCATTATAGCTACTTATTAATCTTATCTATTCATGCCAAAGTATTTATTTTGCTTACTCTAAACTATCTTTTTGCATCTGTTCTATTTATTAATTTTGCTAGAGTTATAATTTTGTTTTTACTGCTAAGATTTCCATTATAACATCTTTCACTTTTACTATTTTTCTATATGGTAGAATGTCTGTGTTCCTTTTATCATCGTCATAAAATGTAATGCCTATATGTATATAGATATATACAGGTAATTATATATATGTGTGTGTCTGTGTGTGTGTGTATGTTTGCGTTTGCTACTATATGAATCACATTGTGATGCATTAGTTGTTCATTGTTTCAAGATTATTTTCATAAATATAAAATAATGGATGTGAGAGCATTAGCGAGGTCTCGCAGAAAGGAAATTTTACAACCTAAATGGCAACATTTAAGCCATCATGAAATACGAAATATATCGTCGATCGATTTCGTTACTAATCTAGCACTACAGAGGAAAGACTTAGCTAGAGAGGCAAGGAGATTTAGAAAACAAAAACTCAGACAAAAAAGACTGAAGCTGAAGAATGATAACATAATGTCTCCAAATGCAATGGGTGCAAGAAGAAAGCATGTTCATTGTGCAGATGAAGAAGGCAAAAATAAATGCAATGGTAATAACAAGATTGTTTCTTTTTCTATAAAAAAAAGAATGTTGAATTTTTTTTGTTATAATTTTTTTAATATATATATATATATTCCTATAATAGCATGTTGAACCAATTTACATGTTTGTTGTTTAATATGGTGCTATGCAGTGCAAATCCGATATGAAAATGGCAGAAGGAAACATGGATGTAAATCATTTTGCTATATTTCATTATTTTATGAAATTTATGAACATGCCTGTAGAAGAAGAGCTAGTTCATCTAGAAATTCTATCCTAAAACCTATTATAGCAAATGATTTTATCAACAATATAGTTATTTGATACCTTACAACCCCATCTTGCTGCATTTCGATATACTTAAACTAAGATGGCTCACAATTCTAAACGATTGAATTAAATTAATGGATCAAACCAAAACAGACATCTTTTGTGGATTGAAAAACTGCATGTTCATTGGAAGTGTTGATAAGATAGTACAATAATGTTTTTGAAATATTTGTTGATTTTAGACATACATATATCATACTTGGTGTCAATTTTGAAGTGCATGAAGATGGCAAATTCTGTGCTGATATCCTAACAGACATGCATGAAGTAGTCAACTGGGGTAAAGAATAAATACAATAAAGATTAGAGAGAAAAACAATTGCATCAATTATGAAGATTATATGTTATGAAACAATTGCTGGAACTAAGATATTGATTCTCATCCATGTCATACTACAAATCCATGATGCTAAAGAGTCAAAATTGAATTTGATACCAGTTATGCATAATATATATGAACTGCTGCTTTTTTGTTACCTATAAAATGTAATAAATATATTTTAAATGGTTATTTTTGTTGTATTAGTTGAAATAACAGAGGAAAACGTAGCAAGCAGGAGAAAAACAGCAAGAAAACAAAAACTTGCTGCCATACAACCAGAAGGTGTGTTTTCTAAAACTCTCTTTGAGATGCAAACTTAAAATGATCCTAGAATTGTGAAGAAAAATATTTACTTCTGTTTTCTATTATCATTGTTGTGTAGGAACACTTTATAATGAGATTCTTGATTTTGGACCATCTGAATGTATGTGTAAAGAATGCGGGGCATTAATGTGGTATCAAGAATGCACTTTGAAATGCAGAAAATCCAAAGAACCAAAATTCTTTCTATGTTGTGCAAATGGAAAGATTAAGTTATCGTTGCTTAAAGTTCCTCCACAACCCCTAAAACACTTTTTGGATAATCCACATGATAGGGATGTGAATTTTGGAATAATATCAGGTTCTACAATTGTTTGTCTTCATTCACGTCTATGGGAGGAAATATAGACTCAAGTGTAAATAAGTCAAGTGGGCTTTATGTGTTTCGATTGAATGGTCAGAATGTTCATCGTATAGGATCATTGCTTTCTTCGTCAGGCAACAAACCTCAATTTGCTCAGTTGTATATCTATGATACAGATAATGAAGTCTCAAATAGAATCAGGATGGCACAGGATAGATTTAAAGAAGGTGAAGTTGGGTCCTTGCGCTTACGACTATTAAGTGGTAGGAAAAGAGATGGAAGGCAATACGACTTGCCTAATGTTGGCGAAATTGCAGCTTTAATTATGGATGATTTTGCTATCACATATCAGAGACGTGATATCATAGTCGATGAGAAGAAAAAGGGTCTTACAAAAATAACAGAACTTCATCCAAGTTTTATATCATCAATATCCGTTACTCTTTCTTTATGGTGAAAATGGATTCCGACCTGGTATCAAATACACAAAGGGTCGTGTAAGGAATTCACATCTGGATAAACACGTCATTATGAGAGAATACTATGCTTACTGCATTCAGCAAAGAATGGTTGAAGGACATACTCTTTTAAAGTCTAAGAGATTATTCGAGCAGTACATTGTTGATGCATACACATATATCGAGGAGGATAGATTGCGGTGGGTGCATTCTCACCAGCTAGTTCTTAGAACTGAGTTGTATAATGGGTTGCATGATGCAATAGTTAAAGGTGATCGCATAACCATATCTGTAGGAAAGAGAATTATTTTGCCTTCCTCTGTTACTGGTGGTTCAAGATACATGGTGCAAAATTATTAAGATACCATGGCTATATGCAGATGGGCTGGATACCCAGATTTGTTCATTACGTTCACATGCAATTCAAAATGGTCTGAGATTAATCAATTTATTTCGAAACTTGAAGAGGAATGTGCTATCGATAGACCTGACATAGTGGTTCGTCTATTCCATGTTAAGCTACATGATTTGATGAAAAATATTAAAGAAAGGCATATATTTGGAAAAATAATAGCGGGTACATTCAATTTTTCACTCTTGATTTCTGTGTGCTCATGAAATATTAATTATGATAAATATTATGATAATTATTAAATAGTTAAACTAGATTTAGATCTTGATTAGATACTTTAAGAATAGAAAGATTTCAAATTTGCAACAATTTTTAAGCTATAAGGCACCAAGAAAGCATCCATCCAACTATTTTACTTATGTCATGCCAAAATTTAAAGAAAAACAGAATAATAGTTCTAGAAAATTATGTACTTTTCTTTTTCTTATTCATTAGTTTCTTTTTGTTGAATCAATTCTATCATCAATTTAGGAATTAAGAAATTTGATTTGTTTTGACATCTTGATCATAAATTAATAAATATTCTTGAAAAAATCTATATATCTAAATATATTGTGTGATTGATTTATAATGGTACAAACCAACATATGACACATTGTTTTCTTCAGTGAGATATACACTCGAATTCCAAAAACAGGGTCTATCACATGCCCATATATTAGTCTTTCTCCATCCTCAAGATAAAAGACCATCGACTGAAGATATTGATAAGATTATTAGTGCTGAGATACCTAATCCTGTTGAAGACTTAGTTCAGGATGGTAGAGCTTACCTATTTACATCAAATAATTTATATTTTATTTTTGATGCTTATAGAATGTATTCTACAAACTAATCTTATAGCATCCTTTGATTTCTCAATTTACTAGACTTACCAGCATCATAAGTATGAATTGCACCTTATTAAAGGAGTCCTTAGCTACCAAGTAATTAATTTGCTTTGCCGCTCTTACATGCTCACTTTGCTTCATCCCTTATCTACAATCTCACATCTATTTCCGGTAACATATGTTTGCTTATGTCTGGTTGCTTTTCAGATTGATGTTTATAAACTTCTAAATCTTAGCCAATGATGACACCCATCACCTATAAATCCAATTTCATTGCTTTGACACTTTAATGAAGTTTCAAACTATTTCTATTTTCCTATTTAACTCATATTTGATCTTCTAAATCAATTATATGTTCCTCTTAATGTCTTTTGTTATAATTGCTTCCTTCTTTTAATACAACAACATAATATGTCTACCACTTCTTTTTTTTCTTTTCAATCCATTTACTAACATGTTACATGACAGAAAAACAAAATGAAATTTGTATCATTCAAACAGCTAAATTCAGAAAAAACAAACTGGGCAGTCCAAGAAAGGATACTTAAGAGTATGGCGTCCTCTAAATTTGAAAAGAAACAATGAAGTCATGAGTTTGGACATGATCATGCTAAATGATCAGGTAATTTTGTTGATTATATTCTTCAAGACTATAACTACCCAATTACAAATTCATGTGTAAAATAAATAATTATGTTACATTCCTTTTTAATTAGGATCAATTGATACATGCTACGGTAAGAAAAGGACTGATGACAAAATTTGAGACAATAATAAGAGGGGTTATGTACTTTATTAAAAATATTAAGATTGTTCCCCAGGAGGGAAGATACAGACCTTTCAGTTGTGACAACAAAATATAATTCATGGCCAGTACTTTTTTGAAGGAAATCACTGATACTGAGGCCAAAATCCGAATCAACCAATTTGAATTTATTTCATTCCAGGAAATGGAAAGAAGAGTCAACGACACAAAGATTCTTACCGATAAATTTATTGGTTTATATTTTGTACATAGACATCAAATTAAGACTCTGTACTTAAACAACCCTTACTTCATGAACTTAGATGCTATTGGAAAGATTATTGCTATGACTCCAGTTGAGATTACTGAAGCACGATCAACCATGACGCACAAGTGCGTTATTAGGTTGTTTTTAGACAAGTATGTTACTAAACAAGATTTTATATGATTTTATCTAGTATTTACCTTTATATTAAATTTATTTTTTTTCTAAACAACAATGAACATATAGACACTACATTATGGGGAGATGTTGCTGAAAATTTTCAAAGGGATGTCGCAATTGATTTCAATCCACCACATATCTTTATCATCACATCCATATTAGTCAAGCAATATATGGGTAAATCAAATATTTTCCATTGTGATTGTCAAAAGCAATATAAACAACAATATAAAACAAATCTAACTCTACAAATTTGTAGGGAAAATAACATTATCTTCAACCTATACATCAAGAACTTATCTCAATTTGCAAGTACCCCAAACAATGAAATTTTTTTAAAGGTACATTGTCAAATATAAATACAAAATATCAGCAAATTTTATTATTCATGTTCATCCTTAGACTTTATTTAAAATAAACCAATGGTAGATACATGATCCAACCAAGTCAAGTACAACAGCAGATGGAATAAGCAGGTTGCCAACCAAAGATCAGATGTTCCTGAACAGACACACTATCAATCAAATTTTTGAAATAGATTTGGAAAAAGATTCTGATACAAAGATCTGCACAGTCATTGCTACGATCAAAAATATAAATAGCACTTCAGGTTGGTATTATATAGCATGTGAAAAGTGCAAAAAAGAAAGTTAATAAGGTCA
Source organism: Cocos nucifera (assembly GCA_006176705.1). Classification (NCBI taxonomy): domain Eukaryota; kingdom Viridiplantae; phylum Streptophyta; class Magnoliopsida; order Arecales; family Arecaceae; genus Cocos; species Cocos nucifera. The sequence continues at coordinate 5,324,471 of QRFJ01000003.1, read as the reverse complement.
ACAGTTACTTTTGGTGTGCTGCATGCAACAAAATCTCTGAATTCCCAATTGTAAGGTAAGATATTCCATAATCTTATAATATATCATTCATTTATCGTGTTTATGAACTCCCAGTACTTATAGAGTCTACAATAATCTATAGATACAAAGTACATATTGATGTCGAAGATGATACTGGATCTGTCGTTTTTGTGATATTCGATAAAGAAATGAAAAAATTAGTCTAAGTATCAGCCATGGAGCTTCTAAATGTACAAAATGATTCCTCCTATCATCAACAAACTACATAGCAGGATATATATTTTTCAAATAAAGGTCACAACTTATAATGTAATTCGAGGTTTTGACAATAATATAGTGATCAAGACATTCATTCCAGATGCAAAACTAGAAGAAGAATTCATAAAAAATAAACAACTCCAGGTTAGATATATGTTGGATGATTTAATTACTATGTTATTTAAGAAGTTTAATCTTTAATCATATGCTACCATTACAGGCTACCAGCATTCACAAAGTAGGTAGCACTTCTGCGTCAATTGCACTGCCACCTATACATTCAAAGGTATCTATTAAATAAATATATTATGTAGTCTATATTCATATTTTTGTTACTATTATAGAAAATAGACTTAAACTATAATTTATTACTATTTCAGATTGTTACCATACACAAAACAGGTGAAATATCAAGATCAACTACATTATCAACCTCAATTATTCAGGTCCATAGTAAAACACTTCACTATTGCCTCATTAAATTAGTCATATGTGTCTCTTATCTTATACTAATTACATTGTCACTCATGTAGGAACCAAAAAAAAAAAGAAATAGCGGTGACACCAATGACCATTTGGAGATCAAATGCAAATTAATTAAGAAGAATATTGCAATGCAATTTGAAGACATAATTGATGTAATGTCAAAAAAATATAAATTATTTGAATATTTATAAACAAATAACTACTAACAAATATATTTTATAATACAGCCACAACAAAACAATGATGGTATGGACAAGCATGAGAAGGATGACTCTAAAGAAGAGATTGATCTTAAAAAGATAACTGACAAAATCACCCAATCATCAACCACATTCAAACAATCAAGAATGAAATCGTCTATTCTGATGAAGATTGAATGATCTGAAAGAAAGCATTATATGCTAAGATCCTAAGATTACGCTCTATAGTTCACTATAGCTAATACATTATAAACATCTTAAATTGTTGATTTCGATACAATTTCACTGTTGTAGTTTATTTTGATCTAAATTGTTACTTCAAATATTTTCTTTATTTCCCTATTTGCTCAAATTATATTGCAAAATAAATGATTATGTTTATAGTGTGCTTTATATTGAAATCTATATCTATCTTTAAATATTATCAGTAATAAGGATAAACATGTTAATAATTTGTTATTTGAATTGTGTTTTGTTATTATTTACTATTGATTGGTTTGGGTGGGTTCATGAATTGGTAATCTCCTCATATCATAATTGCTTTAAATTATGTAATGGTTGTTCAAATGGCTGACTGATTTGGTGTGAAAGTGTTGTACCGATATGCTTTCATTTTTATTTAGAGTCACTGCATCGGGAAAGATTCATATAAGGTTCACATGGTATATGGTGGACACTACCAAGGAAGGTGATTGCTTGCCCATGATACCAGATTCTTTTACCGGGATGATAATGTCAAGAAGGACTTGAAGCTTTTTAAGCTCGATTTGAGTGGACGGCCGCTTCGGTGGTCTGAGATTGGACAGAACACTGCTCGATGATCTGCGCGATTAATTTTGCTGGATTCGGAGAGGATTGCATTTATTTTAAAAATCCTGATAACATTTTTCAGATATTTAAGAATAAATTTCATCAAATAGAAATGTCCAACATAAAGAATGGGAGCTATGAATTCATATGGTGTGGGTGGGAAAGGCTTTCAAATGATTCGATGAAGCCTATTTGGTTTGCACCCAGTCTCTGCTAGTTCCTGGGGAGTTTGTTTGGGTAAATGGCTACGGTTGCTCCTTTATACTTTGGTTCATGTTATTAAAGCTGTAGCTAAGAGTCTCCTATATGAATGCTTACTGTGTCAGATAATGCTATCACGAGGGTTAAACATACCATAGAATTAGTTTCTGCTTTCTAAAAAAAAGTTTCATTTTTCTTAAATATCTTCATTAGTTGATGAATCGCCTTTCATTTTTCTCTCTCAGAATATTCAGCAGAACTGAAGCAACGAAATTTTAGGTGAATGTATGCAAGGACCACCAACAAAGATATTGCTGGTTGAAGATCTGATATTATATAAAAATTAATTTATATAATATTTATTATTTTAAATATATATTTATTATTTTATCAATAATGATATTGAGAAGCGAGAGACATATTTATTATTTTAATAATTTAAATAAATATAATATAATAGAGGATGATCTTTTATACTTTTTATTTTTTTCAAATAATCCAACTCAATTTATACATATTGTTGAGGATAAATTTCGTGCAATCGGTAGTCACAGAAGAACTTCAGTGGATGAGTTTTAGTCAAATTTCTTCAGCCGACCGAATTTTTCAGCAGTCGAGTTCCTTCCGAACTTTTCAGCAGTTGAGTTTTAGTCGAATTCCTTCAATCAGCCGAATTTTTCAGCGGTTGAACTTCAGTCGAATTTTTCAGCGGTCGAGCTTTAGTCGAACTCCTTCCATACTCCTTCAGTCGAACTTTCATGAGAGCTGAATTTTCTCCACACTCATTCAGTCGGACGTCTTTCGAGCTTCTCCTTTAGTCGGATGCCTGTAGAAGCCGAACTTTCTCCACGCTCCTTCAGTTGGAAGCCTACAGAAGTTGAACTCTTATCGAACTTCTCCTTCAGCCGAACTCTTTTAGGAGCCGAACTCCTTCCGGATCGCTCCTGCAGTCGGACTCCTTCAAGAGCCGGACTCCTTTCAGAATTCTTCTTCAATCAGATTCTTTCAGAAGCCGAACACCTTTCGAATCGCTCCTGCAGTTGGACTCCTCTAGGGGCCAAACTCCTTCCGGATATCTCCTTCGATCGAACTCCTCTCGGATGATCCCTTCCAGACATATCCCTCTTAGGAGTCCGACCTCTCCTGAAATGGATATACGTTGAGGTTTTTCACCAACCAATGCCCGCTCCCTCGAACTACAGTTGTTGAACCTCGATGGTATAGCCGCCATTACCAGTCTGGCGGCACCTTTTTCTCCGTAACAAGCTCCATGCGGTCCACGATCGGACGATATGGCCATCACTACTAGTCTGACGACACTGCTCTCTCCGTAACCAGCCTCATGTGGCCCATGGTCGGACGACATGACCGTCACTATCAGTCTGGCGACACCACTCTCTCCGTATCGAATTTCATGCAGCCTAGAGCGGTCTGCTACCAGATTGTATGGTCGTCACCATCATTCAAGCTCCATCTATAAAATGGATCCTTCAGATATGTTTTCTCTAGGCTCTCCTCTTCCCTCAAAAGCTCTAAGGTCATTTCTCTTTTCTGAGCACTCCATTTTTGTTGGCCAGAAGAGCTGACTTGATCATCGAAGGGTCTCGTCGGAGCCACCACCATTGACTCCGGACGGAACTTTATTTTACAGGTCACCGACGCTGACCTCGTCTCCCTCAGCTCCAGCTCGATCCGACGTCAATCAAATTTTGCATCAACAGAATTGACGCTAGAGGAATGACCCTCTGTTCTTGAGGTTTTCTTATTTTTAAAGGAGTGCTCGGTGACGATCTCTCTCTTCTCTCTCGAGAGATCCCCTTCTTCCTCTCTAGAGTTCTTTTTTGAGAGAAATGCTTCTCAGGAGAGCTTCGATCCGACGATCGACGGCCTTCATGGCCCAATCCCGTCTGGATCCATCTGCTCCCGCTTCAGCTCTGGTAACCCAGGTTCCATCTGTAGCCGCGGTAGATGCGGAGCAGTTCAACCTGCTGGTCCAGCAGGTTCGTGGCCTCACGAAAATAATACAAGCCATGCATCGGCAGGCCCCGACACCAGCTCGGCCGACGTAGGATTCTCTGGAGCACTGTGGTCCGATACAGGAATGGCCAATTTGGGCCAACCGACCTTTGATCCCCGAGAAGGGGAAGCAGAGGATGGAGGGGTCCTGCTCGGACCATGACTCGACCTAGGGGTAAGCTTCGCACCCATTTCATCAGAAAATCTTGGAGATCAACAATCGTTAAGATCTCTTGGATCAAAGACTCTTAGAAATGAGCCAACGCGAAGAGCTTCATCACACTCCCTCCTCACACGGTAATGACATTTGTACTGACTCTCTTTTTTCGTAGAAAATTATGCAGGAATCGATCCCGTCGAACTTCAAGCTCCCATAGTTTGAGAGTTACGACGGGACCATCGATCCGATCGATCATCTGAAAGCCTTTCGAATAATGATGTTGCTTCACGGTGCGTCAGACGCTATTTTGTATCGAGCTTTTTCCTCCACCCTCAAGAGAGCAGCAAGAAACTGGTACTCGACGCTTAAGCCGAGTACCATCTTATCGTTTGATCAGATGAGCCATCAGTTCGTAGCCTACTTCGTCAGCAGTCGACGACCGTACCGAGGTTTGAATTTTCTGCTGACCATCAAGCAGAATAAGGAAAAATCCATCCAGGCTTATGTCATCCGGTTTAATGCTGCTGCATTGGAGGTCTGAAATTTGGATCAATCAATCGCCATGGCCGCTCTCAAGGGCGGCCTCCAGAAGAATGATTTGCTGTTCTTTCTGAAAAAAAGTACCCTAGGGACTTTGCTGACATGCTAGCTCGAGCTCAAGGTTATGTCCGGGCTGAAGAAGCCCTCAAGGCCAAGGATGATGAAGCCTATGGCGAGCGGCGAATCGGCGGGCCGGGCAGGCCCACCCCGAGTGAAGCTCGATCGCGTTCCCAGACTTCTTTCAGGTGCAAGCAAGCCGGAACTCTCCTCTGGGCTTGGAGGCAGGGAAGCTCCGATGGAAGGGCGCGCCGAGGTTCTCCCCAATGAAGATTTCACAACTACGCCTCCCTTAACGCTCCAAAAATTCAAGTACTGATGAAAATTAGGGAACAACTTTTGAGACCAAAGAGGATGCGTTTCCATCCCAGCAAGCGTAATTCCAACAAGTTCTGCCTTTATCATCGTGACCATGGTCACGACACTAAGGAGTACATCCAACTCCAGGACGAGATCGAAGAGCTCATCAGACGAGGCAGACTTGGCCGATTCCTATGAAGATGGCCTGTAGGATGGAAAGATCGGTCGAGGGCCTTACCGCGGTTTGAACCGCCAAGGGGAGAGGACCATCAAGAAGATCGGCTGTCTCTCGACGTCATTAATACCATCTCGAGGGGACTTCAGTAAGAAGAGCGGATCCGAGGGATCGAACAAGAAATGGAGGACCGAGGAACCCATGACTTTTATCGAAGTGGATGCCCAGGGGGTCCAATTCCCACATAATGATGCGGTTGTAATCTCTTTGAACATTGCCGACTATAATGTACGCCGCATTTTGGTGGATAATGGAAGCTCGGCCGACGTATTGTTTTACGATACCTTCTCGAAAATATCCTTATCCAATGACCGCTTGGGGCCTATGAACTCTCTGCTGATAGGATTCACTGGCAATGCCATACCATTTGAGGGCATAATAACTTTAGCTGTGACTGCAGGATAATGCTTGAAATTGGCTAAAGCGTAGGTCGATTTTCTAGTCGTAAGGACTCCATCTGTCTACAATGCTATTCTCAGTCGATCTGATTTAAATGCACTTCGGACGGTGGTATCAACCTATTATTTGAAGATGAAGTTTTCGATGAGTCACGGGATCGGAGAGGTCAAGAGAGATCAGGTTCTGATGAGGCACTGCTCTTCAATTATCCTACATAAGGAAGAGCGGTCCGACCCTTATCTTGTTGACAGACTGGATGTCCGCGACGACCTTGCTGAGGAGTGGGGCGAGCCTATGGAGGACCTTCTGTACCCTTAAATGATGAAAACATGGAGCACGCGGTGTAGATCGGCTTCAACTTGGTAGACGAGGTTCGGAAGCAACTCATTGCCTTCTTCAGGAGAAACACGGACGTCTTTGCTTGGACCCCAGCAAACATGCCGAAAATCAACGCCGAGATCATGGAACATCGACTGGCTATTGATCCGAAGCATCGGCCGATAAAAAAAAAGATGCACCACCACGCCTCAGAGAGGCAGAAAGCAATCACCGACTCTGACCTTATTTTCAGGAGCACACCATAATGATCCTCACGGACCAACCAATAAAAATAGTCCTTCACCAAATGGATGCCTTCGGAAGAATCGCGAAATGGGCAATCGAGCTCATGAAGTTTGACATCAACTATCGACCTCGGCCATCGATCAAGGCCCAGGTATTGGTCGATTTTGTGCTATAATGCACCATTCTAATTAAAGTCGAGCTTGAATAGATCGAGACTGACGTCCTGCTGTCGCAGTCGAACCCCTCGAGAAAAGTGCTGACCTTTTCGAAGGCTTTTGGGCTCTGCACGTGGATGGTTCATCCAACTCAGTTGGAGCTGATGCGGGGTTGGTCTTGGTCAGCCCCAAGGGAGTCATCGTTAAGTACGCGCTACGCTTCGAATTCCCTGCGATCAATAATGGGGCCAAATTTGAAGCGCTAATAGCTTGATTAAAAATAGTAAGGGAGTTGAAAATAGATCGGCTTCAAGTCTATAGCGATTCTCAGTTGGTGGTCGGCCAAGTTAATGGTAGCTACGAAGCACGAAAGGAAAGCATGATGAAATACCTTGGAAAAGTGAAGGACTTGACTCCGGCCTTCGGCAGTTTCGGCATTCGATAGATTTTGAGGGCAAAAAATGCAAGAGCCGATCTTCTCTCCAAGTTGGCCACTTCAGCCCCATCCGAACTGTCCAAAGAAGTATTTTTGGAGACTCTAAAGTGCCCAAGTCTAGAGGAATCTTAGGTCGTCCTGCAGATGGAGTTTGAGCCGAGCTGGATTGATCCGTTGGTCGCCTACCTCTAGGAGGGAGTTCCTCATGATCTGAAAGAAGCTCGAAAACTCAGGAATCAAGCCTTCCGGTACGTCTTGTACGAGGGCATGCTGTATAAGAGGTCGTACTCGCTTCCGCTACTAAGATGTCTCCGACCTTCAGAGGTTGATCTCGCATTGTGGAAGGTGCACGAGGGACTTTGTGGAAGTCATGTAGGGGTCAGATTTCTATCGCAAAAAATACTTCGGCAAGGGTACTACTGGCCGACCTTATTTCATGATTCCATAGAGTATGTTAAGAAGTGCGACCGCTGTCAGAAGAACACAAACGTACAAAGACAGCTGGCCTTCGAGCTTACTCCGCTAAGTGTACCTTGGCCATTTGCGTAATGAAGAATGGACATGCTTGGCCCTTTTCCGACGGCACCCGGACAGCGAAAGTTCCTTCTGATCGCGATCGATTATTTTATCAAGTGGGTCGAAGTCGAACCACTAGCGAAGATTACCGAGGCTAAGGTATAGGACTTCATCTTGAAGTCGATAGTCTGTCGGTTTGGTCTACCCCGAACTCTCATAATCGATAATGGACGGTAGTTTGCTGGGACGAGGTTCGCCGAGTTCTGTGAAAACCTAAACATCTTCCACCACTT